>JAHQIW010006785.1:0-318458 GCA_019055375.1 Parelaphostrongylus tenuis | reverse complement strand
CTTTTCGAGTGTTTTCTTAAGACCACAGCTCAAATTTCAATATGCCTGATAATCATTATTTGAGCCACGCATGTCAGTGGTCTGTCAATGAGGGCTGACTTATAGAGCCCGATACACGTGTTTCGATCTTGCGATCTCGTCAGTCGGGCAGTTACCCGTTCTCGTCTTTTGCTAATCTCTGTGGGTGCTCCAGTCCCCACAATAAGAGTTAGCGACGACGTACGTTTTACACTCTATGTTCAGTGAAGAACTCACCAAACACAGAGTTTTGTACACTCGAATGCTTGTGGCTAGTATATTTAATATAACATATCTTTCATTTCGAGTGTTTTCTTAAGACCACAGCTCAAATTTCAGTATGCCTGATAATCATTATTTGAGCCACGCATATACTAGCCACAAGCATTCGAGTGTACAAAACTCTGTGTTTGGTGAGTTCTTCATTAAACATAGAGTGTAAAACGTACGTCGTCGCTAACTCTTATTGTGGGGACTGGAGCACCCACAGAGATTAGCAAAAGACGAGAACGGGTAACTGCCCGACTGACGAGATCGCAAGATCGAAACACGTGTATCGGGCTCTATAAGTCAGCCCTCATTGACAGACCACTGACATGCGTGGCTCAAATAATGATTATCAGGCATATTGAAATGTCTTAATAATTAATGATGTTTGAGTATATCCCTGTACCATTATTTGGCACTTTCTCAGAGTAAATCTACTTTTGTAAGTTGTAACCTTTTACATAATAAGAGTTCATATCAAACGAAGTAAATAATTTCAATGTGGAACAAGTGCGAACCAACCCGATCAACAGTTGACGTTCTACATAAAATAAACAAATCAGGACTCCTTTTGGTATTATTCAAAACAGATTAATAATCGTCTTGCATCAAGGATACACTAAAGAGTTCAATCAAAAGACACTCGACTTAATTAAATTCGACTTGATGCTACTCTCGGGTCGAGGAAATGATCGCTTGTGGGCTATCAGCTCAAATCAGTGCCAGTCTGAGACAGATGAAAGTTCCGATTCGTTATCTCTTGAAAGTGCTTTAACTAGAAAAAACCATAGTCACCTCTGTTTCATTGCCTTGGAAATCAGCAATTATAAAACTGTGTGTTGATGAGTTATATACATGCGGGAAGCTCTTTGAAAAAGTCTTTTCAAGAGATGAATTCTTAAGTGAGCAGTTGTAAGAAAATATATGCGTAATAGAACGATACCAGAAGTGTGCAATTTCATGGTAAAAATCGTTAAAAAAACCAAAATGGCACAAACTTTTGCGCAGCCTATTAAAATGCATGAAATCTTAACAATTATAATTATCTAACCTCTATAAATGCGAGATTCCGGCTCTTAAGATTGTCTTCCTCTTCTGAATTTGAAGTTTCCAAGGGTTTTCTTTAACGAGTGGTCTATTCAATCACCTCTCTGTATTTTATCGTATGACATTATTTATAAACTATCGTTAGGTATGGAGCTAGCTGCGATGTACTGCCGAATTTTGTCAACAAAAGGTCCTATCCATATGATCACCTAGTTTTAAGTCAATAACACCATTTAGAGAATCTCAGTAGAAAAGATGCATACATATCCGATCACGACACATATATTTCGAAAAAAGTCATTGACAATATATATATATATATATATATATATATATATACATATATATATATATAGAGCTTCAATTCACTTTTCTTCCGTACAATATCTGACGGATATTCGGTGTCACCAATGGCTCGGAAATGTTTGCAAATGAGATAAGACTCCTTATTACGAAATTGTCGTGCTATGATAAAGTTCTTCGACGTATATGAAGTTATGTGTGCCCTTTAAATAATGACGTCACCAGTAACCTTACTTGTGTACCCGATCTATGATCTACAATGCATCTCGGAGGTGTGTACTTCTTCTTTTGCCTAGATGATATGAGCTAAGCTATTTATCATTTCATAGAATCACTAATCGATAGCACTAACCTCATTTTATTTGGCTTACTGCATAATTTTCTAAAGCGTACAAGGCGGTAGGAGCAATACTCGAACAGCTGGTATAGAACCGCGTTTCCCAGCCATTTTTGCCAGGCGTCCAATGTTCTCGGTAGTTACCGAATCCGCTCGACTTGGTTATCAAGTTTTCCTCTAAAGAGGCTCCTTAATGCCTTTCCAACCCAGATCCACTTACTTGTGCTTTTCGAAAAGATCCATTCCATCACGCATCAATGAGTCTTCAAAAAAGCTTGTAGTTCTCTTCGGTGATGCTTTCTTTACTTCAACTAAATAGCAAGTTTCAGTAGCCTTAGAAATAGCAAGTTGCCCTTTTGCTGATTCATACTAGATATTATGAGGATTTTATAATCGGTTAAGAAAAGATTCTTGCACCTCCGGACAGCGGTCTTCACTCTTGTGTCTCATCGTTCCAGTGCTCTCACAGCCTTATCGGAACTGAAGGTGAATGTGATTGAATGTTTCATTTTCGTTAAGATCTCTTCTTAGGAAACATAGATAGAAATATGTAATAAATATATTGGGGCATATTCGAACGCGATCAAGGATCACCTTCTCCTCAAAACTTCCATGAGCACCTTTTTGTCCGCTCAGTCCAGGATTTCCGGCAAATCACTGGAGATCTAATAAAACGATCTTTTGCACTTTCCTGAGACTTCATTGAGTATTACCATCGCGTGATTTCAATCTGACAAGCAATATGTGAGGAGTCGAACAATTCTATTGGCGAAAAGTGATTACAGGTTTATCTGGTGTTCAGTTCCTAACCTACCAGGACTGCCCAAGTACTCATAAGTAATTCAGCATCACATGATTATTGTGATAAAAAAAATTTTTCCAAAACGAATCAATGTTATAAAGCACCCATCCTTCCTGATCTTAGATTAAGACAAATGGGTGTGAATGTTGTTGGATTAGACTCAATATCGTGAATGACCTTCTTTACCGCATTTCTGACTGGAGCGGCTAGTCCGTCAGAACACCTTACGCAGTCATCCTGCTCTTGCAATAGGAAAAAGTCTAACGAGTGTTGCGGACGTTTCATTTTATTCATTATGCTATGATGTCGTTTATTCTACTTCCCGCTTTTTATTCTTCTTATTGTGGTCTCAATGCCCGTGGATGTCGATCTAAAATAAATAGAGTGAAGATTGTGGAGTTTCAAAGAAATCGGCAAAACTAACATCGCTGTACTCGTCAGACTCACAGCTCTTCTCTAATAGTGTTAGAGGTATTTAATGCAGCAATGTCTTTTTATGCCTTCCACTGCGATAGTGGAACATTGATTTACTCTCTTACCAGATTTAGGAACGGAAATGCTGACATTATCTTCTCTAACTGCTCTGCTTTTCTAATGAACCTCTGTATGCTAATCATGAATAGTCAATAAGCGATTGTCAGATGTCTCTTTTGAGGCCCATAGACAATGAAACATTTTTTCCATTTGCCTGTAAGGGGCCCACCATAATACGGATTCCTGCACGTTCTTCATTTTACTTGTTATTATGTTAGTGCAAAAGTAATGGCGGTTTATGCATTGTGGAAATTTGCTGTTCGATATTGGATCGAGTTCCCGAATAAATGTGGTTACCTTCTATATCATATTACTGCACACGTTTTGTTCTACGTTTTGCTGTTGGCGACGCTTTGCTTTCAACTTATTTTATATTTATTTTATCACCTGTATCACCTGTCGTCCCGTTGATCGTCGAGTGACTCGAGCGAGTACCAGCAACTCTTCCATATTTCCCTATCGCGTGCAAGAGTAGCCCAGTGGGTCCTCCTCGCTCTAGGAATTCGCTGAGCATCATATCTTTCTTCCATCGCTTTCGTGAAGAAATCGGACCAACGGGTCAGTGGTCTTCCTTTAGAGCAAAAATGCCAAAAACAGTAACAAATTTATTTTATACTATGGAAAAAATACTGTTTGGTGTAAAAGTTAAGGCGGTTTTCAGACAGTGAATTCAAAATCGATCGTGAAGTAGCAGAGATTACTTGCAACATGAACAGCGTATTGGACCCTGAAGCTGATGATGAACGTTCACTGGAACGGTAGAACAAAAAGCTTCGTAAAGGAAAGCCATTTCAACAACGCATAAACAGCAATTGCTTTTTACCAACCTCATCAGAGCGACGAGAAAAGCAATCATCGAAGCTAATGCTCTTAAGACTATGCGAGATGCTCCAAAAAACTCAGCGCAGACCAATCAGGTGTCGCTCACCATTTGGAACAAAGTGGGAGATCGAAAAAGGTGGGTGAAAAAGTAATGGCTATGTTTATAGCCAGTTGACAACCACATATCGCACAACGAACGCTTCAGAGGTCTAACGTATCGAGCTACTATGTTTTGCCTGGTCCTCCATATTTGCTAGACTTTGCGTCCACCGATTATTATTTCCTATACCATCTCCACAACTTTTTACAGGGAAAACACCTCCATAATCAACAGGATGCAGAAAAGTCTTTCCAAGAGTTCGTCAAAACCAAGACAGCGATTTTATGCTACAGAAACAATAAAACTCGTTTCTGCTAAATGTAAATATGCTGCTTGTAGTAATTCATATTTTGACTAAAAAAGATATTTTTGAATTTAGTCATCTTGAACTGGATTTCACGAAATCGAAGCCGCGATTATTCTTGCACCAACCTTGTATTACGCGTCCCTTATCAATGGAAGTCTTTAGATTTGCGTTTGTACTCACTTGTCACGTGAAAACTTAGTCATCCACATCAATATACTTGATACTGCTCGAGCTAATTTTGCTGATATCTTGAGATAACTCTACTACCCGTTTCTAATATCCACCATTAGGAAAATTTTTAGTCAATGCCAACAAAAGCGTGTTTTCCCTAATAAGTCAACACATTTTGCCCATTTCGAGGAGGTAGAAAACATAGTTAGCCAGGTGTAAGGATACAGACAGGATTAGAGGTACACATATAGGTAGGGATTCCGAACAAATTGTAGAAACCGATACTTTATTTTCTTTCTGGTCGACTGTTTCTAAAACCTCGTTCAAAACAATAATCCGATAACATGTTTTGAGCTCATGAGGTCTGATATGACACCTAGAGTGCTAGACGTACGTTTCGATGTATTCTCGCACACCATATCACTAACAAGTGCCTTTCGGTTCAATCGAGCTCCTACATGTGAGGGTATCGGCACCGAACATGTAACTTTGCACGCCAAGTGACAAGATCACTTGACATTGGTGTGACAGGCGATTGCTTGATGGCTGGTGGAAACGCATATAGCAATAACATTTTAATCGACTCTTACTGAGACCTCGCTCAGGACAATATAATCTGACAAAATATGTTGAGCCTCAAGCCTTAAGCCCTGAAGCCTTGAAGCCTCAAATATGTCATCAGAATTTAGTTTCTTTATATATGTTCCAGGAGTAGGTTTTTTACTTGAATTACATTGCTTTTTTATATTGCTTAGAAGCTTATTTCAAGCGTTCACGTCGTGTGTAATTGAAGAATTTATTTACGCTGCGATTTGACAGTATTGAGTATTGAAATTTCTGATATCAAAATATTGATTTTAGCGAATCTACACCTACAAGCTCAAAATGGGATGTAAGCAGTGTAAACGGTTGGAAACATGCCTATGTATGAAAATGAAAATAGTGAAAACAATTTCGGAGCATTTCGATGGCTTTAAATGATTCGTAGTGGATATTTCGACCTTGAAGATGAAAAAGATCTCGAGAATCTTTTCATTGATGATGACGATGAATTGAAGTACTCTGATGGAAGTAAAAGCACTCGCAGTTGTTGAAGAGTATTTTCTTCCGTTTAGCCGTTTCGAGGTGTTATTGATATTATTTATTGGATATTAGCGAAGCATACAACAATACAGTTAGTAAGGCAGCTTGAATATGAAATATTCGAGGTGGCTAACGTTTCGGAGGGTCGCCTTCTTCAGAGCCTGGAAAGATCACATTGATCCACAATTCAAGAAGCCAAAACCTCCATAACCCTAGCAGAAAATGTTAGAAATGAATTTTGAATCGCATAGCAAAAACTTCATTTTGAAACACTCACTATTTTGATGTTTGGGTCTAACAATTATTCACTGACACCAGCCGCTTAAGTCTAGTGCATCAGTGGGCTGGGCCTTACTCAGGCCGGAAAGTTCAACCTGAGGTATGGTTCGATGTCACGCATGATTACGAGGCACTCCTCTTTTCTGTTCATTTTCGGGCCTTTGCTGTGCATTCAAGAGGCTTCTAATGTTTCATGCGCAGATGTTCTTGATAAAACCAGGTGCTCGTTTACACGGTGGAATAGTGGCCTACCCGTTTCTCCAATGTACTCATCACCGCATGCCTCGCAAGAGATTAGGTAAATTATACCCGATCTCATACATTCGCCGTCTCTGCCGTTTGGGCTAACTTTGCAGTCATTGGTTTCGCACAGGCGGTCATACAGCCGGTTGCGGACTAATTTACGCTTAGTGTCCTCTTTATAGGCAGCGTTTAATAACTGTGCTTATTTCGTTAGAAATAAAAGGCAGGAGGAAAGAAACCTCATTTTTGCCAGACTTGTCGTTTGGGAGCATAGAATTTCCTCTAAATCTAACCTGAGAAGCTCCTACCGTATCGAAGCCATTAGAGATGGCTATTTTTCGCGTCAAGCTTAAGGATTCTATCATGTGTTCTTTTCCTGTGCGCACATTTGTCGCTGTTCGCAACATATTACTAAGAAGTGCGCGTCTTATGTGTGGAGGATGAGCTGATAGGTAATGAACCAAGATGTTCTCTCAGAATCCTTAATCACTACCGCGGGAAAATGTTTAGTTCCAACCTGTCATCGGCGCACAAAAGCGGCATGCGACATATACAGGAGCTAATAAATTCCAAAACAATTAGACTATCAGTTAGCGACAAGGGAGGAGAGTTTGTAGTAATTCCCGATCAGTTAGACATTGTGATAACGAAAAACCATCTTGGAGACACCACACCTTATCGCCCATCATCTGACAAGGAATTCCAAAAACAGAATCGAAAATTGAACCAACAATGGGTAGAAATAACGAGTTTGGCTGGTTTAAAGCCTTCTGTTATCTCTCAACTAAAACTTAGTCCACCATCATGCCCCGTTTTATTCTTACTTATTAAAACTCATAAGTTCGTATGCACTGATGATCTTTTATCTACTACTCCATGAAATTTCAAAGTTAGAACCATCATCAGCTGTGTAGACGGGCCAACGGATAGGATAACGTGGTTTTTAAACTTAAGTTTAGTCCAACTACTAAAACACATTCCAGCCCATTTCACCAACACCCAAATGTCCCTAGACCATTTACGTAACGCGTCTCCAAACAACGCGTACGTGATGGAATCTTTCGACGTAACTGCCCTTTATACAAATGTGTCGAATGATTCCGCAATGCAAGCCATATACGAGCTTCTAACGGAGCACGAAAGGACCACAAACATGCATGGCTTCTCCATCCGGCATGTCATGACTTTCTTAAGAGAGTGCCTAAACTGTTCAATCTTTAGATGGTCCGGGAACTATTTTGCCCAAATCAGAAGGCTGGCAATGGGACAACTGCTAGCGCTAACACTTGCCATAGCCTTTATGTCCAAAGTGGAGAGCCCAATAATCGATGTCCGGCCGTTACTCTACTCTAGATATATAGATGGTTCTTTGTCGTCTGCCCAACCCAAGAGGAGATGGACAAATGCTTCGAATTGCTGAACAGTCAGTCACAGTACATAAAGTTCACCCGTGAGAAACCGAAAGCAAATTGGCTCCCTTTTCTGAACTTTCAGGTCAACCTGTCCAAAAACTGCTACAATACAAAATGTTACTGTAAACGAAGCAATAAAAACATCTTGGCTCATTACCTATCAGCTCATCCTTCACACATAAAACGCGCACTTCTGAAGAACATGTTCCGAACAGCGTCAAATGTGTGCATAGGAAAAGAACACAAGGTAGAATCCTTAATCTTGGCGCGAAAAATAGCCATCTCCAATGGTTACGATACGGTAGGAGCTTCCCATTAGACTCAGAGGAAATACTATACCCCAAACGACATGTCTGGCGAAAATAAGGTCTTTTTCTCCTGGATCTCTAACGAAATAAGTACAGCTATTGAACGCTGCCTAAAAAGAGCAGGTAATGGATAATTCGGTAGCAATAGGTGGATACCTCCAAAGACACTAAAGCGTCAATTAGTCCGCAACCGACTGTATGACCGCCTCTGCGAAACCAGTGACTGCAAAGTTTGCCCAAAAGGCAGAGACGGCGAATGTATGAGATCGCGTATGATTTACCTCATCTCTTGCGAGGCATGCGACGATGAGTACATTGGCGAAACGAGTAGACCACTATTCCTCCGTGTAAAAGAGCACCTAGTTGGGTTGCGCAACTTTGATCGGAAACTCCACTAGGCACGCAAGGGACCAAAAACATGCAGGAGTAATGTTTATCGTCAAATTGACGATCCTCGCACAGGAATCAGGAGCATCTGCGCGTAAAACCTTATAAGCTTTTTGAATACATATCAAAGGTCCGAAAATGAACCTAAAAGAGGAGTGCCTCGTAATCTCGCGTGATCTCGAACCATACCTCAGGCTGATCATTCCGGCCTGAGTTAGGCACAGCCCACTGATACACTGACCTCAAGCGGCTGGCCTTCAATGAATAATTGATAGACCCAAACATCGAACGGTAAGTGTTTCAAAATGAGTTTTTTACCATGCGTTCTAAAATTCATTTCTAACATTTTCTGCTAGGGTTATGGAGGTTTTGGCTTAGTGAAATGTGGATCAGTGTGATCTATCCAGGCTCTGAAGAAAGAGACCCGCCGAAACGTTGCCACCTCGAATATTGTATATTTAAGCTGCATTACTAACTGTATTGTTGTATGCTTCACTAATATTCAATAAATAATATCAATAACACATCGGAACGGCTAAGCAGAGAAAAAACTCATTTATTCAAACTATGCCGAGGTTAATAGATAGTCGGCCTTGGGATTTATTAAAAACCTCAGAAGAATGAGTTGAAAGCATGTCTATAGTTTTGAAGCATTTAGAGATTATTAGAAAAGCAGAGAAAAATGAGAAATGGATACCGCCCGAATTGAATGATGATTAGAGGAATATCCGTTTTCAGAGTTCATCGACATTACTTCCACGCGTTTAAAGCTACCCACTTTCTGGTCATATTAGTGGCGTCCGACAATAAATGAATTGTTTGAAACTGTTGATGACAGGTGTATTGACAGGAGCATGATTTACATCCATATTCTTTATGAAACCAAAATTACACCAAAAAGTCTTGCTGACCTTATGTGATAACTACTGGTTCAATCCATCACAGTTTTTGTCTCATAATGAACGATCGCGAAGACGAAGTCTAGCCAGTCGGCGAGCTTCACTGACTCTGTTCAACACTGATCAACAAAGAGAAACCTATCTCTCACCATAGCAAGCTTCCACATATTGTAGTAGTACACTGTTAAATTCGAACGAATTATCCCACAAAACTATTCTTGTTCACCAATCTCTCCAACTCGCCCTTATCCACCACTATTTCTCCACCCGTTTCGATGAATTCTTGAGCAAGAAGTGCTTCAGAAACCAAGCTAAGGCTGAAACTGCCTTCACCAACTTTTTCGCCTCTTATACAGATTTTTTATGGAGCCCATATGAGCACAATTGTTTCTCGTATGTAAAAATGTTTAGACTCCAAGAGTTCCTGTTTAGATTAATACATTGATGGAAACAAGGAGACAATACTACATGATTTGTTCTAAATCAATACGTAAAGTTTGAATACAGGCCAAAGGCGACCATTTTTTTTTTCTCCGAACTGGATCCAAAAGCTCAGGCACTTAATCGATTCTTGTAGTAAGTTATTACTAGTTTCTCTAGTCTTCAACGAAAGAAGCGGTGTAATCTGTTAAAAAATTACTTGCTCTAGTTGATCCATATGTAACAGCACAGATGTACACCACTTCAATAGCAGATAGCTTTTAATAATTTCTTTAGATGAGGTGAAAGCATTGTTACATTTCCTTCGCTGCTTTCTTTTATTTCTGATTGAAGGTAGATAAAGATTGCACGAATTGCAAAAAATGCGGATCATATATTAAGCTACGTTTCGAGTAGTATAGGATACAAAAAGTTCCAGAATAACTGATTTACCCCTATGCTGTTTGTATGATTTCAATTTGCCTTCATATCATTTCACAATTATTTTGCCTCTAATTTATTCGTTATTGGCTTCTTTTATTGGTATCTCTCCACTGTTTCTATCAAATTCAGGCCATGTCCGTGTCAAAAGACTTAGACCTCCTCACAAAAAATAAATATTTTCCTGAAAAATTTGACGCTGACCCAAGGTTGCCGTCGTGACGTCGTTCATCCCCATTAGGCTGTCTTAAACATCGTATAGAATGCCAGTATTCGAAGGGAGAGTCCACAAATGACATGTGAAGTAAGAATAGAAATTTTTAAATAACGAAGAAAATTATGGAAAATATAAGTTCTGTGGACTGGAGACATTTGCCGAAGCCGACAATTTGATATTAAACTCTTCTTCCCGTTATTTTGATGATAAGCGCTCCGCTTAAGAATAACTTGATTGGCTGCGCTTTCCGCTCAGATATTCCTATTTATTTGCTAATATCAGCTGAGAAAAAACCCATTTAGTAACATATTGCCTGCCTCTGCTCCAATCTCATTTAGAACATTCGAACGAGGACAGAACAAATAACCTCAAACATACAAACAAATGCGGACTCCCGAACCTATGCATCCATGCATATCATATTTTCCACTGAAATTTCTTTTTGTTTATGCAACTTCAATGCAAATTCTAGGAACGATTGCGCCCACGTGGGTGGATTTGACAGATCACTGCCTCATTGCTCATTGCTTGCACTATCGCACATACCTCATTCCACTTGATAACTCTGCACTATAAGCATCTGCATCTCGCAAACGAATTTCAACTCTCTTAAACAATAAAGCCTAGGAAATGACATGGATATAAAAATTCTATATAATAGGAGAGCAGGATAAAGCACTTGGTATTGGCTAATCTTTAAGACATGAACCATGAATTCGACTATAGCAAGCATTGTAGACGCTACTGACTGAATGTTTCTCCTGAACAATGACTTGCGGAAGCCTACTGGTGTATTTGGCCAGTGCTTTTTCTACTAAACTATCTTGCTACTAATTTGCCGCCTCCTTAGGGAGGGAAGGGTTAGTAGTCCCTAAGCGCAGGATCGACTCAGTGACAGATCCAGTATGTATTGCAGCTTTCCTCTAACCGCACACACATAATAGGGTGCACATAAATTTATAATTACCCAGTATCCTCAGTCTAACACAAAGCGCACCCAGAGTTTATAGCGACGCTGTTTCTTGGGACAACTTCCAATTCTCAACCTGAAAAGATTTAGGAATTTCAACTTTTGCGAGACGACAAACGGTAACTTTTCGGTTACAGGAGGACCTGAAGAGAAGAGGTGAACATTATGACGTCATGACGAGATTCTAAGAGATTTTATTTCACTGTCCATAGTGGAAATAGTATATAACACATTATTTGCTGTGTATTACTATGGTCTATTGCTGCTGTAAGGTCTACTGACAATTCTTTTCATGATTCGAAAATGTTTTGCAGCTCATTATAGCTCTGCCCGTATTTTTATATCCGCTTATTCCATACGAAGAACAATGATTCTTTGCAACAATTATAAGTGCAGTAACAGGTGATGGCCTACCAAATTATAGGTTAATGGACGTGTTCGAGAAGAAGATTTTTTGAATATTTCCAAGTCCCAAGAGGTCATAATGGTTGCTTGCAGCGCAGGTAACGAATGTATGAATTCACGGCTTCCGTAATGTGTTGTGCCGACGCGACAATGTTTACGCACTTAGGTTTCAGTATTTTTGGTTCTAACTTTTCGTATTTCCAATGACTGCTACTAAAACGATTTATATCCCTCGTATTGACTATACTGCTACATAGAGACGCTTTACCTTGACAGTGTCGACTTTGAGGTAGTGGACTCCTGCAGTACAAGTTGAAATCGGAAAACCCTCGAGGCCTTTTGGACGAATTATAAAAGATTGTGAATGAACGGAGGAGAAGAATGTCTCAACATGACAAATGATTTAGCACATTTTCTCAGATTTGTGTCCTAATGTTTCTTAGGTTTAGTAAATTTTCAGTAAATATAGGAGTAGTGAGCCGAATAAATGGATGTAGTTAGACACAGAACGTTTTCAAATAACGCTAGTTAATCAAGTAATTTATAGTCATCACGGCGAAGTAGTAAAAATCGTCAGAAACAAAATAACCTTCTATTTAGCCCATATCAGCTACCTGTGAAGACAGTGGCTCGATAGAACGTCTACCGTCCACTGCGTATTTATAAATTTCACATATAAAATTTCGCGGAATACTTCGCTCATATCTCTTTCAAAACCTTCTTGTATCAAGCTGTTACATTGATATGCCTTTGCTTCAAGCTATACTGAAAGCAAGAAAATGGGAACTAAGAAAGTCTGAGCATTTTTGCACAAATTAAAATTTAAGATTAAGATAGCAGAAGAGTTTACAATGTCAGCGTTGTGCTTTACCAGGAGTTAGTTGATGGGCGCGCAGTACACACAGTATGGTGCTTTCAAATTTTTATGATAGTGGTGCACAGCTGGAGAGGTAAGGTTGATTCTTTAGTCACTGACACATTAGTTGAAGCATAGATCAGCTCGACAATCAGGTGGGGTTGAACGAGAAACGAACAGGTTTTCTCTTTGAAATCTATGTAATACGGTAGCTTCCTCTATAAAAGATCCCCTTCTTAGTGGAATCGAAAAGCTTTTAGAAAACTTTGATTTATAACAGAGTAGCGTTCGCGATGGATAAAGGAAAAATGTACAGTGGCTTTATAGTAGTCCGATGTACTTGACAAGCCATTGAAAAATTATTATCAGAAACTCGAAAAAGTTAACCAGAGATTACTTCTGTGATCAGCAGTGAACATATGGAAGAAATATGTTGTGTTACTTATAAAGGTCGCCTATAATCAGTGCTGCAGGTATAAACGATTGAAACACAGGCCTACACCTCACATGCATACACCCATCGCCTCGTCAATTGACTGCAGCATTTTCAGGAATCGCGACAAATGCTCACTGAAAAACTATCGATACATTTCCTTTAGCCAAGCGCCACTTCGACCCCTTGTAAGAAGCTCCTTTTGCATTTGTTTTTGTAATCATTCGATAGCCTTAATCAAAAATTGAGTGTTTTATTTCATCTTCAAAAAACCCTTCTTATTTCGTTGAGAGAGCAAAAATATGATTTTGTTTCTCATTGGAAGATTTCTCGCCGACCAAAGCTTTTCCTTCGGAATTCTAGTAGTTGGTCGATAGATTAAATCTTAGGAATTCCAATAATTTATTTGTTTTCAAGAAAAGACCACGTATTACGCTCTAGCAGCCAAAAGAAGATTGGGTTTCGAGGAACTGAATCACTTTTTTACCCGCTCCTTACTTTGATGCCTTGGAAAAAACGTATTTTTTGGTCGTTTTTAATGTTCAGGTGAAAATCGATAGTGCAGATCATAGAAATTACAGTAATGTATTTCTTCTCCAAAAAGGCCTTGCTGTTGCGCTGAAAGAGCAAAAATAATATTTTGTTTCTCATTAAAAGATTTCTCACTGATCGAAGCTTTCCCTTTGGAGCTCCAAGAACTAATCAATAGATTAGGTCTTAAAGATTCCATTGATTTATTTTATTTTGAATATCGACCTCATATCACGCTGTAACAGCCAAAAGAAGACTAGGCTTGGCAAGACTGGGAAAAGCATTAAGTGCGAAGCCCGATTTTCTTTTGGTTGTTACAGAAGCTTCGAGAAATCCGTTGAAGACACCAAAAACCTTTGTGGAATTCTTGAAATTTAATCCATCGCTTGGATATTGAAACTATATGAGAGGCTGATCAGCGAGAAATCTTTGAATGAGGAACAAATTATCATCTTTGCTTTCTCAGAGAAATAAAGAGACCTTTTGAAGATAAGATAAATCACTCAAATTGCTTCGATTTGTGCTATCGAACGATCACATGTGCATTAGAAAAAACTAAGAAATACGTTATTTACAAGGGTTCGAAGTGGCGGTTGATAAAAGGAAATAATCCAAACTATTCTCACAGTATTCATGGGCTTTAGAGGAGTAGAATTGTCGTGATAAATGAAACTCACATGCTGGCCATGCATTTGTACATCATATATATATATATATATATATATATATATATATATATATATGATCTGGCAATGTATTTTGAGCCTTTCATGAGGCCTGTTATGGGCACATATGTAATGCAAGACACGTGTTGTTGTGGCCTTTCAGCCTCGTCAAGTGCACGATGCCTTTTCGTTCAGTCAGTTCCTCGCTCGGGTATCTACCCCTTTATAGAGGAATCGACGGCAACTTTCTTACATTCTATGCACGGTGAAACAATCCCCGTGACGGTCCTTTCGAGTGATTGTGGAATGCATGACGTATAGCTACTATATAGGCATATGATTCCAACTTTTTTCTGGCCAGTGATGTTTACCAGTAATTGAGTTGTGTGCAGAAAGGTTAAAAATTTTTTTGCTGTTTCAATTACTTTTTTGCGACTTGTTTCTTGAACATCCCGATAATTTCTTTGCTGACTGTTAATTTGACAGGAAGCCTTGGTTAAGTGGAGGATGCGGTTTTGAGACATATACTAATTCGCAATAAAGTCTCGACAATCTTTCACAAATTTTGAACATGTGCTCACCTTCTTCTGCACCAGAAATGCTTTCGCTGACGCCTTCTTCTCCTAGGAATTAATCAACTGGAAATGTTATTATAATTTTGAATTTTTATAGTAAGCGAAAGAAAATCAACTAAAAATAAGAATTTCTCTCGCTGTTATTCTTTAGAATTACACCTTGTACAAATTAGGGAAAGGCGATATAGTTGGTTAGTGACATATTATTAATCAAATAAAGCCATCTCGTCTTAGCTTTCAGCATCCGAACACATCTTGTTTCAATTAAGAGCGCAGTTCTACTCATATATAATTTAGCTTATAGTCCATAAACTAGAACTCTCTATTCTACACAGATCATCACACCACCACATTATTTATGGCTTTAAGTTTCGATTGAATCCCTGCGAAATCTCCTGCCTTTTCTAAGTTTATTCATATCTTGCTATCGCCGTCGCTGTCACCTTTCTTCCCATATGTCCGTAATCCAGTGAATTCTTCATTTGCTTCGCAACGTATTCGCTGGATTTAACCCGCTTGAGACTTACAAAAAGTGCAATATGCCCCATTCAGAATCCTTGTAAAGCAATGGCTCAGCAGTTTTCTAGGTGTCTGATTGGTATTACCCAAGACCTAAATTATGACGTTCTGTGCGATTTTAGTTGCTTCGAAGTATTCGCCATATCACGATTTAACATATCCGAATCTTTGAATAGCTCGTTTTATCATATCTCGGCGTAATTTCGAGTGAATTCACGCGTTAGATGGTAATCTTTTACTCTGAACAAAGTGCGAGATGAAATATTCAGGAACGTTTGAGAGTTTGAATTACATGCAGCTACATGAACCACCCTATAAAATTGCCTCACTTTATTTGTAATGAATATTCATCAGGTTTCTTTTTTTATGCAATCATTTACGCATTGCAAAATCACTGCTCGCTCAAACATGCTCATTAATTCGAATCTTGCTTAATTGGTTTGTGGGTCCTTCTTTCACTCACGAAATTTATTTTTGGCAAAAGAGCAGTGTAATCAAGAAACTTGTTTAATATTATAAGATAGATAAATGGCGAGATAATAATATTCAGATAATTACATAACTAATATTTTGGTACTAGGATATCAAAGTAATAGAAAAATAAATAGAACCATATTCTTGATCTTCGCGTGAGTTGCGTTTCGTGATGGTTTGATGTATGACGTTCATTTCCTCAAAAGAATTTTAAGTCGCTCACCCACATTTTTAGTATGAAATGCCGTTCAAAAGTTCACTTGCTGCTAAAAAAGTGACATAAGATGCGTCACAATGCTCCTTACCGACATAGCGATAGTGTTTAAGCTGTGATTCGTCCTCATTCATTTGAGATATTACTTGCCCACCTGTCATATAGTAAAACTATGAAAATCTATGAGCACTTATTATCCTCTATCTCTTCTACTTTATAATAATGTGTCAATAGCAAAGATGCAAAATTTATTTGATTTGAAAATACTAAAAAAAGCTCGATAATGTTATTTGAGAGCTTGGCCATGCTGAAGGAATTGTAATTCATGCAGCATGAATGTCTTTTAGAAGAGTGCCACATCAATATTTCCACTCAAGTGAATGTTTTCAAAGTAACCGAATGCCGTTATTTCTCTACTTCTTTCAGCGCCGTTCTTCCGTTGTGTTCAGAAAAAAAAAGCCTTTCGATGTACTCATAGAGTCCAAGATGTATAAATGTGCTTAAAGGCTTCAGCGTTTACGGTGGTAGCGTTCCTCTTCGGCCGATCATTTCTAAAATCCGGATAATCGAGTAAATTCGCAAAAAGGCAGGTGTCAAATGCGTTTATGATAACATCAATCTGCGAAAAGAATGCATTAGTTTTTGTGAAAGATCTGCGCTTATATTGCAATTATGGACTCTAGGACACGGCTATTGAATTTGGTGAAGGAGTAGAGGCCACTCCCTCTAATCGCTCATCTTACAAACGAAGTCTTCTAAAATGCACTACTTTTCGTCTTCAACTCCTCCAGGAATATCTTCACTCCTCAAGAATTCCAGACGATGAACGATACAAACGATATCGCTGCTTTGGACCAGTTTACATTGGCAGAAATTATTTTCTATCTGAGCAATGGTGCCGTAGGTTCCCTATTCAACTGCATCGTTTTGTGGATTGCTCTCGTTCATATTGATACAGATGATAAACCGCGACAGGTGACTAATTTGATACTTAAGCCTTAATCTCTAGTAAACAACTGAGTTCTACATTAGTGGTAATACTCGACGAATACAAGTTATAGGCACTGTAAAAACTGATGCCAGCTAGGCGTTGCCAACTTTTTCAAAATCCACTGAGCATTTCGAGCATTGTGCTTAAAATCATTTTTCACTAATGAGCAACATGTTGTTCATGCATACTTGTGCTCTATTAACAAAATGGCCGACTAAATTGAACACTCAAATACTAGGCAAATGAAATACTGAATATTTGCTCTTTATAGAATAGATGCAATGTAGAATACTATTCATACTGATTTCTTTGGTCAACTACTTATTCAATTTTAGAGAACACAGCACACTGTAGTATCTTACACATCAAGCGCCTACTAGCGTAGATTTATACTGAAATCGATTCATAAATAGTTAATGAATATCACAAGAGATGATGAGCGCAATTGAAAATTCTTGCGGGCATACTCTTTTTTCATTTGTCTATGGATTATGCATAGTAGAAGTTTACTGAGGCCAATTGAGAGCGTCCACCTTATGATAGCAACGGCTCCAACTTTTTGTGTTTTCGTTTTTTTTTTCGTACTGCATACTGTAATGGAACGGAGAAAATTAATGAAAAGTATTCGTATAGAGCTTTAGTATTTTCGCAAATTGCCCACTGCTGTGTAGATCATGAAGAGCTTCTAGACGTGACATCCTTATTAAATGGGAAAAGGAAGTCACTAAAATTTTTGTCACGATGTCTTTCTTATTGTGCATTATAATGGTCAGCATTTCCATTATTCAGATCATCGTCATCAACATGACATTCGCTGATCTCCTTATGTGTTTATGCTATATGCTCACGCGGCCATATTTGAATTTTTTTCCAAACTTTATTTGCCATCCGTACTACATCACGATATGGACAATTCAACTCGTCAGCTGCCTCAATTTAGTATGGTGAGCAGGATTTCTCTGCGATAATTCCTCATCGTTTTTTTTTCTCCACTTAGAGTATGAGCAATTACAGCTACTGCGCCGTTACCCGCATTAGAAAAAGTCAATATATGTAAGAAAAGAAGAACTTTTGAACTTGAAGAACAAGACCGAGAACTATAATAGCACTTCAAACTCGTTTAAATTTCTAATCGTACTACAAGTAATGATTTAGATGCTACAAAAAAAGAATGAAAGCCTCTGAAATCCTCCATCATCTTGTAAGAGACATGGCGGACTTGTCAAAACATTGCAGTCTTTCAACAGATTGAATTTACTTGATTTAGAAGAGAGGTCATTAGAACTGAGTCCAAGTGTACACGGTGCATTCGACTCCATCCACGGCTGTAGAAATAGTTGAATGTTGTATATACACTAACTCGGGGCAAATTACCAACATACCGGTGTTTCTGTCATCACAGGCCAGTACCGATTTACTGACGCTCCTCCGAAGGATAAAATACACGGTGGGCCGGGGGAGATCGATCCAGTGACCTGAACCTAGTGAGGTGCACCTTTGATCGTTGAGCTACATTCGCTCATAGATACAGCACAATTTAGATTTGGTGGAAAAATTTTTAGATCCAAGAGAGATATCTTATTACTTAGGGTAACACGTTAGATTTGAAAAGCATGAGTGCTACATAAAAGGGTGAATACTAAATGGTCTTTGTTGGGATGCGTAAAAAGAGAAAATGTTAAAATATTTTATCAAAAGATTAAGCGACCATTATTTATTGGATAGTTAGTGTTGTGAATGTGGGGAAAGAAATCAAATAACTTTCAAAGAACAGGGAACCCTTATACGGTTAATTTTGAAATCCACCATTGTCAATGTTATCTTGTAAAACAGAGCTTGTAAATACTGATCTAATCAAATACATCAATATATCAATGCACTGTTATTTAGGCTGAATGTTGACAAACTGATTTTTATTCAATTTCCTCTTCATTACTATTCAATCGTCAATAGGAGGAAAATGTTCGTCGTGTCAGCAGTTACTTGGATTGCCCTTGGATACATTGCTTTCGCCGTTGACACTTTCATGAGCATATCGGTAAGTATGTAAACAGGAGTTAACAAAAGACAGGTTTAAGGTTACTGATGCAACTCAATCAAAATTTCTGTCTACGAGGGTTGAGAGGTACGACCAAAAAGATTCTTGATAATCATATCCGCCTTTCATAGTGTTCCTACGTTCAAAATATTTAGAATGAGCAAGCTAGCAAAGCTTATAAGCAATACCCCTATACTGTAGTCTAAGTATATAATCCTTCTTGAAAAATCATTTGAGAGTTAAAAGGCTTTGTTTTGATCAATGCTCTGGTGGAAACGCCTTATTCGGAGCTACGATGATTCAAGTCGGGTGTTAAATTAAATTCACCTAATGTGTGCTTCCGTTATCGCATCGAGTTCAGTCGAGTGGAGTAAAAAACAGCATACCAATGAAGTGTCCAAATATAGTATTCCAGAATCGCTATCTACTAGTTTTCTCTTTAGTGTGACATTCTATCACGTAGAAGTTGAAAAATTAGCTGATATATGGGAAAGTAATATTTCAATGCAAAAGCTTGAATAGACTTTCAAAGCTTCCATCTACATCATTTTCATAATCCGGCTGTAATTTCTGGCATCCCTGTATTGAGGAAACCAATATTTAGTCAAAAAGAGGTGTTCGATTTGAGTCAGAAGGCATTTCTATAATAATATTTCAGTCAGTGAACTAATCATTTTTGAAGAGCTTAATATAGCTACACCTGTATGAACAAAATAACGTCTCCTTCCATTGACTCGGTTGGTGGACAGTAAACTCTCCGTCTGCCTCTGCATGAGAACAGAGGGCCTCACCGCTTTAAATCACTCTAATAGCTCATCGATCATCATAATTTTCGTTAAAACACTCTGGCGATCGAATCAGTCGCCTTCACCATGAGCGTTAAAGATCCCGCGGGACTTATTTGCTAACAATTCATGTTCATTAGTCGGTGCTCAAGCGCATCATATCTCCAATTCTCCTGATTTACGACATTTTGGCATCTATAGCGGCATTTCCGATGTTTGGTCGCCGAATTTTGTTACTACTTCGGGCTCCCCGTCTCTTCTTTGCATGATGCAGGCTATTCCCAAGCATTATTCATATTACTATTCCTTCAACAGCACTAAGTGGAAGTTCCATATTGTTTTTGTAGTAGTCAAGTTCCCGACACGCACTTTCAAGCAAGGCGAACTGTAAAATCAAGAAATTGCACACTAAGTCGTGTTCTTAGCCTCCTTCACCACATGCCCAACAATATTGCAGTTTCCCAAGATATTTCTTCCATCTCATGGGCTCTGGAGCTGTTGTTCGTCATTTCGATTTCCCGACTGTGACACCAAGAGCGAACGCATTCCGAGATGGTTAGATCGAAGCAACATTTGGCCATCTTGTAACCGATGCGCTTTTCATGAATATTGTCCCCCCAACATTTTGTCAAAAGCTCGTCCTTTTACAAAGTTCGTCAAGTCTGGGCAACATTTTTTTCACCGGAGCTATGCTCGATATTATATGAGCGATATCGTCAACCTAGTGGAAATAATGAGAGCGCTGACCATCGACTTCCACTTGCGTGTTGTGCCATTCCAATTTTCCTCTGACGTTGTCGAGGGTAGCTGTAAGTAATTTTGGAGAGATGGCATCGCCTTGTCAAACTCTCTTCACCCCGATGTTAATCTTGTTACCGAATGGTGATATTCCGGTTATGAAATTGTAACATAGCTTACGAGGGATCTTCGTGTGCTAAACAGCGACGACCTAGCTCTGTAGACGAGAGTTGCACCAACGTTTCTGTTGTAAGTGCTTTAGTTTGTCGCTAACAGTGAATCGAAGCAGTTTCTAGTGATTCTGTGATACTTCAAAGAGGGTCGTGTAGTGCGAATTTGATCTACTGCACTGAACTCTAAGTTATTGAGTCATGCTATTTTTAGTCTCACTTTAGAGCAGATAAGATTTTTGACGAATTTGACTTGTATATTTTTGATCACTTAAATTCAAGAAAAAAAAACTATGAAAACCCAATCAGAACATGCAATATTACAACTATTTGTCCATTTCAGGGAGGGTGTGAACGCGTTATGATTAATCCGTACATTTATATGCCTATATGCTTACTGTACGTCCTCATGATCTTGACATCATTCATTATTTCGGCTATTATTTATTTCATCGCACGTACATCGACGAAGACCGAGGCACAACAAAGATCGGTAATATTACTACTAAAGTATTATAATGCACATCAGTATAGCGTTATTTATGGCGATAATAAGAACAATACTGCGCAAATACGTGTACATCAATAAGAGAAAACAAAGTTGTTTGTCATCATTGATAAAATCACTATGGCATGTAACTCAGAGTCTTTTTGTGCTTCTGAGTAGACACACAACCTTGGGACCAATATTGTTCATGTAAAAGTGCACAATTTATGAAAAAGTGAATGAGAATCTACTATAGCACTTTTTCATAGGTGAGAGTTGGTGAACGAAAGCTCCAGTGACGAGGAAGAATGAGACAAAGTCTAAAACCAGTTGTATGACGTATTGTCAGGAGTTCACTCCCTCAACTTTATCATTTTCATTCATTAATTATGGAGGCATATGATGCAATTATTTCATGCATTCATGAATTTCGTGGCATAATTATTGTGATTGTTTCCTAAGGTCTGGTACGGCAATTTCGAATGCTATACGTACGTTTCGTCGTTACTCCCAAGCCTCAGCAGTAGCACACGCCTTTCAGTTTACCCCCTACAAATAATGGTAACGGCGCCCAACATGAATCACATCATGTTAAGTGACGATCACTTGATGTTGCAGTCTACAGTGATTTCTCAGTTGACGGTTCACCGCTGATAAGACGGCATATAGCAGTACCTTCGAGTCATCTATTTTGAATCCTTACTCACAAATTTAGTATAGTCTGATAAAATATTTCAAGCTACTCAAAAGGTCCGAAAGAACATAAAACGTTCTATTAGACTATATTGAATTTTTGAACAAGGTTGCAAAGCAGTTGATTGGAAGGTGTTTCACAGATCGCAAAACTATGTCTAGCTGGAGATTGCCAATCGTTGTTATTTCTTTCGTGGAACTGTGTGGAATCCATTATTCATCGCACATTACTGCCCCGTCCTTTGAAAACATTTTATGCTACTTTCAATACGCCTGATAAATGTTTTTGGGCCATGCATGCGGTCTGTTATAGGGCAACTTATGGAGCGCGATACATGTGTTTCGACCTTGACAGCCTCCTCAGCCGGGCAGTACCCTTCGTCTTCAGCCAATCCTTTCAAGGTGCTCCAATCCCCTATACTTAGAGTAGGCGACGACGAACATCTCATACGATCCATTAAGTGAAATTATCACTGAAAAGAAAGTGTTATACACTCGACTGCTCTTGGCTGATATCGTCAAATATTTTATAACTTTCATTTCGAGTGTTTTTTTTATGAATAATCTCAGCTTCAAATATGCCCGGTAATAATTTTTGAGTCATCACCCCCGAGAGGACTGGCTAAAAGCGAAGGGTACTGTCCGACTGACGAGGCTGTAAAGGCCGAAACACGTGTATAGAGCTCAAACACTTGAAACGAAAGGTATGCTACTTTCACTATCTTATTCAATTTCTAACTTGTTAGCGCAACCGTACTGGCTTTGTGTGCGAATATCGTATCGAGCACCTTAAAAGGATTGTCAGTGAGGTACTAGCAAATAAATTCGGACTGATTAGTTGAGCCACGAGAAACCATGCTGAATGGTATGCAGAGACAATTCAAGCTACAATTATTTACTTGGGATTTGTTTGAGAAATTCGTATCGGGAACACAGCTATGATTTTTTTTTCGGCATGATAATTCAATCAGCAATCTCAGACACAGTAGGGATGCACTGGTGGCTTCAAGCATTCATTGAATAGCCGTTGTGCAGCATTCAGTTTGAAACTCGCAATTTTTGAGGTACGAGGAGGGTTCACAAAATTGAGCTTACACGTCTCTGGTCGCTTAAAACTATTTTCCCTGTTTCAGTGAGATTTTGTAAATCAATATATACAAAATACAATCCCCTAGCACTTTCAAAGCATCGGCATTAATATCGCATTAAGGACAGGGACACGTTTTCCTGAATGCACCTTCGTGTCGCGAAAGCAGATAGCTGCTTTTGGTGCGATTTCGCCCAGTAATGGTTGTTTACACCAGGCATAGTATGGCGACGAACCATCCCGAAATGCTTAGCACGATGGAAAATGGAAATCCATAGGGGTAGGGACATACCTAATTCAGCAGCAGATAATAACTATTTTTCCAACATCATGAAATCTCATTGAAATGGACGTACTTCTCTTATTTCTATGAGGAATACACATTACTCTATGAGGTAATGAATTTCCACATTCATGATAACACGCGAGAGGCCATTTTTATGTGAAATTCCAAGCTTTTTGGTAATCACCCCCAGTTTTAGGCACTCAAAGTCGTTTAGTTTGGGTTACATCTTATAAAGACATCGAATGAATGTGTCGTCACTATTTCTGGCGTTTCTCTGAAATGAGATGTATGGATTTGTTACATAGTGACTCATGGCGCAATATTTTTGCTGTCTAGTAGAAACCATGCTGCCGTTAACTTCAAGCGACTAAAAGATCTAAGCATTCAGTCCATGTTTTTTCTATTTCACGCGACCCACCGTCATGCCTTAAGTATAAATCTCAGCACTTCTTGCATTCGATTCGTTTCCTTGTATTCAACCTCCACAGAATTCTTCTATTATTTCACGTGTTGCTTCGACATCTGCTCGAAAATTTTCTTCTTACTGACTATCGTAGAATGCTCGTCGAGATGATTTGCTTCCGATATTGAGATTAGGCGAACTATGGCACCTCCCGAGGCGATCGTTGATTGATTGGATGAGAGAGTTGGGGAGAGGATCAAACTAGTACATTGCTTACCATCTTGCTATATGCTGCAGAGCCTCTCATCACCTCCTATTGGGCCACCCCTACCCCAGCTCCGTCGATTGAGCATGTTGAGTTGAAGAAATTCTCTCTAACAACCAAGAAGTGCTTTGATCATAATACAGTCGAACAAGCTGACTTCACTACTTATATACTATCTAGATTTCAGCTCGCATGAAATGCGCCCAATTTGGTGTTATTATAGTACCTTTATGTGCGAAAATGTCTATCTCGCTCCCCATTACTTAATTTTTCTGTGAAACATACTATTTGTGAATGTCGATTTCCTCCATGCGAAAGAAATTAACTTTCCGATGTTCTCATTCACTCTGCGATCGTGCCTTTTCTAACCGAAAATATATTAAATTCAGATATTATCGCAATAGTTTATTTCTCCTTCTCCAATCTACTGTAGCCCACATTGGCGAGATAGAGACGACATATCAATATCGCCAAGGCCTCTCTAAATGTTTATCCCTACCCTAATAGAGCTCATACATTACAGTATCTCAGAAGCCATCGTTTGGCAGGACTTTAAGATCAAAATGTTCATGCGACAGCTTGATAATAAGATCAATAAAATTCGCGTGAACATGATTCTGTCTAAAACATGGCACAAGTTCATCTTAAATTCATCCATTACCATTATGTCCACTCACTGTTGACCCCGCCGCCTCGCATGATCATGGTTCTTCGCCTCTGTTTCATAATCAGACATAAGTATCAAGAGCTTCTATCAGCTGATTAGCTATATTAGAATACTGAGATTAAAATTTTCTCCCCATATCAATGCGCGTGGCGCAGTGGTTATAAGTACCATGCATTTCACATGTGGTTGATGGTTCGATATGACGCTCAAGGCTCACCAAACTTCCGTCCCATTCGCGTCAGTGAAATGCTACCAGATTTGTCTGGGTGGATAACACCACTAATTTGATACATCGGTAGGCTACGGCGAGTCCAGTGTGAAAGCAAATATACAATTAGTCACGTCACACGATGTTGAAAATTCAAGACGAATGCATGGCGCTTCCCTCAGGGATTGATCAACGGCGAGAGCTTTATCTTTTGCCCTCTATCATACCGAAGCCTGCTGACTTGCTCTGTAAGCCTTAAGGAAATTACCACGTTGTTCATATCTATGACACGAGACGAAGTACAGTGAGTAGAAGAGCAGAGCTCAAACAAAGCCATGTGTGACAACCACTTGAACAAGGATTATGGATAACCCTTTGAGAACACTACTTGACCTTTATGGCATTCAGCACATTTCTTTCTGTTATAACAGATGACAATGTAATCGCTTGTCATGTCCGGAACAAAGGACCTGTATCCTGGAGACAAAATAAAATGAAAGAATAGTGTTGGGGATGGTTTAATTTGTGAATTTGAATTGTGTATATATCTGTATAAGCAGTAGAGCGACCTTGCCATTGCTGAAAAACTTTTTCATGATATTTGGCTAAAATCCAATAATCGTTTTTTTGGATGAAAGTGAAATCCTTTCTAAGCGCATTCCAAAGTAAGTAGCCAGCCGTTTGTGGGTGGTCCGCGATTGCACATCGGTGACAATCAAGTTCTGTATTTCGAGCGCACTAGCTCTCGCAAGATTCTCAGCTAGCAAGACAAAGTCGCGGAGTGCCTGTGGAACATTCTTATTCTTGTATTTCACATAGTGCCGTGCCGTTAAAAATAACATTGGGAAATGAGCAGAAGTTAATACTATAGCGAAAGTGCCCTGCATAGCCACAGAGCCCTGTACCTGATATAGGTACTTGGTATAGATACTAAAAGAGAACAATATTGCGCAACACAAGCGTAATATTGTCTTCTATTGGAATTCTGTTCTTTTTTCATATCCTTCGGGATGAGATAACGTGCTAATGAATCCCTTGAGAAAAGAAAACATTTTGTTCGCCTGCAATAATCTTCGATCAACCCAATAAGAATTTCAAGAGCTATTTCTTATGCAGCTCGCAACTGAAACAACGAGAAAGAATGAAATCTTTTGCCTATGTTAATTTCCTATGTAACAACTCAAAAAACAAACGTTTTTCTCCAAAAAATCTATTGGAATACCTTTTCTAATGAATTAGTTGATACGAGGTGAGACTTCAATAAAAGTTTAGTCATTGAAAACATATCACTCTACATAGTAAATGATAAATGGAAACGAAAAGCAGTAAAGAGTACACAAGAAGAAAATCAATATTATCGTGTTTTGTGAACTGACTATCTGCTATTTTTAGAAGCTATTTCATCGCCTGTTTTTTTTATTCTCCAGTACTTTATGGACATTCTTCACATGCCTCCCTTATAGAATTTTGTACTTGTTGAATATGATATGTAAGTTGACTTTATTTCACAGAGATATTTCTATCAATACAAAGACCTATATATGTTAAGTATATGCATGTACATATATATATATATATATGTATATATATATATATATATAATGCTAGACATTTGAATTATTTCTGGCCGGAAAAAAGAAGGTGAAAATGTTTCTTGCCTTCTGTTCTGTTGATCAAAACTTCTCTTTATATCTGCTTAAGTAAAATATTTCCTTACTTCTGACTGAAGGAAAAAATATCAAGGAAACAGCTGTTCTATGTTTTTGCTAATTATAAATTTCAACGCAATATTCGATCCTTTTGCCTTTTCTGCATCAACATTTGCGTGCCAAAAAGAAGACTTTTGAAGAGAATAAACATCGGTATCAGCATAAGTTTGTGGATGTAGTTAAAGAAGAAGATTTTGCCAGGATCTTTACCTCACGAAATCCAGTCTTTT
Organism: Parelaphostrongylus tenuis; assembly: GCA_019055375.1. Classification (NCBI taxonomy): domain Eukaryota; kingdom Metazoa; phylum Nematoda; class Chromadorea; order Rhabditida; family Metastrongylidae; genus Parelaphostrongylus; species Parelaphostrongylus tenuis. The sequence continues at coordinate 291,662 of JAHQIW010006785.1, read as the reverse complement.
TTGGAGCTTAGGTATGAGATTTCAAGCAATACATGGACGCTTATATGCTTTCGGTATCTGATTTGGCGAGCCCAGATCTGCAGTTCATCGTCTCGCTGACATATTTGCCTACTCAACAAAGAATATAATATTTCCCTAAATCTGCAAAGAACATTGAGTGCTTGTTACGTAAACTTGGAAGTATACTAGCACATTACTTCGTGATTCCAAGAGCAATGAATTTTACCACCATTTTCCGTCATTGGTGACTATGACAAAATCATCAGATAGCACCTGAAAATATACGTAAGTCAAAGCACCCTAACTTCGACTATGATACCAAATGAAAAAAAAACATGTCATAACAAAGTAAGTTGCTAATCATTCGAAGAAGTGCTTTAAAGTCAATATCCGTAAGGCTTAACATTTCTTGATGTATGCAGTGTTTTTCAGTCTTTGCTTTATAGGTCTTTTTTTGAATTTTTATTTCATTGTCGTATCTCATCTGCGTCTCTCAGTTCCATAAACAGCTAAGACACCAGGCAATGCTCTTAATGATTTTATGATGCGAAATAAAAGAAATGTTTTTTGTGACGTAGGGAGCTTTTGATCTGCAAATAAACTCACCATCCATCTGCTACTTAAATTAATATTTCTATGAAGTTTAGGTGCTTCATGTCGCACAGAATTCGTCCATCAGATGACTGATACTTTTTTTCGTCTTCTCGTCGTGGGAATGGTGATCAATCCTCTGATAACCATCGGCACTCAACGAATTTATCGTGCTCGTGTACAAAGATTCTTTACAAGGTGGCAGGTTCCAGTGACAAGTAACGAAACCGTAGTTAGCGCTAGACAACCTTCGGTGAAATGTAACATTGTTGAATCAACACCACTCACTACTACACTGTGATGTCCAACAGTATGTCTATAAACCTATTCTTTTTTTTATTTTGCGAATACAAAACTAGTAAATATCTTTTCAGTTAAAGCAATCCCAAAGATGAGGATTTCATGAGCGTCGACATAAAACAATCATTTACCGCTTGCATAACGCTTGTTTAACATTTTTGCTGTTTACATTGAACTTTACTGCTTCAACTTCACTTTTTAATTTCGAAATTGTTGTGATACGCGAATGTTTTGATTCCTGTGAAAAATAAAGCAGGACAGGTGACACTTTATATTATTTATATTGTGGCTACTAAAATTTACTACTGTGCTAAAGAACACCTTACAGTTTCGACTTAATTCTACTTTTCACATAAACCGTGTACACACCATGTAAACGTTCGAAGTTAGTCAATCTATATAGATGCAACGTATGACTAAGTGCGATGCACCTAACTTCATTAAGAATCGTAAGGCTGCTTAAATCAATGTCTGACCAAGACAATGAGTTGAGTTTACCTATCGATGTGTCCTTTGCGTGCTTTCAACCTAACAGGCACGTTCTATTAACTACACACCTCAGGGCAATAAAAGACTTGGCGAACCAAGTGTGGATGGCCGATTTATTACATATCCAGTATGTATTGGAGGCATTTCTTGTCGCTGCACTACATGTTCTCTACGGAACATGTACTGAGCGCTATATCAATACTTTGATTTTCTCTGTTCAATTCGATAGGCCCTTTCATCTGATCACTGATAATTTGACTTATCAATTGTTTATCAATGTTTTCATAACCGAAGTAGCTCTTAATTTTGAAAAAGTCATCACATGATCGGCACAATGGACGCTGACGAAATTGTGGACGTTTATCAGCATCCGAATGCCATATTCCGGTTGTTTTGATGCAAGAAAACACGCTCCCCAGTTGCGTTGCCTCTCATCATTATTTTTTTTTACACCTTCAGTATTAAATAAAATTCATCCCCACGAAACTCGGATGTGGATAGTATTTGAAAACTTATTTTTTCAGAAGCACACATTGGAATGATCAAGTAACGACAAAATTTTAGCGATTATAATGAAGTGTAATGTCCCTTCATATGTGCAATGTTCATAGATTGCTCCAGTTACTAAGTCTCGCTAACTTGTTCTTTCTACCCGCCCTCCGAATGTGTTTCCGCCTCATCACGGCCGAGAGTGTTTTTGGTATCGTTGTTTTTGGCACTATATAGGGACCATTCCGATTTTCAGCAATTTTTAACATTTCTATCCAGAATTTTAGCCATGAATAAATCATTTTCAGGAGTCACTTCCATCTTAGCTAAAGCATCCACTGATGATTACGAAATGATGAGGCTTATCCTGTCTTTCGAGGCATTGAAATCAATTTCATACTAACCAGAAGTTAAAAGTCAAATGAAATGTTCACTGGTGTCTGTAATTTCGTGATTATTGAAAATAATGCACTTTTGAATTCTAGTAAGTAATCTGCGCTTTGTTGTCAATAAATTCCGTGACAATTAGGTAAGCAATCTAGAAATTGGGTCTGTCCATAAAATATTTCAAATATACTCAATGGTTATCAGCTCAGTTTGTGTACTTTTGAGAATGTAGTTGCTAAGTGCCTTTTTCTATCTGAAGGCTGCAGAAACTTCTCAAAATGTCTTTGTTGAGACATTTCTTCATCAAATTTCTGAATAAAAATTATTCTATGTGAAAATGATCGATGTTAGTTATGTTAGTTGAACATTGAAAGATTTGAAAATACTGTGTCGATCTGCGACCAAATCCCAGCATAATCTGATAATATATTTCGAGTCTTTTATGAGGTCTGTTGCACTTGTAAAGTACTAAACGCATATTTTGGCAATGCAGTTTCGTGAGTTGCACAGTGCCTTTCGGTCTAGTCATTTCTTGAAAGAGGATGTATCTCATACATATAAAAGGATCGAAGCCGGAGATGTCGAACTGCGCGTGCAGAGTGGAACATTACTTCACACTGCAGAAATAGCAAATTATTATCCAGTGATAAGATCATCCGACACAGCAGCTATTGATATTCGATTGCTCATGGCTGATCAATTCAAAATATGTTATCTGATTATATTCCTCTCTCTCAAAAACACGGTCTTAAAAAGCAGCGAAATATAAAGGTAACATTCTATTGCCAGTCATGATCAAACGACTGTTAATCACTACAATGTCGGGTGATCTTTCCACTGGACATGTAATGATTTGTTATCTCTATAATGTAAAGTGATTTTTCACTTTGCGTGTGCAGTGTAACATCTTCGGTGTCGGCTCCATTATATGTAGAGGTTATATCCCCTTAGAGGTCGAAACACGTTTTAGCACTCTGTAAGTGCCATAAGAGGCCTCATGAAAAGCTCAAAATATGTTAGCACATTGCAGTGTTTGGAGCAAGGTCTCAAAAACAGTAGAATATAAAGTTATAACTCGCAACAGGTCTTGCACAGTGCTTAGAACCGATCCGTAGTACACATAGGTCTTTATTTCTATTCTCTAGAATGGGCGAATTGACACCAAGTTCTTCTTGAAGCATAAAGAAGCTATAGACCCTTAGAAAGTCATTATAGAAGGTAAATATGCATGTACTCTACTTTGCAATGTTTGATTGAGTCCAATTATTAGCGCACCTTTGAGGAATTATTATGTACCTAGCGTGTTTTCCTTTATTTGATGCTGAATGGTATGCAAAACTTCCAGCTCTAAGCGAGAGTTGAATCCGCGTTTCACGCATATCGTGACAAGGGCTTATGGCAAACCCGGGCTTGATCCTCTTGGTGTTGGAAGCTTTGCCTGCCACTCACCATTTTCGTATATGTATTTCCGCCATCACAAGATTGTAATAATAGCAGTGCAATGGAAACTTATGAGGTTTCTTCTTACCACATACTGCAACTAAAATTATTTTAAAGGATGGGAAGGTTATTTGTAAACTTTTACTAGTAGATTCCAATCACACTAAATTGATACGCAGTGTGGACTGAGGTATTTACAAAAGTTTCTATGCAGCAAAAGTAAGAGAAAAATATAGAAGCGATTGGTTTGTTGATTATCCATTTCTTCCCCTTGTTTACCATTTTCCAAAAATAATCTGCTAGCATTCTACATCAAAGTAGAATTACTAGAATGGCATATGGTTACGAATACTCAAAACAAGACCTGTAGTCTTCCAAACGTTGATCACTTTACTAATCATTATTCTCTAAAAAATAGCAAGTCTTTAGCTGTCTTGTAACTCACCATGATTACAGAAAAGCTGACGACTGAATAGAGACCATAAATGACTGTTCACACATTTAAGCAACAGTAATGCCACTTTTAATTGTCATCATTGAAATGTCATAACTAGACTCATGAAAAGTTTTATTGATAAGGATAAATACACTCGAATGTCAAATATCTTCCACAGGAAAACATGTTTTGCCTTTTGTGGCATTATGGAAAGTCCAGTGTCGGTATCTAGAAATTCTTCTAATGCGGTTTTATTAGTAGCTCAACTGACGAATATTTGCCCAGCAGAGGGTATAAAAATTTTTTGAAATATGCACGAAAATTGCAAATAATGATTTATTAACGTGCAATGCATGGATGAACAGGACTAAATACATAGCGAAGCGTAACATTTTTAAAACAACACACAATGATCGTACAGTGGATAACAAGTGAGCCTGCGAAAGAACATACAAGAGCTCGCAAAAAACTGAGATTACAAGCTTTGCTCATATTTCAGCATTATTTCAGCAAATGATACCAGCATTCTTCCATATAAAGAAATATGGAAAGGTAATGTAACAACGTATACACGACATGAGCAACAGTTAAAGAAAAGTAGGCAGTATGTGTGATGGAGAATTAAAAATCTTCGAGATAGCTCATCAATACGCTGAAATGCCTAAGTGATAAAAAGATTATTTTAAAAATACCATTTCCACGGATTTATTACTAGACTAAGGCTAAAAATTCCGTAACACCCGCAAAAAATCCAAATTTTATGTTTGTTACGCACAGAAACGGTTAACGTGAATTCATGAGATCATCTCAATAGATATCCATAAGAAACTCTCGATGAGCTGAAGGAAAAGCATCCGACGCTGTTTCGTCGAAAGCGCGCTCTAGTTCAGCGAGGAAATACCATACCTCACACCGCTAAGAAGACTAAGGAAAAGTTTGATGAGCTGGAAAGAGTAAAGGTCTTGCCTCACCCAGCCGTCAGTCCAGATGCGACGCCGGTCGGTTATGGTGTTTTCCATTTAATGGAGCATTTCCTACGTGGACGGCGATTCCGCATTTGATTTGGAGGCATTTGATCACGTTAAAGTGGCATGTCAAGAGTTTTCTGGTTTAGCCCAATGAATGAAATTTCGAGCAGACCCAGAGGATTGTTGGCAGAAGGTGTCTTTATTCCAAGGAATATTAGGTTTCCAACTATGTCTCCGAACTTGATCCAGAAGATACAAATTTTCCTACAAAAACAAAGTTTTTCTACTTACTTTGTGCGGAATTTTCCTTTGCATCGCTTGGTGTATTTTAAACATACTTGCCCAACAATGGAACCATGGATCTTCTTCAAGAGCCAGCGTCGTCCAAATGAGTGGTTGTCACCAGATCAACAAGGAACACCAATACCGAGACCAAATCGATTTGCGCCAAAAATAATGTCAATCATTTTCTGGGACCGAAGTGCGCCGATTCATTGGGACTTGATGGAAGCCGATCAGACCATCAACGTTAGCAACCGGACCGTTGCAATCAAGAAATTCCACGTCACCGCCGTCGCCAAGTCATTTTGTTTTGATACAATGCAAAGCTACACGTAGCCAAGAAAACAAGGAAGAAGTTGACTGATTTGTGCTAAGAGTACTTGGATCATCCGCCGCATTCGCCAGACGTCTGCCTCCGTCCGATTTCCGTCTCATCAGATAATCGGAGTACTGGTTGGACAAGAAGAAGCGTTTCGAGACATCAAGATTTGTGTCGAGATTTGACTGGTTGGTTTGCACTGAAGAATAATAAGTTTTATCAGCGCGTACTTGATTTGCTGCCGGAGCGCTGGCAGAATTGCATCCAGGCAGACGGAGAATACTTCAATTAATGTTATTTTAATACTTTTGATTACTTGAAAAAACAAATTTTTGAATTTTTGGATGAAGTTAGGAAACTTAGTCATAGACTCATTAGTAGTTGTCGTTTCTACATGAATTTATGTATGCTTCCGTTTTACTATGGTGCGGTATAGTTCACCTTGTTGCAGCATTTTTTAGCACATGATTGTTAGTGCAAATCTCTAGAAAACGACATTGGAAACTGTGAGCTGCCTTGTCATTAGCATCACAATGAATCTAGGTAATCGCTTTATTAAAAAGACTGCCTATTTCAATCAACGGAACCTAAAATGAACCTTATAAAAAGCTTGCCTAGCTAATTAGTTGAAATGTCACCAATATCATTTACCTACGTGAAACCTAGCTTATCGAGTTTGCTGACGGTACCGAGTATCAACTCAGATTTATACAGAATACTCTCATACGTACTCCTTGTCATGCGAGAGTATTCGTTGGTGATATTTGGCTTTAAAAATAACTCGCGGTGGCCTACCGATGTACCAAATCAGTGCTGTTGTCCTTTTCGACAAGTTTGATTCTAACTCACCAATCCACCAAAAAGACAGAGGGCCCAGTAAGCCTTGGATGCGGGATAAAACCATCCAGAATCGCTTGGACGGACGCGTGTGTGTCGCAGAGCACCACTATTCACTGCGCCAACTTACTCTCCTCAGTATAATCCGGTGTAAAATCGTAAATATACCACAAGATTTATTCGTAGAAGAGATTTAGAACATTGTATAAAATTAGATATTAAGGCTCCGCTTTGTATCAAACACCATCTTGATGGTGCTGCATAAGGCGGCTATCACCACGATCGGACTCTGTCAGGATTATGTCCAATTTGAAACAAGCCTTTGAGAAAAGATGACAAAAGTGATATGATATTAGCCTTAGTTTCTAAAGCCTTTTTAAATCCTGTGAAGGAAAGTATGATTCATTCCATCGTTCTGTATTACTCTCTATCGCAGCTAGTACACATTCTAATCACCTTTAGATATAATTTGATCCAATATTTACTCTCTAAACTCGATTGATCTTTTCACGACGACGACGATGACGACGAACAAAAACAAACCTAAAGCGTAGGGCAACAGTGGAGAGCACAAGATTCCATTCGATTCGTCGAAACAATAGGATTTATGAGGATCTTGTCGCCGTTTCCTAGGCAATCGAGGTGTGTTGGTGACTTGGGTAGCTGACCTTTAAACATGGGAAAGTTTAACTGATTTATTAGGTGACACAGTGTTTTCCGTCAGTGAGATCATACCGTTTTTTCCTAGAATGGTAACGAGCACATCAATCTGCAACGTTATATATACATATATATATATATATATATACATATATATATATATATATATAATGAATAACCCGTTAACAGAGATAGTATCAGAAGTATTTATGATCAGAGAAGTCTAATAGTCATACAGAATTCCTATAGATTTCGAGAACTTGAGAAGAACCGCCACAAAGATAGCGTAACGGAGTTGAAAGAATCAAAATGGCCGACAGCATCAGAGCATCCATCCCCGTCAGAAACTTGGACGATGCCTTATGAATTTGTAGTAAAACAGAAATGAGTTCCCGACTATGAGGAATAGATGGGTGCCCCTAAGCCAAAGCCTAAGCCAGGAAGATCGTTCCTGTCTCTGCTGGATGACTTCGACTTCTTACCTGAGCATGTCAAATTACATAGCCCAACACAGGTCAAATTCCTTGGAGCACAGCTATCGACTCATGCTTTGCCCGAAAGAGCCTTCAGTACGACAGCGTCGGGTAGAACGAGTGCGGCGAGGCTGCTAGAGTCTCACAGCCAAACTAAGCTACTGAAATCAGAACGCTAAAGTGACCGTCTGTACCTATAACGCCAAACTTTTGCATACAAATTTGCTGTGAATGATCAATCAACGCTAGCAAGAAGGATTAGGTACTACGTCACTGGCCGCCTGGCTAAGACGAGAAGATGCTATCGATTTCACTCTGTTTATCACACTGTAGAAGAACTGCTTCGTGGAACATGCGATCGCAGAGGTGCCAGAGGCGTTGGCGCTCTCATTTAAACTGAATTTGACTATAAACATCGATTCAATTGAACAACTATCTACACGGATCGGACTATTGCTCTTGAGACAATGTGGATCAATACCGGCTTTGACCATCCTCGTTGCTTACGCAACAACATCAAATTATGACGAAGACAAAAAGAAGCGTTCTATATGGACCTCGTCAAGTTCTTTAGAGAGGACTATAAATTCTTCAGGGTTATCATTGGAGATCTTAACGCGAAAAGCAGACCTATAAAAACGTCTGAAAAACGTCACTTTGGGGCTCAAGGAAGAATGAACCGAACAGGGTGAGAAGTTATCTGAGTTTATCACGACCCAACCTACCGATGGTGTCTCACAATTCCAAAGCCCCACTCTCAGCGGCGAATGTGCGAGTGTCCCGGTGGAGATTAGCATAATGAAGTGGACCACATCTTACTAGATCGAAGGTTCTGCACGACCGATGTCGCTGTTGATCCTAAGTTCTACACGGGATTAGACCATCGTCTTCATTGAGTAACGTCTCATTTACATTGGAGGGAAAGGGAAGGGGGGGGGGGGGGGGTGAGGAGCGATTGCCGCTAAATTTAAGCAACGAAGGTTCAGAACTATCATAAACTGGGATGTATTCAAATCATTAGTCACATCTTGAAAATGTACCTTTGTAAACAACATTGACGAAGATTACGACCTGCTTATCGAACATCTTCCACTTGTCTCCGTAAGCACTCAAGCTGACGCATCAACGAGGGATTGTAGGAGCTACAGGCAACCGAAGACTTACGTCAGAATTTCCGAAAAGCTGCTGAGAACGATAAAAGAAGATTTTAAAAAGACGAGAATCACTTATGCTGATGCTGTAGAAGCTAGAAAGGGCATTCGCAAGATCTATCGAAGTTTTGCTAATTATAAGACCAAGATAATTACACACCGACGCTCTGACGAGACTCTCATAGCTTCCAGAAGAGCAGTGGAGAAAGTCCTTCGCGATTACTTCCCGGGACCTTTTAATCGTCTTTTTTTACCGTTACATGAATTGAAAGAGGATAACTTGCCGTTCCAGTCATTCTTCCTTACGAAATCCGACACGCTATATCGTCGGTGAAGAACACAGCAACATCTGATCCAGACAGGACAAGTGCTGAACACCTGGAAAACCTGCCGTCAGTTCTCATCAACATCTGGTTCGGCTCTTCATTCTCTACCTGTCAGAATGCAATTTTCCCATGCAACAGAAAACCAGCAAAACCGTATTGTTGTTCAAAAAGGAAGACCATCACGACATAGGCAATTATCGCTTAATGTGCTTACTGTCAGTTGTCTATGAACTCTTTACTCGAGTCATACTAAACAGGATTGACAAAACAGTGGACGAAGAGCAGCCATGCGAACAAGCAAGGTTTCGGTAAGGATAGTATCATAGACCACATCCACACAAACACAAATCTCATTGAAGTTTCACGAGAGTACAAAATGCCGCTATGTCTCATTAACATCGACTTGAAGAAAAACTTTGATTTAGTGGAAACAGAAGCGCTCATATATAGAGGCTCTGGGCACCCAGTGCGTCAGTACTCGGTACGTAAAGGCACCCATTTCACCCAATCCGAGGTGCGTTCTCTATTCCTGGACCACCGAAGCCTGTTTTGGCACTACTTTTTCGACGCTACAACGCCTATCTTTTAGCAATCAAACATCAGCGATTTGTCCCGAGTAGCCACCATCGACATTGACCCTAGTCATGTTGATAGATATTGGGTATTAGATGACCAAATAGAATGCCTCAGTAGTGCAAGGGATAGAGTACGCACCTCCAAATTTGGTAAACTGGCTTTCAAGTCTTCCTGATGTAAATGTTTTGTACATCACTCTACGTAATTGGATATGCTTGAACAGAATTTTTTCGGTGTAGAAATATCTGCAAAAATTGACAAAACTTCTTTCTCATCCTGCGTATATAGAAGGACAAGGATAGTGCCTTTGACGCTAATCAATCTCTGAGAGATGCGCCATACATTCGTCTTCAATTTATAACTTCGTTTGAAGTAATTGATTGCGTACTTAACCTTTACATTGACTCGTGGTGCCTCACGCTGAACCGAGTTACTGCTGCTTATTCTCCCAGATATGTTTGAGATCAGTCTGGCATCAATTTACCGACTCCGGATGGATGGATGGCTTGGTGAGCTACGAGAGCAGGATGGAACCATGAACCTTGTGTGGCGCAGAGCACCTCTAACCTTTCGCAAGTTCCCTAATACCAGCTAGATATGCCCTCTATGTTTGGGCTGCGGCCGCAGCGTCATATGTGACGAATGCGCCTGTTCAAGAATTTGAGATTATCAATACGAAGATTCCTGAAAAGTGGTTTTACATAATGGAGAGTACTTTTCGCACCTGGTTATGCTCTACTTTTTTGTTGGCCCCGAATTGTCTTCTTAGTACAGTATACTGTTATGAGACTGCTTACTTCAACTGCTCTGCAGGTCACGAAAACCTCCCTACATGATATGGAATAGATAACGAAAAAATCTTACACTAATCTTTTTGGTTCCACAATCCCAGTCTCAGACTCCGTAATCTACACTGGAGAAAAAACCGCATGGGATTCTGCCTTCTGAAGTTCGAGTCGCGACAGAAAGCATGAAAAAGGCACGCCTCCAGGTTCTGATAACATCTCTCCCATTTGCTGCCAGCCGGAGGCCATAAAATACATGTACTTCTCGCGGCACATATGACATGTTACCTTCGAAAGGGGAAAACCCCAGACCAGTGGAGGACGTTACGCACAGTCACCATACATAAATGCGTGACCGAAGAGATCTTCAAAACTATCGTCCAATCTGCTTGCTGAGCATATTTTAGATGTTCTTTACGAAGACTGCCCTTCTGCGCATATCATGAACCTTGGATGAGCCACAGTCTGCTGAGCAAGCAGGATTTCAACAGGGATTCTACTGCATGGACCACATCCAAAGTCGAAAAGTGAAAAGAGTAAAGTGTCGATGGTCATAGAAGTCTGTCAGGAATACCACCTGCCCTCAATCCGACTTTTATCGATTATGAAAAAGCATTTGATGGCGTCGAAACGAACGCAGTCCTATCAGCGCTTGTCGATCAAGGAGTGGATCCGTCTTGAATAGAAACTTTACCAGACTGCTATCGGAGCCGTGCCACGAAAATGAAGCTTTTTTATTGACCTCTTATCATACCTATTGGAAAATGGGTTTGACAAGGCGATACGATACCGCCAAAGCTGTTCACCGCTGCACTGCAGTGAATAATAAAGTCACTATTGGGACGAGAAGTACATGCGCAACAATGAAACATTCCTATCTAACCTTCGTGTTGCGCATGACATTGTCTTATTCTCGAAAAGCCTACTGAAGCAGAGACGATGCTCAAGGAACTCAACGCATTGGAGAAATAGACCGGGCTACGCATAACTCGCATGAAGATTCAGTTTATGAAAAACAAATGGTGCAATGTCGAGATATTGCAGACTGTATGGATCTCTGATTACGGAGACCTCCTCATACGTGTAGCCTGGTCGTTCATTGAACATGGAGAACAACATAAAGAAAAAATTTTACAGAAGAAGGAAAGCAGCGTGGGCCGCATTCGGGTCTCTCGAAGAAGTTTGAAAGTCATTTCGTTCAAAGGTATACAGTCATTTTATAAGGCATTGATTTGACGAAAAAGTGTTAGCGGTTTATGTATTATTGAAATGCGCGTTTTGATGCTGAAAGGTACTGATAAATAAATATGATTAAGTTATCTGTCATTCTAAAGCTTATTTCTTGCTTATGTTTTATTGCTAATGACGTCATACATGGTGTTTATTTTATATTTATTTTGGACTATGGAAAGGAGAAAGAACGCAATTTGATGCAAAAGTAATTAGGAATTTTGCTTGTGAGATCAAAACAGGTCTTAACATAGCAAAGACAACTCGCAACATTAACAACATATCTGACTGAAGAACTGCTAACGAACATACGGTGCAATCTTGTAAACGAGACGCATTCCAACAATGCATGCACCGTAATTATTGGGTTGGAGAAAGAGTTTCTATCGTTTGATAAAACATTCAGAATTTATGCATATATTCAGACAACAAATAACAACAGCTATTCTCAAAAATACAGGCCGTCATTATCACCACTTTTTGCCATCGATCTGCCAGGTGTTGAATCTGATCACAGTACCATTCCTTCGGTTTTGAATAAAAGAACTCTTGACATGCTTCTTCAACTTTATTTCAACTTCAACTTTGCAACAACTGACGGCAGATTTCGACTCGCTTGCTTGCTTGTGCTTCGGCAAACTCGTGTAGATTCTGTCTTGGCTTCTTGTGAACAAAGTCAAGCTGATGGAGATGGGTTAGCACGGTTGTACGAGAAACGCCTAATTTTGCTGCCAATTCACGAGAACTTGATGACGGCCCATTTTCCAAACCAGAAATCAAGTTATCATTATCGAGTTCGGTTGGTCGTCCGGATCACGATCTGCCGGTCAACTCTTCATTTCCGGCCTTGAACTCACGAAATCGGTCGTTGACTGTTGATTCTCCAACCGTGCGATCGCCCCAAGCTTTGTTGATTCGGCGAGCAGCATCAGCAGCATTTGAACCAAATTTGTACTCCTAAAGCATCAGCAAACGCTTTTGTTCCCTGGACATTTCCACTCCACAGCAGATTTCAATAAATTATATATCAATAGATGCGCAAGAAGTAGAACTTTCAAGTGATATGAAAATCACACAAGATCTATGCGAAAAACGACATTCCTATCCAAGCGATGGAAATTTTTTTTCCAACCTAATAATTTTATGTTTCACACTCAGTATGATTTGTTTGCTTGGCGGTGGTCTATGTGTGCTTTGCTTTTCGCTGGATTGCGGGCAGTTATTTAATATCCCAGACTTCATCGATCTTGATTTCTTAAATTTGTTCATGAAACGGTTTGCATGAAACGGTGTTAGAGCGGAGAAAATTACGTTTCGCATTCGGAATAGTTAGCTCGTAGCTTTGACATCATAGCGGATATCTTCGACAACGTGGAGCAAAAAAAAAGATTACACCTATTAAACAATAGAAAAAAGTCTCTTCGGCAATTTAAACATAAAAAACCTGGAATTTTTCCTTAAACGGAGGAAAATTCTCTAAGTGAATAACAGGAATTGCGCCCATCTCAAAGGATGCTCCGCGCAGCAATTTTCGTTGTTTATTTCGAAGTTTTCTTCTCTGTCTTATATAAATTTCTAGGTTTTTTGTACCAGAATTATAAAAGATAATTTGTTCTACCGTTCATAGGTACGAACTTTTTTGTTTTACACTGTCACATAAACTCGCTGCGATGTTCAAGCGGCGAACTAACTGTTCCGAAAACGAAACGTAATCTTCTCTTTGCTCTAAAAACGTCCTACCTAAGATTTGGTGAGACCAATTTTAAAATTAAATTTCCCAGATTTGGTCTATCGCATAACTGCCAATAATCCAACGATAAACCACTCACAGACCTGAGCCGAGCAAATAAACATACTACGTGTGAAACATAATGGTGCCTTTGCTACTGCGACGCAGTAAGTAAAGTTTCTTATAAACGAAACACATTACTAAAATCGTAGAAATTCGAGTTTTAGATCCTCACAAAAAAGTTCGAGGAATTGTTTTTTTGCAGCGAGAAAGGTCTCTCGAAGGTTGTGTATTCAAATGAGCACATTCCGTCCCGAAATGGTTAGAATGTTATTTTATGTTCATCAGCACGACACGAAAATAGCAGTGATCAGCTTGTAAATGTGAATGTTAGACAAGTGTCGGGGATTGCACCATAACAACATCCAATAATATGTCGACGAGAGATGTGAGTTTCAATCAGAACGTGCTACAATGACACAAGGTCGAATACCTTTGATATGATTTCTGTTCCATCTGACTCAGGATCACGGCCACAGGTTTGGGAATAGGCTTGGTATATTTATCTGCCTCATTTTTAACTTCGTTTTACCAACATTTCTTGTAGTATGCATTCTCTAATTGGAAAGTTTTTGCTATTAATCGCTCATCATATAGAACACTAAGATTATATCAAACCTCAGGAATACACCTGGGCGATTCGCTGCCTCCACCACTATTTCTGCCTTCTGATCCTCTCGTGGCAGTGTCATTTGCTAATGTTCTCCCTTTGCTGAAGATCCATTACAAATGACCTATATCCAACGGCGTAAGTGGCCTCTCGTTACTCAGGTGGTTATTATAGTGATTCCAAAACTGAAACCTCTAAAAACAAGACACATTCGCGACTTTGTTCTGCGTTACTAAGCAAAAATAAAATTTTAGCCGTCTAGCTACATTGATACGCAGCCCCTGCATCCTGCATTACACCCCAAAAGCGCACTGGAGGAGTAAGTGGATCAAGAGAAGCAAGTGGAGCAAGTGAGCACTGTCACAGTGTCGTCACCAGCAAACTGCACTCCGTTGAAATTTCGAAAGATAGTAAGGGGCTTATAAGTCTATGAGATAGAGTGGATGAAAGCTGAAAAGCTGTCTTGATGATGTAGAGTGTAGCACAGAAGTTGGAGGTGCCGACGCTCGTAGCCATTAATTCAACCGTGATCCCTGGGTACACCAAACCTACCCCTTTGATTAGATAATTAAATAAGGGTGTCTTATGCATACACCACCTGCACAATCAATCTCCTCTGACGTTTTCCTATAAGTTCAATGCAAGATTCAACCCTCGTGCACTGACCAACGCTAAACGGTAATCCTTTTCCCTAAAATCATGGGTGTTAGTTTTGCAGTTTTGATCGGTTCGGGTTCGTACTCTATTCTAATTGGAATTTAGTATGGTGTTGGCTGCTCAATGACTATCTTAAAAATTTTTCTATCGCTGCGTGTGATAACTTTAGCCCGCTTTCGAAACTATAGCCGAGAATTGTGCAAAATTGTGAAAAGGCGATTCTTAGGCTTTTCCAATGGCTTGGAATCCCTTCAAACTATGCTCCAAAGTAACAGGGGTTCAAGCACGAGGATTTTGATCTACTCCGGAAATCCCCGAAATAGCGAGTTTTCACTGTTTTTGGCCGTTTTGGTCAATTCTCAAAACTCGCATGCGTCCACTTTCGTCGGCTCTCCGATGTCAGCACCCGGGCTGCGTTCGAGTCGACGGCTCGGAGCCGGTGATGCGGTAGCATTCTTCAATCGCCAACCTCGTTCGTTCTTTTGGGTGGAAAGCGTCCAATTTTTTCCAGGAAGAAATGGTTGCATCTCACTGCATGATAGTGACTGTATTGGTAACTAATTGCTGTGAAAAACTGCTGCAATGAAAAATAGTTATCGAATTAGCAGAAAAGCCGAATGCAACTTCATTGTTCACTGTAGTGTAGCAGTGAACAGTTTTGGCGATAAAATGTCGCCTCGTCGCCCTTTTTCTATAAATAATGAGAGACTGATGAAAAAGCCTCTTCTTTCGTATCTCAGCACTTTTGCTATTTCAAATGTTAGTTGTTTTGAAAAAAATCAGACACTAAACAACATAATTGCCAACATGCTCAGTAATATGCACATATTTACTAAAAAAAGATCAAATGCCTGCCTCTCAAAGAGAATGAAGCTGGCGATCAAACAAGTCGATGAGGCCAATTTTCAGCTAGTTGCAGTCCTTGCATTTTTTCCGCAGTTGCTGCTTCAAACACTGAAGAGATGGTGATTTGATGGAGCAATACTAGAACTATGAAGTGGATGTAGCATCGTTGTTCAGCCCATGGGCATACCCTATAGAAAAAAGGAAGATAAACAGGAGGTAAATAAAAGTCGACATTAATCCGGGCATCAATCCATTGATATGAAGTGACATAATCCATTAACTGCAGAGGCTTCAATCACCCATCACCAGCCTATCAAGAAACAAAGAAGAACAGCGTGCCTTCAGCATACAACCCCACGGTGCCCTATATATATCGCGCTGGAAATGTGAAACGTATAATTGCCCAGTTTGCATTTCTCAGTTGACATGGAATTGGCGAAGCAAGAGGCTAGCATGCGGTGGACTAGCCGTCGCCGATATTATAATGGTCGCAGCGGAAGACGGCCCGTCCGAAAACACGATAATAGGCAAAGTGCAGTGCTCAGGAGAAGACGGAAAAAAGGCGACAAATATGAAGTTCAAGCACAAATAAGTAGGTAAATATGTGGGTAATTAGGTAAACAGACAATCAGTGCCGATGTCTTTACGAAACAACTCTAGAAGTTGGTCGCAGCAGTACAAAAGAAACTTCCAAAACCACTTAGTCTCGCCCTTTTCCAGGATAATGCTCATCTCACATTGCAGTTTTTTCTATAGAGTATGTGCTGAACCACAATGATACATCCACTTTATTGCTCTAGTATTGATCCATCAAATCACCATCTCTTCAGTGTTTGAAGCAGCATCTGCGGAAAAAAATGCAAGGACTACACTTAGCTGAAAAGTGATCTCTTGGACTTGTTTGATCGCCAGCTTTATTCTCTTTGAGAGGCAAGCATTGAGTCTTTCTCCAGCAAATATGGCATATCACTGAGCATGCTGGCAATTATATTGTTTAGTGTCTGGTTTTTTTTTTTCAAAAAATAACATTTGAAATAGCAAAAATTTTGAGATATGAAAGAAATTGGGGGACAAGCCAATAATGCGGATATTAGCTGACAACTATTAAAGATGCAGTGCAAAGATGAGGGGCTTTTCCATATACTCCTCACCATCATGGAAAAGGGCTTGACGAGGTGACATTTTATCGCCAAAACTGTTCACTGCTACACTACAGTGACAATGAAGTTGCATTCGGCACATCTGCTAATTCCATGCCTTCCACCCAAAAGAACGAACGACGCTGGCAATTTGAGAATGCCACCGCGCACCGGCTTCGGGCCGTCGACTCGACCGTAGCCCGGGTGCTAGCATCGGAGAGCCGACGAAAGTGGACGCATGCGAATTTTGGGAATTCACCAGAACGAACAAAAACAGTCAAAATTTCCGACTTACTCCGAATTAATAGGTTTTCGAATGAGTGGTGATTCATAAGCCTCACTATAGTGCTTATATTTGAGCTCATATTTTTGAATGGAAGTAAATAACCATACGATACGTTCAAATGATATTTGTATGCTGATGCTCGTGTTCCATCTAGGACAAAAACGCTTTCACCTGCGAAAGAGCTTGAGTATTGTACCCATACTCATTCAATCTTCCCCTTTGCCATCAGAGGCAATCGAAGATTTATGTTTTTTACACATGCGATCGTAGAAGGTTTCGACTCAACAGGCGTCGTAAGTGCGCGATAATAGCTCGGTCAGAGCAACGGAGTCCTTCTGACCATACTTTTCCAGGCACCGTTCATTGAGCAGCAGCTCTACTTTGCTTGGAAGCCCTAATAGAGTCTTATCTGCGACAGACTTGTTTACAGGAGCGTCTTTGAAGAATAGTGAAAAAAATCTTCAGTTGAAGCTTTTGTAGAGTATAAGTGTGCAAGTTTTTCCGACCGCTTTGTCCTACCTGGAGCGGACGATTTATTAAGTCTATAAAAGCGAAACAGGTTCTCCTTATCACGTGGACTTGCCCCATTATACTAGTTTGAAAAGAAAGTTACCGTCGTTTGATAAAACATTCAAAATTTATACAAATATTCAGACAACAAACTACAACAACTATTGCTTGTGCTTCAATAAGTTCGCGTGGATCTTGTCTTTGCTTCTTGTAGACAAATTCAAGCTGATGGAGATGGGTTAGCACGGTTGTATGAGAAACGCCTAGTTCTGCTGCCAAATCACAAAAACTTGATGACGGCTCATTTTCCAAACCACAAATCAAGTCTTCATCATCGAGTTTGATAGATCGTCCGGATCGCGGTCTGTCGTTCAACTCTTCATCTCCAGCCTTAAACTCACGTAATTCCTCGCGGACTGTTGATTCTCCAGCCGTACGGTCGCGCAAGCTTTGTTGATCCGGAGAACAGCATCAGCAGCAATTCACCCAAATTTGTACTCGTGAAGTATCAGCTAACGTTTTTGTGCTCGTCGAGTATTCTGTCAATCCTGCTGTAAACGACTCGATTACAGATTTCGTAGACGACAAAGAACAGACACATGACCTTATTTTTTCATCCTGTCACGCAAAAATGCTTGGATAATGCTAGGCTGCCTGGAAAATACTCAATCAGTTATGTTGATATTCATATCTTCTTCTGTAAAAAAAGAGTGGGAATGTTTAGTGGGTTAACAAAAAGTGGGCAGGAATTAAAAATTGAAAAATTTCTGGCATACGTACCGAGCAGACTAAACCATACAGTGCAATAATTACTGCATTGTAGACTGCATCGAGAATTTTTTTTGTTCACTGGACGAGTTTCACGGAGCTGTTATGAAACAATTTTATCCGGTTGATATATCGCGTTTCATCTTTGTCAGAACCGATCGTTCCGAGTCGATGCTACACAGATGTTCATCCTTGTTGTAGTCTTCGCTCTTCGTTCTAGTCGGATCTTCGGAAGACCACAACTTGAAAAAAAAAACCCTCCCTTCGACTTGCTACGCATATGATTACGGCGATTTTTGTCAACGTGCAAATAATAATCGCGTGGCTCGATGAGCAAGTTTAGTTCGTTCATGATTAAATTGGAGTCAAGCTCGAGTCTCTTGTTGATGGCCTGGCTACTCAAGCTTCGTAATAAACCTTCCATTGTGTATTATCTCATTATTTAGTTACGGCTTTCTTAGTGTATTGTTTGCAAAATAAATGCAAAGTTAATGTGTTTTTCTGATTGTTGGAACTATGATATGAATAGGGTGAGCTCATAATATGCAGGAATAGAATATGCTTAGGAAAAACATGGCTCAAAGTGAAACATGAGTGGAACATTCATATTTTTTAACTTCTTTCTTGCAAATGATATCCTACCACTTGAATCTTCTTGAAAATATTTAATAAATTTCTACGTGACCATGTTGCTAGGAAAAAATATTATCCAGCTGAGGTTTGGACATCTTTGTCTTTTCATAGCCTCGTTAATCTGATCCAATGCTTCACAGCTGGTCGTTGTCGCGACGTGGGGTGTTCGTAGTCTCATCAAGTGAGATCCGATGTAGGGAGCATTGCTCGAATGATGGTTCTCACTCGGAGGTGTCCTTTCGAATCTGCTTTTCAGGGAACAATGCATTTGCAAAATAGAACTTTTCCAAAAAAGCCTCGTGTTAGCTTTATAATGTAGATTACTACCGCTTGTTTCTACAAACGTTTGATAAACGTGAGTTTCAGGAGATTTACAAATATTTTCTTACTACAATTCCTGAGAGGACTCTATAAAAAATTTTTTTACATTTATTATAAATTGTGAATGAATTAATGTCAACGTAAGCGTCTTGATTGTCGGATCTTGAATGATATAATCATTCAACGTTGGCTTGGAGTATTAAAAACAGCTCGAAGATTGTTGAATGCATCAAATTTTGTTTATTGGCCATTTCTTTTTCATTGGTAGGGCACGATATCGAATACATTTACCAGAGTGTTGAGTGAGATACAAGCAAATCGAAACTACCTAGGCCTATTGAAATCTTGAAATTCGCTGGCATCGCGGCCTTCTTGTGATAACTAATAGATTTTTTGGCGCACACATCACTATCTGTTTGAGTCGAGCAGTCCAGTTGTCATCAAAACTCTCGAAAATATTGACTTTACAAATACCTAACATGTCCAATTTTTCTGCTCGTTTGTAATATACACCTTGATAAAGGTGCAAAGTTTCCTTCGGCATGTTCAAGTTTCATATACATTTCTATGATCAATAAGTTGGGGCGCTTGTCGAGTGGCAAAATGTCTCCGACTCTCACAAGCGATTGTTGCGAAGTGAAATTGCAGTAACGCTCCACTTTTTCTCCCTCAGGATTCACACGATTAAACTAGCACTAAACTAATCTCAGGACGGCCGTACTACGCTTTGAATTTTCAAATGATCTAGACATCGATGAAAGATGATGCAATCTTGAATTGCACAGGATGATTATGAATAGAAGTGGAGTCAGAATCCGACATGCGTGAGAGACCGCTATTAGATTTTAGCAAGGTTACCTTGTTTCTTGAGTTCTTATTGAGGACGTTCAAATAACGTTTGGTGTGACTTCTCAGAAAGAAAGCGAGCATACATCTTTCTAGTTAAGACCTAGAAAATTTATGTGACGGCATTATAACACATTCATCTTGATGTCCACCTTCTCATTAGTCGTGTGAGTCTACTATTGAAACTTTACTAGAGCAGCAAATTCATTTTTAGCGATAGTACCCATAGTGCGCATCAAATCTGTTATATAGATTTCTGGATAATTCGTCTATATGTGTGGTGCGAGCTCCAGCCCCTCCTCTACCTTTTTTGTTTTCGTCGTCAACCGTGGAGGTAGTCGTGTTCGCGCTCCGCTTTAGATGTTCCTTGACTACCCAAACTTTTATTTCAGCGGTGAAAATAACTGTTCTACGCGTGTAATTAGTATTTTTCCTACTTGCTATAAGATTTCATCACCGCGTACATGAGTGTTATTTTGCTCATCATTTTACACTATCCCGTACACAACATTATATACATATATATATATATATATGTATATTATATATACTAATCAGCTGTTTCTCTTAGCTATCAAAAAATACTTTTGCGCTAAAAGCATATGAGCGTGTGACAGACATGTTAGAGCACCTTTTGTGAGAAAAACTCAAAACTTACCTGAAACGTAAAGGTTAAAAAGAGATTATCTGCGAAAATCACAGTGAAAAGGATCAGACGCGGAGAATGTTTCCGCTAGTGGGATGCTCACACGCGTGGGCGTTCCCTTTAATGTGCGTGAAAAACGTGATTTCCGTCCATCATCGTCTTTCCTTCGCAGTTCGAACAAATTCGGCGCTTCTTCTGCGTGTATATGATCCGTGATTTTTAAAAACTCAATTACTTTTGGTGGTTAGATATGTTATGTGCGCCGAAAAAAAACTGAAAAAAACTACACAGTTACTTCGCAGTTGAAACCATGGGATTCAACCGTGAGAGGAAAGACAGAGAAATTGACATTAGTAAGAGCTCGCTTTGGAGCAACTGAGTCTAACTAGGAGAAAAACGCCCATGCAAAGTACTAGCTTGTGCGTTTAGAATGATATTCATTCAAGCCATTAAAATAACATGGTCCTTCATATATATATATATATATATATATATATATATATATATATATATAATATATATATATGTTGCTATTTACCTATGGATCTATTTGATCAGCTGTTTGCTTATTTATCTACGCAGTAAGCACTTATATACATATACATGTATATATATATATATATGCATATATATACCCATGTGCACTAAACTTCTGAATATCTTTTCTTTCCTTTATGTTTACTGATCCTTCATCAAAGTTTTTTTTTTCACTGTGCGAATCCCAGTACTTCTTTAGCATTCGAGTCATTTTTCGTCTTCTTCTTGGATGACGTAGAATACTGATCGAGCATGACTCCTTGCAGTCTCGAAGATAGCTTGATTGTGGCAATCCATAAGCCGTTTGGTGTTGACTGCCGAAGAGTACTGAGGAGAGGGGGGGAGGCGGGGATTGACCCCCAAGCACACAGCGGCGAGCATCACAACCGCTCGGCTACGGCGCAACTTCTGAGCATACATAATATGCATGTATATATATACATATGTATACATGTATGCATATATGCATGTATATACGGTACTTTTCCGTTAGACAGCATGCGATGAAAAGCTGACCTCATTCATTAGAGAAAACTTTTCAAAAAGTGTTAATAATCATTCAAAAGCATAAATCTCTGGTCAGAGCAATACGTAGCCGTTTTTTAGAAAAGTCTTCTTATAGAGGTGCAGAATTTTTGTTAAATTGTGTTTCGCACGACCACGCTTTTTTGTTATCTCGCTTGTGTGTCATTGAAAAAAACTTCTTCCTTAGACTTTCAGTGCTCTCTCGATAATACAAGTCTCGAAGGACCCAAAAATGTGTTTGCTCTTTGAAATAGCTCTGTCGATAGCGCTGTAGGAGAAGAAGATTTGTGTTTCACACCCGGGCTGCCAGAGCTTTTTCTCTAAGCAATTAGTAATCATTCGATGGCATAAGTTGCAATAGCTTTAACGCTGTGCTTATTTTGTTAGAAGACCTTCTTACTGCAGTGTAGCAGGGGAGAAGATCGAGTTTCACATATTCCGCGCTTGTTTGCCGGCTCGCCTACCTGCTGGACGATCGGCCGATGGCCTAACTCATTAGACATGTGGGGTGCAACTTGTTAGTGACCTAAGTATTTTTCTTCTTTGGAAGAAATTCCCTTATAAAACAACTGACTTAAGTACTACGAGTTTTCCGCTACACATTCGCTTAATTTTCGTGCTTCCAGCAAATTATACGCGTGATAAAAATGAAGGCGCGGGGCGGGTGTGAAATATGATTTTATTTAATATGCTACAGCGTTATGAAAAGGTCTTTTCGAAAAAACTACTCGTACAGCTTTAACCAAAGATTTAAGCTTTCGAATGGCTGCTAATATGCTTATGGAAAGTTCTTGTTCAGTATGAGCGGGATTGTTTCTTCTTCTCGTGCCGCCCATCGCGAAACAACCTATGTGCGCAGAAGTTTTTTCTTGGATTCTTTGTTGTCGGCCGATAACTCGGAGAACGTAAACGTATGACCATATTTCACGTAACAAACGCTGTCCTCTCCGTAATTTTCTGCCAACTATATGAAACAAACCTCGCTGAACAGCAGTACAAAATTAACTCTGTAGAAACTCTCTCATGAGTCAAACTACCGATTAATCACAAGCACTTTAGACTAGAACTGTGTGCATCGAAGAGGACTATCGGAAAATTTGCGGTTGCGTGGTAGAAACGTCGTCTTAATGTGTTAGAAACACGACCGTATCGCTTTCAAATGAGAGTTGGAGATGAGTATTTGATAAGCGTGGGTCACTTTGTCATCTCAATGGTTGAATGTAATACAATTGCGTGACGGCGAACACCCCTTATGCAATGTGCCATTCTGTTATATTTCATTGACAGATCGATTGAGCAGTGCTTAATTAGTAAATCTTATTGTCACTGTGCACTGAACATATCAATAAGATACAATAATATTTGCTTCGCATTGTCAAAGTTTACTAAAACTGAAAAAATGTCAAAACACTGACCAGATTTTTTGACGATCTAAGCGAGTCATGGTAGTGCTTGGATATGAATCATACTGCTTAGTCATCTGCGAAAATTAGCTTGTACACTTGATTAAACTTCACAATTTCTTCACACTCACGAAGATCTCGTGAGCATTAATTTTTTGCTCCTCCTTCTTTATGGTAGCTTCAAAACCCACTGCGATCCCGCCGCATTATTCTCTGCAGTAGTGTTGATGATGTTTAACGGGCATAGCTCCAGAATTTTATCGAAAAATATCTCCTCTTTTATAGAAGCTCTTCAGTCATGCTTAGTATAATCATGGAGTTTAATTCAATATCAAAAAGTGGTTGCTCAGTGCAAATTCGAGGGCCGTTAGCATAATCTCGTAGCCCACGTTCTGAATCCTTTGTAGGTTTGTTTTGATTGAATATGGTTTCACCAAGGATCGGTCCGTTGGAAACCTGCTTTATCTTTGTCCACCGGAGCGCCTTCTTCTATTTTGTGACTACAACAAATCTTCGTATAAAGATACAGTGACTCAATACTGCACAAGGAGCACGGAAGCACACCGAAATTGGATAGGCACCTTGCTCTGTTCGAAAGGAAGCGAACGCTCACTATGTGAGCCATATCTTTTGAACATTCCTACGTACAGCAGTAACTGTTTTTATTCTCAAAGAAAGGCGTTTCCATGAAGAGAAACAGGCGCAAATAGTAGTCACATAACACGGCTTTATTTTACTATGAGGTTCTGATTCAGAACTTTCGATTATGGCAATAGAACTAATTTTTAGTGCTGTTCCTACGTCATCACTGAGATCCTTGATGGTGATACGTTTCATAGAATAGAAGGATTTGCGAACTTTCAGGACGCAATATTTGTGAATAGCAGTTAGAAGTAAACTTTTTTTGATAAAGAACTGCAAATTGTAGCATATCAATGTGAATGTGCAAAGATTCATGAACACAACAAATTTTATAACAGATGGGTGCACGACCAAACTAACGTAATGAGTTTTTTTCCAACTAGAATGGCAAAAGTTTCATCGCTAATTTGCCCGATAATGGTTTCATTGGTTTCAACTTTACGAATGACGATCAGATCGCTTTAATAGAGTTTGTTCGATTTGAAAAAAATAAAAGCCACAAAGCTTTGCACTATAATCAGAATTGGCCTACATGGCATTTCACTAGTGAATCGCTTTCTAATCCGTTTTCATCTTCTTTTCAGCTTGATGAAGGTGGTTGAGCGTTTTCACAATCGCACTTTGGTGTTCTCAGGTCTTCGTCATGGCCACTGCCAGCTTTAGTGGACAAAAAGAAGTTTTCGGCGCATCGAGTAACTTCTCCCTATCGACTCCAATTCAAACGACGAAATATGCTAATCGATCTTAACTAAACCAATCGCTGTAACTAGCCGAGTTCAAACCTTCCATATCACGGCTTAGTACGGAAGGCCTATTTTTTCTCAGACAAGTTTACCAGCCCGAAATGATATCAACCATGCACTAAAATTCGTACGAAGCTTGGATATTGAACCTGATTTAGCTCTGTTGAATAAATTTCCTAATAATTGTGAAATTTCTATTGAAAATGCAGCCTACTGGTAACTAAACATTAGCCACTGTTCGTGCGATTACGCTAAAATTAGAAGTTGACGGATATACATCCACTAAATAAAATCCGTATTCTTACCAAACAGTGTCTCGGAGAAAACATCGTACATGTCGCTTCTCGGATGGATGTGTTAACATTGCGTAGCCTACACGTAAGAGCAAAAATGCAATAATCAAGAGGAATTTGAAAATCATGAATTGCATATAATATATAGAATACACAATGTAAAAATGTCGAGTATACAACATTTAACTATACCACATAGAATTGTGAGAACACGGGAATTCGCATATTAGTCAGAAAATTTCAAAAATATATATCTAAGACTTAAGAGAGTGAACAGCAGTGATAGTTTTGCAGCCCACTACTCGAGCAACCCAAACAACTGCCTCCAGATTAGACCACGTCCCACACCCACCAGACTTCAGTCCATATGTATAAAAGATCACAATGTGATTTCGGGTCATGTAATAGATGTGTTGATTGATTTTCCCACTGTAACTTTCTACTTGAACT
Source organism: Parelaphostrongylus tenuis (assembly GCA_019055375.1). Lineage (NCBI taxonomy): Eukaryota > Metazoa > Nematoda > Chromadorea > Rhabditida > Metastrongylidae > Parelaphostrongylus > Parelaphostrongylus tenuis. The sequence goes on along the minus strand of JAHQIW010006785.1, from coordinate 266,279 downwards.
TTTTCACACCTATTGTCTTGACTCTGAGAGTTTAACGCCCTGTATATCAAAGGCTGACATTAACAAAGATTTGACTGGACTACTTAAATTACTTGCAATCTCGAATTAATGGCTCAGTAATTCCGCTTATTTTGATATCAAGTTGGGAGACTAACAAAGGATAAATTACGTAGAGATCTCGACTTCGGTCAATCTCTGAGAGATGCGTCATGCATTCGACTTCATCAGACACCGTTCAAGGTAACTGAATATATATTAACTCTCGGTGGTCTATCAATAAACCAAGTCAGTGACATTGTTCTCCCAGGTTGGTATCACATCATCGAACCCAGAGATGGAAGAATTGGTGGATGATGACTGTGAGATTGAACCGTGACTGCGCATTTGTCGCAGGGCACCTCCCAAAATACCACAAGCACCCTAATAAGATATAAACCTCATTCTAACAACGAAGCTTCATTCTTATTAGTTTTTTTTTTGTAATTAACGAAGGCGGAATTCTAAAGAATGTATTTGTTGACATTCTCTAGCTATTATCAATTTTTACGACATTTTGATGTGTAACTGAGTAAATGGCGAAAAATTTTGAAAGATTAAAAGAAAGCTCCAAAAAGCTAGACATTCAGGAGACAATAAGACAAATAGATTGATGGTAAAAAGCTTTTTTTGAATTAAGATATGTACTCCGTAATAAAGGTCCTCATGCCAAAAGAATGATGATGTTCGTCAGAAGGAGCACTAGCAACTGTGGCGCAGACACCAACATGCACAGATTTTACTGGTTCTTATTGGGGATACTGAATGAATAAATCAGACGCCAGACCTTGCAATTCTGCTTATTATTGTATCACGTCTTGCACAAAAGCTTTTACTTCCGAATTAGCCAGTGCGCCCGTATTTATATACGATTTCTTGGATAGGCTAAATGCACCAATGAGAACTCTTAAGCATCTCATCCTGAATGGATTTCAAGGAGTGTCAGAATTCCGAAGACTTCAGAAAAAATGCAAACAGCTGTGCTACCGAGCCAAAAGAAATGTTTGCCGACTTCCCCTCCATGTGCAGAAATCAAACTTTACATTACTACAACAACTAATAGTCATAGGCTCTCTAAAATGAACGAGTTCAGAGAGACTGTAGCGGTTTTATTTAAGCATAAGAAAGTGTAAAATATGCTTATAGCTGTGTTAGGACTTGATTTGATATTGATAAAAGAAGTTTGTTAGAAAGACTGCGGAATTGTTGTTCAAGAATAGGAAGAACGTTCCTTGTGTCGAAGCAAGGAATTGGTAGATTTGATTACGTTCAACAAAGAAATTACGAAATTTTCAAAGAGAATATTTGCTAGTAATTCGCGAAGAAGTAGTTACAGTATGAAGAGTTCGCTATTTTGAAAATAAGTGGCAAGTATAAACATTAATGTTTCTTGCAGAAGATGTGTAGGTGAAATACGAAGGAGTTCCGACTCTCAACAGCTGAAAATTTCAAAAAGAACTCTATGGATTTCAAAGCATTTTTGTTTGATGAGTGTGCTTAAGAGGTGAAAAATATCATCAGGTAAATATAAGTATTTTTCCATACGAAGTTCAGATGTGGCCACGTTATATCGCTCTGGAATTTTAGGATCCATGCCAAATGAACATAAAACATATGTTATTTTTTTTTTTGTAATTCGGGCCACATTCTTAGGTCGCTCTTCTTTCTAACCACGCATCTATTCAACCATATTTAATCAATCTATAGCTTGAATAAAGTGAAGTATCTCATAACAGTCTTCTTCACAGTAAGATGTGTACAAAAAATTACAAAAAAAGCAAGTTTTGACAATTTGAAGTTTTGATTTCGACTCTTTGGATCTCTATCAATTTCAATAATATTCGTATTGCTAAAGCTATTATGCTGAAGATTTTTGAGTTTGATTCATTACCAAAGCTTTCAAAGATAAATCGTTCTCAATAAAAATACCCCTTAATGATCTTTTCCAAAATTCTAGATGTTTGAGATAGAAGTCGACTGCAGTCAAAAGATTTGCATTCAACACCCGCATGGCATTGAAAATATAAGAAAGCAATGAACTGAATGAACATTTCGTGCAATGTCAAAAATTTCAGGAAGCACGATTTCTTTCAAAAGATTTCATTCCTATTTGTGAGCATCTTGCTTTCGCCGCATTCGAAATGGAATTTATGGGATAGAAGCCTCTTCACCCACTTTGCCCGCAACACATAGTTGATACATATCTACACGATTGCTCTCGTCCTTTTCCTAGTGCTTAGAAAACCGTCGTCAAACCATTCTGCTCCTAATCTCAGTTACCAGAACTACAAACGACTTCAAGCCGGATTTCTTTTCTCGAAGCTAGATTACTTCAGGACTATTTCTGCTCTAAAACAATACATCAAAGTTACGTTTCATATTTTCTCTTCGCTTAGCAAGCTTTTACAGCGAAACCGTCTCTTCAGTGCTTTTTCCTTTCGAACATTCCATAATTTTCATTGTTGTTTATATTTTAATTCAGTTATGAAACTAGAGCATTGGGCCAATGGAATTTTATTAGTTAAGGTCGTAACCGATGGCAATGATGGCGAAGAAATGGTAGACAATTTTCAAAGTAATTCAAGGAGAATTTTTAGGTGATGTTGCCATTATATCAACCTCAACTCTCAGGACCACCTAAATAATACCAAAGGCTCACAGATATCTTAGGTTTGCTGTGGTGATCATTGCTCGCAAATCTATACAGTGAGTTATGCTATCGATTAAATGGAGGTCGTGATGAGATAGCTTATAATTTGAATTTAAAATCCCTCGTAGAGTCATTGTCAGAAATCTGAGTGAGCTGTTCATCTAATTGTTGGCATTAGAGCATCTCGCATAGAAATCAATGCCTCGTCGCGTCTTTTGTGTCAAGCTGCCTTCTAATTGACCGGCTTGTTGACCCTACTTGAACTTGCATTAACATTTCCTCCAATCCTTGTGTCAGCGTTTCGCTAATCCAGCATCGTTACCGCAACCTGATCTAATCACATGTTTTGCATACTTGGAAAAAGGTCTCGTAAACGCTACTCTCTACTTGGTAACTCGTATTTTACTAAGTTTCGCTTTGTTGTATGTCGCAAATTATGGCGGATAAAATAAGATACGTGTAATCTAATTATGGTATGAGTTTTGACTGTGAATAGGTTTCGATCCAAGACTGTATGCAGCTTTCTCTATAGTGGTCTCTTATTCACAACTTCTCGAAAATTTTGCAAAATGGCAATTAAGTAATGAAAAAAACATACATACATTGACGCTATTTTGTTATGTTTATGTTACAAGCTAAAGCATTTACAGTAAATCCTGATTTCGCAGCAAATGCAAAGGTCACTAGAATTAACGTTAGTTTCTCATAGAAATTTTGACAAAGAATTCTTCGCCCTTAAGAAATTCTTCGACATAGTGAGTGCTGAAGTTTTTACGTCTTTTTTGCATATGGATGGTTCGTTTATGAAAAGGTGACTTCAAGTCTCTTTGAAGACTGCAACTAAAGTGTTTCTGAGTGTCCAGTTGCGCTTGATCTCTCACTCACATACTTCTTATGCATAATATGCAATTAAGCAATTAATGATACGAAGGAGTAGAAAGACTCAAAAGTTACTGGTAGGTAACGGCGATAAACTCATGAAATGATCAGTCACGAAGTTTTTCGGAATTCAGACCAACACATAGGCTAATTTGCTGATCCGGTGTAGTCATATCGGCTAAGAATTTCATCTGAGAAAGCGTTCATATTAGTCATTAAATACTAGTTATATACTGAGCTGTCAACTAGTTTGGTCAGCTTGACTTTTGACTTGTTAACTTCATCCGAAATCGAAGCGTTTTCTATAGTTCTTGCAGAGCTATGGCTGAATAGTTCAACTTCATAATTATCCACGTTTTTATCTCAACAATAGTTAATTGCAGATTTTTTCCCACTGCTACTGCACTTCTGTCTCTCAACTGCATATTTATATTGGTGATATTTCTTTCTAGTTCACTAACGTATACCGAAATTTTTATCTGTGAATAAGAAGATATATTGCAAATTATAAGCTAGTTGCCTGTTGCAGTTGTGCCATCGTTCTCTCGCCTACCATTCACACAAGGGCACGCCCACCAAATTCTTAAGCTAATAACATGTGTGTGTGGCAGTATTAATCTATTTAGAACAGCTACCAACTGCTCCAACTATACCGTAACTATTGCGGAATATTATTCCTATTTAGCAGGGCAGCGTGAGACGATACGCAGGTACGAGACGTATTTTAATTTTGTTGAATTGAATATAAAACTTATCTGAAGAATTTCTTACCTGTTCTTCTCATCTCATAGATTTTCCGATAGAATTCTTCCGAATTCTTCTTCTATTCTTGAACCGATAAATTCTGACTTCCCATAAAAGACTGGAGAATCCACGAGAGAAAGAGCTGATTTTAAGCTATTGTTTTGTTCTCAGTTCATTCCAATTATTATCAAAGACTTGCTGATTGAAGATCGAGTGATTCTCTCTCTACTGATCGCTAGACAGATAGAGACTGTATGGGATCGACAGCTGCCTCCGCAACGTTTCATGCATACGGGCAACTTATACGTACTCCTTCAATTCATCCCCTTATACGAACTCCTAGCTTACATCCACATTCTTCGGAGCGGCGAAGTGGCAGAGACGATGTCGGTGAGCTGCTTTCTATTTTTGTTCATAGCACTTGAATACTTTTGCCCGTAACTCTTCGATAACACTCTTCACTTCCATTCTGAATTTAAGTCCGTCGATCTATTCATTCTCTGTTCTATATGAAGATTAATCGAACTCTCAATCTGTCTCTGAAGTTTGTCGTACTAAGGCCGTACTAGCACAAATTATTGCTGCTGCGATTTTCAACAACCACCAGAGAAAACATCAACTTTATTGTTCCAAGCCCATATGGTGGTGAATCGCATTTTTGCACTCTTTTCAAATTCAAGTTCACTTGTACGAAATTACTTCCATCGTTGAATAGCTTTCAAAAAAAGATAAACTTTCCATAATGTTTTTGGAGCCGGGGTGCTCACAAGAGCTCTTTGGTTATCGTGATTTCGAGCTAAATCAGATAGATTATTTATAACTAGAGAGCCACCCGTTACTTCGTTGCTAAGTCTTTGTTCCTGAATAGTTAATCATCTGCCATGTTGTGCTGAACAAAACTATACTATGATGGGAGTTGAACAAAAGCTTATCCAGTACGCGAAGTCGCTGCAAAGATTAGGTCTTACGTTGTTCTTGTTTAATAGGATTAGAAATGCTGTTGTCTTGACCGCTGAGTTGCGCGCACATCAATAGAAAGTCAAAAACCGCCCCCAATGGAGGATAACGCCCACTTCCTCATCAAATTTCTCATCAATTTGTTGACCCCGATGTTTACCCATTTTTTATGAAACTGTAGCGGGACTACAGTGTTGTTTTGTGAAAAGAAGAGAAATAAAACACGATATTTTAAAGTTGACGTTAACATCGTGGATGGTGTATCCATTTTTCTTCATTAGATAGCGCAATAATATAGCGTTGTCCAGTACTTGAAAAGCCCTGTGTTAAACCTTGTCCCCTGATAAACAAATCCTTAAATCCAGTTGAGGTTGGGAGATTTGTGTGAGACATATGTGGGAAGTATTACTTCCAACCCACAGTGACTGGCAACATTTTGTGGTGAAGACATGAAAACACCTTGGCATAACTCTTCCAGAAATTTAATGAAATCGACTTGATCAACAGTCGACGACGGTCATTGTGAGGCTAATAATCCTTAAGCGGCAGTCAAATCCATATGCAAATCCGACGACTTTCGTTGGACGCGAGAAAACGAATTGAATGCGAGAAGTGCTGGATGCGCACAACATGTGCTGCGACGGGTTATCATTTGCAAAAAAAAAAATAAGACAAAACTTTGAAAAGCTAATAAAAGCAACTGATACGAGGAAATTTCATACAATTTTGATGTGAACTGTAAAGCAAATCTCTGATAGTAGGAGACCGCATCAAACCTTTTCAAGACAACTGAGATGAACACATTAGAGAAAGCTTGAAGCTTTTATGGGATTTTCTGGGCCTATAAACATAGATCTCCTTCTGAAAGATAGAGTGCTTTTCCTTCAGGCACTTATCCAGTAAATTTCAGAGCAATCACTTAAGAGATCAATATTACGAGTTTAATGGCTTCTAAACATGTAATTAAGTAGCGGTTAAGCGAGTAGTGCATCATACAGCGAAAGAAACTTGAAAACATGCTAATGATAATGATGGTTAATCAAATAGAAACTCTTTAATATGTTCACTACATGTGGTCTAGTGAAAGCTGACATTTTTGCTCGTGAAAAGGTAGGACATTCGTAGCAAGATATCTGTAATGTGTATCAAAAAATTAGTGGGATGATCTCATTAGTAATGAAATCTGATCATATCCTACTTCTTGAACTACATCAGAACTAGAAATTACCCAAACAGAAGTTGAAATGCAAATTATCCTGAAAAAGTCCTGCAATCATTCAATTTCTCCCTGATAGAAATAGAATTGGCGACTTCATCGGATTGTCTCATTAGATTTCTAGCAATCGCACTACATGTATTCCATGTACTCGGCTGTATATTATATTGAACATCTTTGAGAAGCTCATATTCTAAAATTTTGACAGCGAGCGGAGAAAATACTGCCCGAAATTGCAAAGTTTGAGGATAAATTCAACTAAAATGTGTAAACTGGCGTAGGAAATTTGACTTGAGTGAGAAAAGGAATTTCATACTAAGTAGTTACATTATGAAACACTTTTAAATTTTCTTTTAGTTCTCCTTATATTATTACTTTGATTATTAACCTAGTGGATTGCAAGTAAACATAATATTTTGTAAAAGTCGGTCAATGATCTTTGTTCTAATAAAGAAAGCTTCTGGTTAAGGCGATTCTCTCAGTTTCAATAGATGGGTAAAAAGCGGAAGCTTTTTGCTCAGCCGTGTTCGAAAGAAAGCCATTCTCTTCAAATTTCCATTGTCAATAGCGTCTTCGTTCCAGGAGAACTCGCCTTGAGATTTAACTAGTAAAGAGAATTCATGCTGTCTGAATGAACAATAAGTGTGAACACGGAAATGCAACCGGGCAACCAAGTGCAGTGTCAAACAAATTTCAAAGCTTTATTCCATGGCAGTTTCATACTATTGAGCTCCATACATTTTGAACACTTTAGGTTTTTTATGAGGGTAGAGACTATTAATCATCATGTTGCTGGGCTTGCAATCCCTTTATGTCACGACTATGTTTGAAATGACTGCGCTTAGTTATTGAGCATCTTATTCAAATTTCAGCATGGAATTGGAAAGTATAAGAATTTCCACTAACTTTTCAATCATTCTAATACCTTTTAAAAATAGAATGTAGCGATTTCCTTTCCATCATGCATCCTTTTTTTCATTACAGTAACCTAGCACAGTTTACATATTAACTCATTTTTGCATTATGCACGCTGTAACTTTTTATAGATATGAAAGACAAAGGCTTTTCTTAGAATATATTTGGCGATTTATGACTAACGCGAAGCCGACATCCAGTTGTTCGATTGGTATCTCATTGGACTGAGATTCTCTTTCAACGATTGTCTTAATGTCCACATCGCACTGCTACATTTCATAACTTTATTTACTTACTGACAAGGTGGCTGCTGAAGTTATTTGTAAATAAGTGCCTAATTTACCTCTATATTCTTTGAATTCGTATAATGCAAAGATCCTCGAGGAATATGTTAGTGAATGGAAAATTGTACAATAAAAGCACCTTTTCAACCTTTTCAAGCTTTTTTATTTTTTGCTTTTAGTCACAGTTCATTAACCATGCTGACTTTTCAACCAAAGTAGACATAGATACCAAAATTTTGCTCAGCACATCACATTGTTGAACTTATTGACTATCGAGGGTATTACAGAGGTTTTAGACAGCCTTATCAACTGGTCTTTTAAACACTAATTCTTCCTCCTGAGAATAAAAAAAAGGGAGACATAGCGACCATGTAACGCTTCTCAACTTTCACAATGTCGCTCCTTCTTGAGGGTTTTTTTCCAGCTTATGCACAAAATGAGGGAAAACAGTCGTCTCCCTGAACTAGTTTTTGAAATTGACAGCATTTGGGGTATGTCAGGTCAAGTCGATTGGTAATCAAGACGAGTCTATTGGTTCTAAGCCCTTACGAAACGATGTGAGCTCTATGGAAGTTATAAAAATGGAAAAACAAAGGCCCTTCAGAACTCCAAGTTGAACATACCATAACTCACTGGAAATATCGCGACATTGCTTGATACATTGGTGAGCCGCCGCAAGCCAGTTTTTTGGGGTGAGTTACACATTAGATCACCTCTAACGATACTTGATAAAAGAAGGGTGCATGAGTTTTCTTCTCAGATATCGATCGACGCCAAAAACTTTATCTTTTTGTTTAGCTGACTAAGTTCACGGTGATTTTCTTTTAGATAAGAGCCACTGAAATCTATAAAACTTCGTTTACGTTGTAAAAGTCTCTCGTTTCATCACAATGAGGTTCTGAATTACTGATGCTCACACATGTATTTCCTCTATTTTCTTGTTTGAAGGCTCATATTTCGAGCAAAAAAGCGAACGAACAAGCGAGACTTTGGCTAGCAAGACGATGTGCTCTTCAATGTATCACTTAACTCACAGCTTCCGATCTTGTACTGGAGTTTTATATTTCTCGCACTTCATTTCCTTCTTTTGAAGATCCTGACCAAGACGTATCTGAATGAAAAGGAATGCTTCCTAAAAACCGTATTTACGACAGGTGTAGATCATTTGCGAATAAACAGGGTTTGAAACTCCTGAAATAATTTCTCATGGTGAAAATATCATCAGTTGTTGTTAAACCACTTTGCCATGGAAGAGTTGAAGTCTCTCTGCTAGTGTTGATGATTTATTGAATGGGTTCCTTGTGCCCATTGGAAGTTTCATCAAATACTTCACAAAGATGTTTCTAAGATTGAAAAAAGTTCCAGATAACATTTACTTTGGATCTCGTCTCTCTTGGATCATCTCCTTGTAAGCAAGTGTAGAGCATCACTAACATCTGTACTGGCGCAGCTTTGTTCATAGTATTGCCCAATAAGTGTAAGCAGTTGCCGTCCGTTCTCTTTCGATTACATTTCGTCAAAGCCACGATAAAACTTTATGGTAATTCATGTTTTTAGTGTGCTCTTTCCGCGACCTTATATTGGATTAGGTAAGGAGCGCGAGCTATATTGCAGAATGTAGATCCCAAAGGGTTTGACGTTGATTCATCCTTTGAATTTACAGTGAATCCGACTTCATTATGCATTTCAGAAATGATCTAACCATATTCAGCCTATAATAGAAGTACTAGTATATATAACTAGAGGTACTCAAACATTGTATCATGTCATTGTTCTTCTTCGAGACAAGTCTAGTATCAAACTGCCGTCTTGAGGATGCAAGTCATGGCTAGTTCGATAGATAGAATCGACTAAACGGTCACGTGTTAAATTTCAAAGAGCACATCTAGACACCGCGCTATGCATGCTTAAGTGAAAAGCTAGATAGTAAGGAGGTTTTAGGTAGTAACTATTTTTGAACGATTATTTATTGACTAGTGATTATGATTACAAAGAGAAATGAGACGAGTTTGGGCATTTTCTTGGTCACCAAAGGGCCCATTGAAACTTCTTCGAAATCCTGCCTTTCAAGAAAAACGTTACCAAAATCTAAGTACCTGTACTTCGATTTGCCATTTTGCCTTCTAGATTCATAAACTGACGGAAGGTTATCGCTTGATTGATTTCGCTCACCTTAGAATTCAAAATAACAGCATCAACACAAAGACTTTATCTACCCAACTCAAAATTATGACGATAAACATCAGTATCTTTCACGTTATGAAAATTTAGCAAAAGATCCATGCTAGTAGTTTATGTGCCAATGATACACTTTCGAACGAAAGAATAAGTAATTTCGATAGATTAATATTTTGGTGAAGTTCTGTTATTCGGTGTTCGCCAACAAATCATCTTATATAGGTCATAATGAAGTTGTCTTTTGTAACATATCCAGAGATGTTTCAGTGCCCTAGTAGGATTATTAAAATTTTTGAACAATAATTTCAATCTTCTTCTAAACTCTGACTCTACGTAGTACTTCATTGATCCGTCTTCACGGTGATTTTTTTTCGCTGTGTGGATCCCAGTACTTCTAATGTTCAATTTGCTTTTTCGTCTCCTTCTTGAAAGTCGTAGAATACTGGAGCTATTCTTCCTGTAGCCTCGGAGATAGCCTGGCTGTAGCGTTCCATAGGACGTTGTGTATGTTGAGACTACCGAAGAGAGTTGAGGAGTGGAGCTCGGCTCTACGCTCGCCACGATGAGCATCACAACCTCTCGGTTACAGCGCCCCCTGCAACGTATACTAATGTGTTTAAGATTGTTTCAAGTCAATTTTTTGTGGTAGTGAAGTTATTCTAATCTTCATACTTTCCATCGTCAGAAAAGTGAATGACTATTTTAAAAATGACCCGTATATGAGAACATGATATAGTCCTTTGTTAATTGATTTCTGACATAAGAACAATCTTAGGACACTCTTACGATATAGTGCATGAATTTCTCAAGAGATTGCTCCGGCTAGGAGATTATCGAATAAGCTTTGTTATTTTAATATATCAAAGTAACTCTTAGAGTATGCATCAGTAAACAGATTCAATATCTCTTATTCTTCACCTTTTCACTCTTACATGTTACAAAGATCCCCAATTTTCAAAACATTTGGTTTGTGCAAACACTCAGAATATCTGGTGTTTGAACTGTGACAAGTCTAGATGTAATTGTGTGTATTTCGGAAATAAAAGAACATGAACTGAGAGGCACAAACGTTGATTCTGGTGTCTGGATAATCTTGAGGGTTAATATTTTGACTATATGACATAAGAAGAGGTCACATCTATTTCCTCACCAGCTACCTCAAATGTAATTCTACAACATCAAAGTCAAGCTAATTGCATTGAATGATACGTTTATTTTCTTGAATGCGGTACCCCCCCCCGCAATATGCTCTTTGGGTGTTCATAATTGAGAGCTGCTTTAGTATACCGCAAACAAATTGTCTCCTCGCTAAAATGTGATAATACGATAGAATAGTGATAAACAATTTTTAAGCTAAACTGGACATCGGTTAATTTTTGAACAAATCTTCATATATATGACAAAATCGCACTAGCAAGCTGACTTGATTTTTACCATCATTAGCTGTCTAACCAATCTTAGTCCTTTCATTATTCAAGCGATTATAATGTGTCGGTTCTTTCCATAAAAAATTTGCTTGCATTGTCGTTCGACTGTTCTCTAAAGATCAAGGATTGCGGATTTGATATGAACTCGACATACCAAGGTCGGCGGTGGCCTTATGGCTGATCCGATGACACCGCCACTTCCTGTGTATTGCGAACAGATCGCCGTATCATCCTATCACTAGAGATTCCCACTCGAGAAGCACCTCGTGAAAGGCTCAGTCAATTATCCTGACGTGTAGCGCGCCGTTTCGCAACCTAACAGGCAGAACAACGTCGACTTTTGGCGCGACAGGAAAGCTTTTAACGCGTCACTGAAATTTATGATCATGAAAGGGTGATAATAATGACAAGTGGCTAGACAATTGTCTCCCAATTAGCACCTATACTCCTTGGCTAAGCAGTCGATGATGCTTTAGCTGACATACCTGGTGTCTGCGTCACTCCGTACGCAGTACTATCTGAGTGTTGCCTGTCACGTTGGTGTAACAGCTTGTCAGTAGATGGCAGCCACCGCGGGTGCTCACTCGTTCCGTCGCCTCACTCTTCATAACCTGTATAGTCAAAGTAGTGCGCGTAGAAAATCGAGTACTATCGTAGCGCCCCCATCACCTCCAGCCAATGGTCCTTCCACATACACCGTACCCGTACGAGAACTATCATTACATTCATTATACTACTATCGAAAACCCCCATCTCGTCCACCTTCAAGACCACCAAGTCGACCTCCTAGTACTCCTAGTTATTTATCACGACGTAACACCGCCAGATCAGATGTGGGTGAGTCTCAGAATATGTGAACGTTTGTAGTTCTTGTCTTTCTATCGCTTTTTTCTGCCCATCAGATGTCTTCATAAAATCTTCAAACTCAAAGTGCTTGTGATCAATATCTGAATGTTTGTTATTGATTATTCTGAGTACCGTATCGTAAGCAGGATGACTGTTTGATCATGTTAATTTGAATTTTTTAAGTGTTGATCAGATTACGTATAGCCATTATGTGATCACTAAACCTGTAAATCCAAAAAGCTTCCGTATTTCTTAGATCCATATTCTTCTCAACGTAGTTTCTTAAGCGATGATAGTTTACTTCAATTTGATGACTAGTTCTGATGGACCGTCAAAAACACAGAATATCGGTAGAGGCCTATCTTTAGGAACAGCGACTAATATTTCCAAAGAAAAAGTTTCTGTAATTCATTTCTGCGGAGGTTAACGTGAAGAAATTTTCGCTGATGCAAGGAATGATTTTCAACTCAAGCATTCCAACTCTGCTTTCTTTCAACTGTTGAAATTACAAAAGTACTCTGTTATTGAAACGCAGTTCTGTTCTAAAAAAAAAATAAAACGAAGACTCATAGTAGATATAAGAGGTCTTCAAAAGAGCTCATAGAGCTCTTTCCTTCAAGAATAGACAAAAACGGTTGGTGATGCTATTCTGAAACTCTTCCACTTTTGAAAATCCCAATTTTTTTAGGGATTTCTTCTTATTTAATATTCTTACAATAATCTTGTTTATGATCAGTCAGGAATCATTTTTATATAACCGCATTTTGCGGTGTTATGATATTTTAATATACCCAATAATGTAGAGTGCTGTACAAAAACGTTTGCGTCAACCGGGATTCGAACCCAGATCTCACTCTTTCCGGAAGCGTATGCTAAGCGTTGTTCTTGTTTATATATTTTTCACTAGTTCAACATCGACTGTCCTTTGTAAATTTTATAGGTTCAAAGGTGACAAATTTCTTTTTCAAAACGGCTATTATTTAGGACGAGTGTAGAACAACTTTATACTGAGCGGTTGAACCAGATGTGGTGTGAATTTTAGTATATTTGTTCAGTTCCAACAATGTGCTATTATAGCCGAACACTAAGTTATACATCATCAAAGATTTTGAAAAACACAGGTTGTGATCACGTTTTAATGCAGTGTTACAACAGAATGACCAGTTGCTATACAAGCGACACAAGAGGCCCTGCAGTTACAGCTTTGAACACCTACTAAAGTTTTCTCACCCCGAAAGTCATTAATCAATATGAATGATAGGAATAAGGAATACTGGTTGAATTCTTCAAACGATCCAGGATACTATTCATACTGAAATTTACATTCTGATTTTTCACCATAATGCGGATTAGTTGAAAGACGTTATTTTGACTGTGCACTATGAATATGTATGTCTTCAGTATTGTCTAGTTTTGAAAAACGGAAGATTTCTCACAAGTAAGAAAAGTGTTTTCTAATTATCTCACTTTGCTTACAGGATCGCGCAGATCAGATAATTTGTCTCATTTAGTTTGCAGAAAATTATCTTTTTACTAAGTCGAAAGTGGTTTCTGTGGGGATCAGACACCGCGCACCTTCTTCTTCGAAATCTCCCCTTTCTTTTTGGCTCCTTTGGCTATCATTTTCTTTCCTGTGACTTTCTTTCCTGTGATAGTGTTACTTCTATTTATGATGAATTTAACTTATCAATTAGTTACTCCTAAAACACCATATTATGATTTCCTTTGCTTCGACTGACGCATTCACGGAAACGTGACTTCATTAAGAGTCTTTCGTAAGAGGGATACAGTGGCTAGTTTGACGTCTACATAGATCTCTTTGTTCCTGATGGTTTATTTCGACGTAAAGAATTATTTTCCATAATTTTTGTACTTATATGAACTGCAAGACGATGACCATAATCATTACAATTTAGAATTGTCTATAAGATACGGTCAGAGCGACCACCTAGCTAATCATCGTTCTTATCTCTTGCCCTTTGAGCCACACCTTATGTCGTTTGTTCACAGACTTCTATCCTATGGTTCAATTTTTTTCTAATATCGTTCTTGCAAAACATCTGGTTTACCGGAGACTTTAAGAATTTACCGTTAAGTTAAAAGCTTTGGAGGAACTGTAATGTGCACAGACGGTAAACATTAGATGTGGCTTTTTCGAACTTTTTGTTCAGTAGTGATCTGAGGTGTACAACTCCAAAAACATTTCATCGTATAATCACATACACTTATGTAATCATGGAGCTGCTGTGCCGCAATAGTGAAGTGACTGTTGCATCTAGTAGAGCTTTCATTTATGAAGGGTATAAATTTCTTCATTAGTCAACACTGATGTCTCGTCACGTGATTCCAAACTATATCCAAAACACCCAGTAGCATGTCAGGGTGCAAGCAGTACAACAGTTAAAAGTTTCATGAGAATACACCTCTTTGTAGTCTCTATCAAACATCTTTGTCTGACCATGGGCCGCATCTCTACTCAATTATGTAGGAATCTTACAAAATTTGACCATGATACCTCGAAACCTTGGCTTTTTAACGAAAATGACTTCTCCAAAGGGCCCAGATAGGAAATGAGGAGGGGTTAAAGACTTAAACGATTTTATAAACAATTTATGTAATAAACCAAATAGCAGTGCAATCTTTAACATTTATTGTCTTGCCCCACAACTTTTTTTTCACCGTACTCGTGAGGTGAAATCAGCTCGCGCCGCTCCACTTTTCACATAGCAGTTGCTTTTTGTTCTACTCTTCGCTCTACAGTTCGGTTTTACTATGCATCGTGTTTACATTTCTCATACTTTCATTTCTTTATGTTCTCTACGCATCATCTAAGTTCTTGTTAGTGATATCAAATACTTCTAACATATTTGGAAATCTTTTGTGTTGTTAAAATAAACTGATTCAACCTCAGCGACAATATTGTCTACACTTGATAATCGTTTCAATATAGCATTTTGGAGTTCATATAAGTACTTTCTATATCACCTCGTTTTACACAAGAACTAAGATTCAACATAGTAGTCTACTTGAGAGTGTCAAAAAAGCAAAATTACCCGGTGCATAGAAAACTCTAGATTTGTTATTGGGCCGACAAACCATTTATAATTTTAGTGAGTGTCAAAATAACGAGCAGTCTCGTTAGAAGTAAATATTAATCCTCAATTGAATGCTTCGATCCTTCGTCTTCATTTTCTGGATCTCAAACAATACAACAAAATCTCGTCTGTGAAAACGATACATTTTCTGATGTTCAATTTTGGTGCACAGAGTCTTCTTTCGGAGTACTTATAATCAATCGCTAGTCGGCAGCGCTCCACGCAGATGCTTCCACCACATCTTTTTTGTTCATCTTTCTAGCGAGGTTTGGTGGAAATGATCAGATAGCAAATATAAGAGGGCAGATTTTTTTGAGCCAGTTGTAGTTTTACATACACATTTCGTGTGTTACTAACGGATGACAAATGGGATGTGAAAAAACTTCTGACTACAAAAAAATATATCGCTGCAGGAAACGCGGCTTCATAGAAACCTTACTTTTTTGAGCGTTTTGGAAGTTGATTGTTGCAATCAATAACAATCTTTTGCATTTTATTTTCCAGAGCATCTAGTGTTAAGCATGTAAGCATCTACATTTATATATACATGTCTGATGCATAACTGCACATAATTGCAAGAAACCTTGTACTTTCAATGGCCCGTAAGCAAATATCACCATTTATCTACACGTTTCAATATTTCAAATGTGGATATTTCTAACTCATTTTGATTATGATTACTTCGAGACAATATTCTAGTATTTTGGACTTATTTCATTTCATCTCTCACAATCATAGTTTTTGATTGCAACTGTCGAGGACGTTCTACTTTTTTTCTTGGCACAAAAGAGTCATTTAAGTACCGAAAATAAATTAGCGTGTAGAGTAAAGCATGTATTGTATACAATATATGAGAAATGTCGAATTTTCGCCAACCCCTGAAGAAAGGCGATCTATTGGACGAAAGTCGCTTTTTCTGCACTTTGAAGGAAGCACGAGAATATTAGGGCCGCTCAAAAGTTCCAAAGTTTGTAAGGAATGTATACATGTGCGCTGTTGAAATTTCAGTATATTGGCATTCAATTATTGATGAAAGTAGGTGGCCTAGCGGCTAATGATACTCGAAGCAAGGTTGGGCACCCCCCCCCCTTGCCCCCTACCCCTGCACACTCTCGGAATAGATAATGATCGCCTTACGGAACGCCACACCTGGATGTCTTCGAGCATGCAAGATTTGCTTACCCATAGTTCACGACATTCATGGAAAAGACAATTACTCAACCAAGCGATGAACGTAAGGAGACGAATTGAATGCTAGATGCTAGAAGTATTAGTATCCTCATGATGAAGAAATCGAGATACGGATAAAATAAAGTGATTAATATATATAATATATCTATATTGTACACTAGGTACTCTATTAATCGATAAGCAAAGATCATTTAGGCATGAGGCAATAATTTTTCATGACACTCATAAAAAAAAGAGGCTTCCATAAGATCTCACATTTTGTAGTGTTTATTTTGTGGACGAAATCTTTTTCTTTATTTCTTTTGGAATAAGTCGATGGATTATGAAATGTAAATGTAAAACTGTGACTGGCTTAAGAAAAGCTGATTTCTCAATATTTAGCCACTTGAATATATACAGCAAATCTCATCACCAAAAAAGAGCAAATTGAATAAAATGAAAAAGTTGGGCTTCAAACAATCAATTAGAAATGACTAGAAAGATATCTCAGAAACTTTTTTTTTTTCAAGAACGTAGACGAGGCTGGTCTATATCTTCTTCAAATCAAAGGCCGACCTTTCAGCGACTTCGCCTTCATCACAACCGTTCGACCATTTATAGGGGAAGGTCACCGATTTATATTACGCGCTATGAAGAATCATTCATGAATTCAAAAATGTCTTCCTAGTGCCCTGTAGCAACCAAGAGAAAATTATGTTTTATTTTAGAAACTTATTTTTTGTGCGGTTGGCGTCTGTGTTTACCTTTTCACAACATTTTTGTTACCTGTTTAATAGTTCAAGCCTGCATTCTGAAGCTGCTCCTAGTACTTAGGAAGGTTTTCATAGACATCTGGAGCATTTCTCTCGCGTAAAAGTTATATGCACAAAAAGCATGAGATTGCGTAAAAAACCTTAAGCCTTGTTCAAAAAGAGCAAAGTACACTTGCGACAACGAAGAAATAATGAAAATCGCGCTTATCGTAGGAGTGCGCGAATTTCGTTGTTTATCTAGAAATGTTTCCTTCTGTTCAAAACGATTTCTCTGTTTCTTTCATGACTATTGCAAAAAAGATATTGTCCTATCGTTCTATAGTCTCTTACATTTTGTCCCTGTCAAATAAACCCGCTCTGAGCTTCAATTGTTGGATGGATCTTTTCTGTTAGACGGCGACAAATGAATATGAGACACCATTCGCTGGACAAAAATCTTCCATAACAGCTTGAATAATCAGTCGAACTTAAATATCTGGCTAAAGCCGTACGTGGCCGGTTTTCGAAGCACGCTTTTTTTAACGCTGAAAAATCCAGAATAAACTATGTTCCACACCCGCCGCGCTCCTTCATTTTTATCACGCGTGCAGTTCGTTGGAAGCACGAAAAACATATGAACACATAGAGGAAATTTTGTAGTATCTAAGTCAATGTTGTTGTCTAGAGTTTGCCTCAGAGCGGAAAAAATTCTCCAGTCAAATTGCAAGTTGCATTCCACATGTCTGACACTTCAAACCATCGATCGCTCTCACCTACCCCAATGCTAAGGTTAGCCAGTGAACAGGCTCGCCAAATATGTAGATCCTAACCTTATTTACCCTGCTACATTGCGGTGGAACGGTCTTTTCGGAAAATAAGCACAGCGTTAAAATCATTCGCACTTATGCTATCGAATGATTACCAATTGCCTGAAGAAAGAGCTTCGACGGGCGAGGCGTGAAACACAAAGATCTTCATACCCTTTCTTTCTTTGAAAGAGCTTTTCTAAAAAGCAAACACATTTTTGAGTTTCTCGAAATTTGTGCTATCGAATGAGTATTAACAATCTATGGGAGGAGTCTTGTCCAGCAAAGTATAAGCGTGATAATAAAAAGCGCGTGATCGTGTGAAACATGATTTCATCTTGGATTTTACAGCGCTATAAAAGTATGTAATAAATCATCTGCTTATAGCTCTAGCCAGGGATTCAAGCTATAGAATTATTACTAAAAACTCGTATGAAAAGTCCTTTTCAGCAAATGAGGTCGAATATCCATTTGTCACCGTTTAACAGCTGAAATTTAGAAAAATAGCTCTGTATAGCGTAAAAGCTACGAAATTTCAGTTCAATCCTCAAACTGCACACGGCCTCAGAAGGTATTGTGTGCCAATTGAACCATCGGAGAAAAGTGAAAGTGGGACTACTGAAAGAGAAGATTTGTCGCCAGTGTGTTGAATTTGCTTTGCTACTCCCAAAGAATCTTTGCATTTTAATTCAGAATCACATCTCGCTTTCTTACCTTACCTCCAAGAGCTTTGTAAAGTCAAACCATTCTACAGTCACTCATATTGCAGTCACCTATTACCTTTCTACCAAGAACTTTGAACTGTTAAAAGAAATAAAACGAGAAATAAGAGCTCGAAGAAAAATGTTAGTAGGCTATAATTATTTCTACGCATTCTAATATACCTATCATTGACCTCATCAACATTCTTTCGACACATGACGTTCTCTACTCATATTCCCGCATGTCACCCGCCTAGAACAACAACTAATTTTAACTCTGATTCGCATACAGTGCAACTTGAACGGCTCAAAACATATCAGAGAAGGAATAATTGACAGTTTTTCGAAATTGAACATAAATTTATTGGTAGATGAAGGAGTTAAAAATTTGCGTGCTCAACGTACTTGTAGAAAATCGTTTTCTCGCTCTAAAATAACATAGCAGCTTTACTAGAGTGTTATTTTTGTAGTTCTGTTTCATGCTCAGTTTCTCGTGGAGAATTTAATTTTAATCTCAGCAGAATAACATAAATTGTTGATGAACAACTCTAAGTTGCGACAGTCTTGTGAAGAAGATTCTCTTCATTGGTTTACTATTTTATTATAGCCAAAGTGTATCCATTAGAGTGAAACACCATTGTCCGAGTAGAGACATTACACCCTTTCATCGCCAACGGTCTTCATGGTACGCGCTGTTATCAACTGCTATAGTTTCTCTCCAAAAAAAAAAGAATAAGTCCGAAATAAAATACTCTTTGCGTGCTTTCCCTCCTTGTCTTACCCCTCACCTCAATATTGTTCTCCACATATATTCCGCACAATCCACTACCGGAGTTTTGTGTTAAATTTCCATTTAGATTCCTCACAGCAGCCATACTTCACTTTTTTGTCCGAAAGTAAGTAGGTAATCATCATGCAGCTACATATGCGTATCATGCGATTCCTTTCATAGTTTTTATAATCGAGGAACTCCGAATGTTGCATCAGCATTGTGAACGTCTACGACTCTCCCATTGAAATGAGTTCTATACGTCTTGTTTCCCAGACAAAAGTGTGCTTCAGTGGCAAGGTTCAGGTTTCAGGCCGAAATCACACCAATTAGGCCTATACCCGAGCAATACCCGCGGTTTCTATTTTATAAACATATTCCTGTCTAGAACACCCTGATATGCACGCCTGTAAAAATTATTCGTGATGGGCTCTCTGGGAGTTGGCCGTATATTCCAAGTAATACAAAAGCCTACTTTTCGGCTCCCATTTAGTGATTTGGCCTTTGTATCTTGTTTGCCCGAAAACTACCTACCTGAACTCGTAAGAGGTGATTGTGTTTTTTTTTTGTAAAGATTTTGTTAAGAGATGCAAAGGGAACGAGAAAGAGAACAGTTCATAGGTGTGGACATACAGCGTTAAAGTGATAAGAGCTTATCACTTATGCGGAGGAATATTTACATGGATGTGATGCGACAAAAATTTTGATGTCGGATCTGTGTATCTCGGGTATAAAAAAGGCAGTATGCATAGTTCTGCTGACTTGATTACCACTTGAAAAATTCGTTGCGTCAATGATCTGACCAAATTATGTCTTTGGCGTGCATCATACCAAAACTGTTTGATTGCTTCATCAAAAAAAGTTTTCTATCTTGCTGGTTAAATTATAACAAAGTAATGGTTTAAAAGTGTATCGCTTCCAGTTATGATTTCCTAGGGAACATTTTTAAATTTTGATCAGTCCCGAATTAGGTTGTCCATTTATTTTCTAAGAGAAATGGAGCTTGAGCCACTGAAGAAGTTATGATATCTTTTCAGAAAACATTAGTCATGTGAAGTGGGACGAGTTTCGGAAAAATAGCGATGATATTCTTCCAGAAGACGTAGTGCCAAGCATTCCATTATGGAAAAAAGCGTTGAAGGTATGTTTTTTCTCTTAGCTCATAAAATTTCACTACTTCTAGAGAATTCCATTCGAAAGGCAATTACAGCTTCCTTTTCACATTGAAATAACGTATAAGCATTTACAGCTGCTAAAAATACTCCTACCTCACGTCGGGTTAAATGTACTTCTGCTGTCATACATTGCTATGGGTGCAACTATGTTTATTTGGCTGGAGGCTGACAATGAGCTAAAAAGTCGAAAGGTTTGTTTCACTTTTTTTTCTGTCGTAAGAAAGCTTGTTCTGTTCATGACAATGAAAATCGACGTAGACCTTTATCAATCTCTATAGAGTTTGATTTCTTCGTTAACCATTTTGAGTGTATGAATACTTTGTGCTCTTTCACAGGGCTTTGAAATATCGGTAACTTCAATGCCGTATTTAGTTTTTAGATGAGCATCAATAGTGCTCTGTAGTAGCCAACATGAAGTACTTTTCACCTCTGGCACGTTATTTCTACGACCGGCCTCTGCGTTTCGCTTTTTACCAGACTTTTATTCGATATCTTGAAAAACAGTGTTTTTCAACTGTCTGCATTTTCACAGCGTCTTCAAAGAGCGCTGTAAGAACGAAAACACGATTATGTTTCGCACTCGAAGAAAGATACATAAAAAAATTGAGCATGTGGTGAAGTCGTATTGTAACGAAATGTGAAGAAAATCTTGAAAAATCTATCAAGACGGATTGGAAATTCTTGAATAAACAGTGACAGTGATAATCATTTGTTCTGGATATGCGCTGCGCGTAGTGATTCAAATAACCGCCTCGAAAAGGATGCGATTTTCGTCATCTGTTTCGAAGCATTTTCATCGCTCCGGAAAATTTTCTAAATTTCTTATATCAAAATTGTAGAGGAGACTTTGCTATATTTTTCTTGGTTTATTAGCTTTCATTTTCATTTTATATTGCCGAATGAACCCACTATAAAGTTCAAACGGTGGGCTAACTGATTCCGATATAACGTAATCTCTTTTTCGCTCTCAAAATGCTTTGAAAGAACTTCTCAGAGGGATTCTAGATTTAGATTTTTCGAGACTTGTACTATCGAGCGATTGCTGAAACTCTGTCGATAAACCATTGACGACCCTAGCCCGAGCAAATAAACCATGTAGAAAGTAAAAACGCGACATTCTCTTGGCTTTCGCACTCAACTTTGAAGACCTTTCTCAAAGCTAAGCGCAGTACCTAAGTTGTCGTTTGCAAACTGTTTAATGACTTCTAAAGCTCTAACAAAAATGCTTTTTTGCTGAAATATCCAAGGCAGGTGCGAACTGCATGGAATGCCCGCCGTCCCCAAAGAGTTATAACCTGTCGTGGAAATTGCGCAAACCGAATTGTGAACCAAAAACGAAACATGAGCTTGATTTCTTTCCATAGTTACTTCTATTTCATAATTCAGCAAACCTTGAACTACAGTACCTCTCTTGCATCTATGAAAGGCCGTTTCTATGATCTATCATGTCTAGAGGATCCACAATTATGATTTTGAAGATCTAAGACGAATAAAGTTCTGAAGATAAAGATTTTAAAGAGTTTATGTTCTGATCCTTCTTATGCCCACTGGAATATCATGGGTTCAAGAAATCGAATTAAAAATGCATTTATAGATTAGTGAAGGTTCATATGTACAAGCAGCATGTGAATTTCTCCACAGCACTCAGAATGACTCAAAAATACTCGTGAAACACTATATGCCTTTTCGTTGCAGGAAAAACTACAACGAATTTATTCTATGTATGATAGAATTATCAATGAATCTACTTCAATGTGTTCAGGAACAATTTATAATTCTAGTCAGGTAATACTCTCTATGCTTTTGGGCGCTGAGAGTTTATTTACCAATCTTCTTGATTAGATATTTCAAATATTGGTTGAACATTGCGGCTCTGTGTAGATTTTTTTTCTTGTTTATTTGACAACAGATTTCACTTTCTTTAATACATGCGGTCAAGAGAGTTTTTCTTGTTTTATCCATTTCGAGATAACTATAGGCGTGTACATTAGCGTTCCAATGTTCATTTTGTAGGTCGATCTTCGTTTGAGACCTTTATTACTTATTCTATCAAGAACGCATGAATATGACGACAGATTCACAGAGAACGGGCAACTGTGGAACGACACTGAAGATGATATGACAACACGGTGAGCAGCTACTTCATTTTTACTTGTTACTCAACTTATTGAAGAGCGCATGTCGCGCAGGGTTTAAGGTGCTCTGCATTGCACACAAGGTGGATTGTTCAATCGCAAGCTCATAATTCACCAAGCCATCCGTCTTTTCGTGGTTGGTAAATTTGGTGCCTAACTTGCCTGGCAAGATAAGCAACATTGACTTGACACATTGGCAGGTCACCGCAAGTCATTACAAAGACCATATATGCATTCAATAGCTTTAAACGAAGCTAAAAACACAAGACGGGTGCATGACACATTCCTCAGAGATTGATCAGCACCAAGAGTCCTATCCTTTATACTTTCTACTCAACTTGGCAGCGTTGAAAGCAGCAGCACAAACTTTTGTATCACATCTACAATAACTGATTTTTCAAAAGCATTTTACTTTTGCACATTTTAATCAGGGTATTTTCATTCGTTGCTAAACTCCTTATAATCTTTCCCTAAATTGCAGGTGGTCTTTTGCAGCTGCTGTTCTATATGCATTGACTGTGATCACCTCAACGGGTTAGCCCTTTTCTTACTCTTTTGATTTATACAAACATATAGATACACTTGTAGTGAAATCTCACACGAAGTTTTGTATTCATAAAGCTAATTCAACCACTTTGTTTATGTATGGATAACTTTATAAGATATCCAATCAGTCGTTTTAGAGTTTTTCTTACGACAAACTGAAATTGTGCTTCAAAGTGATCTTGTGAACTATAAGAAACGACAGTTTCACCTCTTTCATATACTTCACTGTTACCTTTAGTACTCGATAAGCAAACTTTTTGTTGCAACAATCTTGAAATTTCTCTCCTCTGTCGTCTTGAAGCACCTCTTTTCACCACTCGAGGCAGAACTATCCATTTTTCAGTACTTTTGGTAGTAACTTATCTATCTGTTATAATGATGGCACAGAACTGAAGACGTGATTCACAGAATGATTATCTTTTTCTTGCGATAAGTCAAAATGGATCAAGTCGTTTGTTTGCATGCTAAGTTATCTGTTTCCATAGAGTTATAACTAGATACGAGTCTCGATCCAGAGTTTCGCAAGCACTTGAATTTTGCACTATTGTTGTAGACGTACCAGCAACGCAATACTTTCCTGAAAACGACATGTTTTTCGTCCTAAGTCGTAATCGGTCAATACTCAGACACCTACTGAGCTTGAAATTATGGCTTTCGATAGAAATTTTCTTACTAGATTCTTACTACACTTTCATACATTCCAACGTCCCATTCAGTTCGGCATTTCTTCGTACATTGCTTTTTTTTCCAAGATAAATCGTATCTGAATCCAATAAGTTGTCTATGCTCTTTTTGTGAAGTTTGCACAGAGCCTAATGACAAGTTTTTTATACAGTGATATCCTAAGACGTCTAGCGGTGAGACAAACAATAACCAGAACTTTATTAGAGGGCATTTGCCTCTGATAGAAGATTTAAAACAGCTTCTACCTAACATGAAAGCTGGTCCTCAGTTTGTGTCTTTAGGATTTGAATAATCTCTTTACCAATGATTGCATTTTACCTTAACTTTTACACATTACAGAATTCAAACCAACAAATTGACGTAGGGTGAATTAAACATGTGGCTATGCCAGACTATCCCAATTATAATTTTTGATGTAACGGTAAAGGTAGAGATTTTGCCTTATATCCAAACTATACCCAATATTGTCGGTTAACTACATCATCCTTCAACCTTACCTAGCTAACCTTCGCTTCTAGGCAATTTTTTTACCAGGTGATTATCATTATCACCAATCGCTACTAACCCACACGTGTAGGTGATGAGAACGAATTGGATGCACTGTAAAACCAGTTATAGGAAATCATCAAAAAGTTAAAGATTCATCTATAAAATTGTTGCAAGGAACTTTAACACTAAATAACATGATAAAATGTTTTGAGCACGTTGTTATGAGGTCTGATGTGGGCACTCGTTCTGAGCGAAGTTTATATGAATGGTCGAGAGTAGGGATTGACGTTAGAAAAAAGACCGAAATAAGTGAAGTCAAAGATTGGAAAAGTTTGGCAGAGTGGCTTGCTTTTACAATGAGCCTTATTGATAAGATTCATTTCTTTGGAAGGGATAAAGTTCCAATTAGCATAGGATCATCTAATGGTACAGCTGACGTGGATCTTGGCAAAGGGCTCTTGCTCTCTTGACGTGTTCGTACCACCATTTGTCTCAATTAACCTGACAGCCGCACTCATCTGTTCCAAGACTTTATTGAGCCCCTATGTGGTAAGTAATTGTCATCGTACATGGGAAACACTACAGTCCCCCGATGAAGGAAATATTCTAGGTAGATTTCAACCCTTAAAAACCTAGTAGAGCATGAAACATTTGACTGGAGTTTACAATAAATTAATTTAGTGGGCTCACATTATACACCAAACATTCCTTCATTAGAGAATTAGGCCGCATCTCTACCATTACCAAAAGTTATTTTGAAAACAGGAATTGCTGAGGCTAATTATCATTGATAAGAGCCAATGCATATATAACGATTACAATCGCATAGGTCTAAAAATTATCGAGATACTCAATAAGTGCCATCAAATATCACCAGAGCCTATTACCAATTTGATGAATGCATATGAGTTTTCTTCTTTTGACCATAATACGGAATTAAGAATAAAAAGATTTTACTCCCATGTAATCCTTTCCCTATTCCCTGTACTATGCTCCGAAGTCTGCGCTAAAAAGTAAACAGCCTGAATTCTTCTTTGGAAATTTTTTTATTATACTACGAAAACCTTGCAAATTGAGCTTATTGAAAGGTGAAACGAAACGCAACCAGTTCGGCAAACGCGTCAAAGAGCATTTTATTTCGGTCTCGTTCGGTGCGTATAAAGGGCACTGCTAGTTTAGGTGCCCTGCAGTACACATGTAGGTCAGTGGTTCGATATCGCCAAGCAGATTTACCAAACCTTCCATCCTTCTGGTAACAACGAGTTACTGATATACTTGTCTAGATAGTAGCACTGACTCTGTGCATTGGTAGGATACCACATGTCATAGTATTACCAGACATCCATTCGCTCAACCCTAATGATATTTGGCGAAGTCGAGTTGATAGAGAACCCCTCAGGTTTTCAACAAGGTCGAGAGCTTCATCTCCCATCCTTTATCAGTTTGGTAGGAAGCACAGTTGGGGTCGTATATCCGGGTTTCTGATTTAATCTAATTTCTGTCCAGAACAGATTAACAGCCTCGGAAAGAACGTTTTCTAGTCCAAACATTGTGATCGAATAACATGACTATCTTCTGCATTTTCTATATCTGAGTGATGTCATAAGTGTACCACAACTTATACTCCTCCGATTGTCCTTCAACACATTCGAAGGAGATGCAATATAATAGAATCAAATCTGCTTAGTACTGTATTTTGCAGCGGGTAATGAATTGGTTCGATTAAGAATTATATAGTACTTATCAAAACTCTGTTTCGGTATTGACATACGCATACTTTCGAGTAGCATTACCTATGTTCGAAAAGCTCACCGCAAGGCAAGAAGTAACGCGAATCGATCGGAAGCACTGAATTCATAAACAAAGCTAGAGGAATAATGGTTTGATTGCAGACTTCATGTATTAGATATACTTAGAGAGCTTAGTAAGCATGTAAACTACATTAAGAAACGGTGTGGAAAGGTGTGAGGACTTTTTGCTGAGCTTAAATTTCCGCGAGAGACCCATTGATCAACTGACATATCCAAAAGCCTTTTTCTCACTCAACGGTCTCTTCTCTGCTCTACTGTGCAGATTAAATGCGGCATAACATCTTAATCATCTCCAATGGGTCATTAAATAGATAGCGCTTGAATGATTTTTGGAATATATTCCATGTATACAGCATAAAATTACTATGCAGTTCAGTAATTAAAGGAATATTAAAAGGATTTCAAGGATGTTGATCAATGGCTATAGGTGAATGTTTTTGAAGTTTACGGAAGCAATATTTGCAGCTGGAAATTATTTTTGAACTCCAGCATGGTAATAGTAGACGCTGTCATATTAGGTTGGCAATGAAATTCCCGAGCTTCTTCGTCTTTGTTGATTATTTTATTCATTTAAATCTTTGTTTTTACTACCGTTTAGTACAGCTTCTTGTGGTTATTTTGATATAAAACACTTATACAATTGCTTCAAGTTTATGATGTCCCGAAAGCAAGAACGATTGGTTTTGCTACACGGGTAGCGTTTGAGGTCAAGCGCTGTTTTGGCACGCAACGATACTCGTGTAGCATCAGCAGTCGTTTTTATTATTAGGACAACTCCACTTTGAAATGAATGTATAAGTGTTTTAAATTAAAATAACCGTAAGAAGCTTCTCTGAAGGACAGGTAAACAGAGAAAGACTGTAACGCATGAAACATAATCAACAAAGGTGAAAAGGTCAGGGAAATTATTCGCAAACCCATTACATAGGACGGAGCATGGTCGTTCACGACGATCCCAAAAGTAGGGAACGCTTTCAGGCTCACAAGGCGCACTATTCAGGCTTCCATTGAGGGTTAAATACTCAATTGTATGGTTTTAGCCAGTTTAGTCCTCTTTTCGATGTATGACGTCCTGTTTTCGGACTCATTATTTTAGTAGTCAAAATCTCTTCCGTTTGTGTGAAATAGCTTTACTTGATTCATACTTGATACTTGCTGCGCGACAGTCGTCCATAACGGTGGTCTAAATCGAGCATGGCGGCTGCGGGTGTCATGCCGTGATTTGAAAAAATCGGGAGCTGCAAGTACAGCTCCTTGATTCTTTTAACGAACACGTCCGCCCAACGTGTAGATGGTCGTCCTCGAAAGCGCACATTGTCGTGGAATCCACTCTACAGTTCATCTCGTCCATCTGTCGCTCATTCTTCTCAATATGTGACCGGCCCACCCGTGTTTCGTTTTAGATGTATAGACCTCTGGGTCATAAAGGTGAAATAGATTTCGAAGATCTGAGTTACGCAAGCCGGCCAGATGTTGTGTGCGCCGACTGAATTTCAGAAGATGTCGTTCAAGCGCTCTATGAGTTGTTCGTAGCTGTCTTGACGTGGTCGAAGTATCAACCCACGTCTCAGTGCATGGCAGAGCGCCGGCGGGATCGTTTTTTCAAAAAGGTGATCACGGAGTTTTGGGTCCGTTAATTGGTCGCTGGCTTCTTTGAGAGGTCCGAATGCGGCCCATGCTGCTCTTCTCCTTCTGTCTGGTTCCTCCTTCATGTTGTTATCCATGTTCAATGATCGCCTAAGGTGCACATACGAGGTGATTTCTGCAACATTTCGACTTGATTACTATTGCACCATGAGTTCTTCATGTACTGAGTCTTCATCCTATTAATAATACGTAATCCGATCTTCCTTCCCTCTTCGTTTGATTCCTTTAGCATCGTCTCTGCTTCATTGGTACTTCTCGAAAATATGACGACGTCGTCTGCAAAACGAAGATATGACAAGAATTTTCCATCAACCGAATGCCCTTCTCATCCCAATCGAGTACTTCATTACCCACGCAGCGTGGCGGTGAACAGCTTTGGCGATATCGTATTACCCTGTCGAACCCCTTTACCAGTGGGTATGGTCAAAGGTCGATGAAAAAGCTGTATATTTGTGGTGCGATTTCGATAGAATCTGACAAGGTTCTCATATAGGACGGATCCACTCCTTGATCGACGAGCACTGATAGGACTGCAATCGTTTCTACGCTCTCAAACGCTTTTTCATAGTCGACAAATGTTAGGATTAAAGGCATGTGATATTCCCGACAGACTTCAATGACCCATGATAGGTTTTGGATATAGTCCATGCAGGAGAATCCTTTACGGAATTTTGCTTGTTCAATTGGCTGCGCCTCATGCAAAGTTGTTGATATGCGCAGAAGTATAATCTTCGTATCGCAGAAGTAATCGTAGAGCACACTCAACAAGCAAACTGGACGTTAATTTCGAAGATCTCTTTGGTCACCCCTTTTATGGAGGCTGATTGTGCGCAACGTCCTCCACTGGTCCGAAATTTTTCCTTTTTGAAAGTAGGATGTTATATGTGTAGCGAGTAATACATGTAGATTATGGCCTCCATCTCTTGGAAAGTCGGGGTGATGTTATCAAGTCCTGGAGCTGTGCCATTCTTCATGCCTTCTATCGCAACACGTACTTCAGAGTGTAAAATCCTGGGTGGTTTTTCTTCAATGGGAATTCGAAGTCCGACACGAGGATTGTGGAAAGCAAAAAGTTGGTGTAAAATTTCCTCGTTATCATATCCTTATCATGGCGAGATGTTCTAGCATTCCGATCGTCGTTCATTGAGTCTGTGAGCGGAACACTGTGATCGCACAAGTTCCGACAGCACCTCTTTGAACTAGATCTTTTCTGTGTTGCTTCCAACAGTTTCTTCTGCCTGTACCGGAGGAAATCCTTCTGTAGAGCTCTTCTGCAGCTAGAGTTTATCACCAGCTGAGCTAGGCTGCATTAGGATCGAGCCTCAAATTCCTCCTCTTTTCGAGCAACTCCTTGGTGATAGTGAAGATGCGGTATGAACTCCTTGCTCGAGTAATTGAGGAGGACTCTTCCCAACTTTTAACTCCTTTAGTAAGCAGCTCGTAGTCTTCGGCCGGATCTTCCTCTATCTGCCAATTATGATTGAAAAGGATTTCGTTCAGAATGTTTTCACAATAAAAGGCTTGGCATCTTCTTCCCAATCGATGACATGACTTCTTTGCCAGCGTACGGCTGAATCGAATCTTCGCGCGAAGAAGGCGGTAGCCGGACCCAGTACTAAATGATGGGAACACGGATGTGTCAACTAGACACCATCTTCTGCCTGTGAGTATGTGGTCGACCTCTGCATGTGTCGTGGCAAAAAGTGAATCCTATGTCCAGCGGAGCGGCGGTGTTGTTTCTTCTAGAAAATTGAATTTTTGTGGAAGAGACGTGTTGCGGACAGGAGTCCTGCAAGACGGTTTCCGTTGTGATTTCTTTCTCCTAATGCGAACTTACCAATCCTTTATTCGCTCTCGTTTGCCTTCCCTATTCTGGCATTGGAGCGGCTAACAATGAATTTGATGACTTATCATTGCAGATAACTTCCTCCAGCTAACAGTAAAACACATCCAGTTCGTGTTCACCAGCTGAGTTGTTAGGTGCGTAGCAGTTGATCATACTCATGTTTCTGCTGCACTTTAGCTGGAATCGAAGGATGGCGAAGTGAGGGGAAAGGATTTCATGACAATCGACGTGATGGGTTATGGTGGAGTGAACGACAAAACCTATGCCGCCGACATTTCGAGATGTGGATTTTTCCCCCCGATTTGCTAGCATCCCGTCGTTGAGTTGACGTATGTCGGTCTTCCTGAAATTTGTTTTTTGTACGGCAGTCACATGATATTTTATGCGGTGTGTTACGTCGAGAAATGCCGGCGTCAGTGGAGAGCGTTCTTGCATTGCACGTACAGAGTAAGAAACAGTCTCCATGGCGTGTTGTTTTCGTGTTCAAAAGATCTAGTTCCAAAGACGTTCTGTGTATTCCGAAATTTCCTAGCCTCTCACTGGTTGTCTCACAGCCCTACGCCATAGACAGGAGAATTCAGTGTGCGGAGCACTGAGGCTGGTCAGTTGCTGGTTGTGCAGATTGGTTTTTCTGGAATCGTGACTTTACCTTGCAAAAACTATTTCGGGTCTTCACGATGTCGCTTCCATGGAATAAGCTTTTGGTGGCGGATCCTTGGTCGGACTGCCAATTAATTCGGCGATGATGTTAGACCCGAGTTCAAAGAATAAAAGTAGGAACAACAAGTAAACCGCCCGCTCACGGACGATGTAGGAGCCAAAAGCCGAAAAATAGCGTTAAATCTGATTATTTTTCACATAAAAACCAAAAAAGAATGTGTACTAATTTTGTGCAAATCTTCGAGTGGAGACAAAGTGTAAAGTTGTTTGCAATGTCAAATTTGTATCTAATAGGGAACATACCAAGGTTTGAACGACATATCGTTGGATTCAAGAACTTCATGACGGAGAGAACATTGAAGACAAAGGTGCTGAGAAAAACCTTCTTCTAATAATTATGAGATTCGCAGAGTTGGGCAGATCCGCGCAAAATAGGTAAAGAGTTTAAAAACCAAAACGTAATAAAAACATAAGTTTCAATTTTTCTGGACAGATTTGATAGATCAAAATAGGAAAAAACTGAACAAATCCTTCTTGCATGCGTTGATATGCTAATGACGTAGTTGTTACGATGCCTCTTGTGGTGACCGTAATTAAGAGTATGAATAGAAATGGATTTGTCAAGCGATCACTATTTGGAACGGGGTCTGTATCAAAATGTTAACACCCTTCTTCTCACTTGGCACGTTGAAAAAACGAGCATAGTTCAATTTTTGCAAAATCACTATGCTAACAAAACAAACAGAAAACCGAGGATATTTACCATGAACATCATCAGCTCCAAGAAACTTTGAGTACCGGAGGTATATCACTTTCGCTGCACGAAAAAGCTTCAGCATAAGTCATAACTCCGTTGACAACCATTCAGCTCTTTGAAAAATCAAAACACTACTCACTCAGAATATTCGTTGGACCTTTCGCTTATCTGCGGCTATTTCCGCTAACGATTCGAGAATTAATCACTGGAAAATTCAAAACCACATCGTTGATGAACACATTACCACACTGATCATAAATTTTTAATTTCAAATATTTGTTAGATTGCTACATAGGAGTTTTTATCTTGCTCTATTAGAATCGCAGTCTCAAGGGTTTTTACTTCCGCTAGGCGGAAACTCAGATTTACAATTTTCAATAAAGTTGTTGATGAAAAAGGCGTAAAGGAACTGTTCTAAAGATATGCACTGGCAGTGCTGAGTGTTTCTGGAAGATGTATAATCAATGTGAAGGAAAAATTTTCTTTACACCAGATATAGTGTATTTTAATGTCGGTAGGAGACTTCATTGTTGCTTTATATGCTCTTTCTTTATCTTCTCTTGCCTAATTAAAATTCTAATTTATCTGATATACAACTGTAACACTTTGTAGAACAGCTGTGCAAGAAAATATAATGTTACCTTACAGGTTACGATCATGTTACTCCAACCACGGATCCCGGTCGAATTTTTACCGTGTTTTTCGGTCTCATTGGCATTCCACTTATGTTTATAACGGCCGCGGATATAGGAAAGTTTTTATCAGAAATAGTCATTAGGTGAGTTGTTGAACGTTCACATTCACTGATCAACATAACACTCTTATATAATTGCGGTCGACGTAAAATTCATTGGATTGCATCCACAGATCAGTAAAAAAGCCGACCATAGTGTGCCATTGCTCTGGTTGCTCCTAAGTACTCAGATCAATTGCTCAGAGAGAGTTCTTAAGTAGTAGATTGAGATACACACAGAACAAATTTGAGTTCATTGCGTTAGAGAGCGCTTATTAATATGGTAAAAATGTAAATAACTGGAAACAGTTGTTTTTCAATCTTACGTGAAGACCATGAAGGCCATGAAGACTTTTGAGGTTTTATGGAAGGAAATCGTACTGTAATGGACAATGATTTCAAACGGTGTAGGAGACATCTTTGTGCTTTGAATTTCTGGGAGATAACTGTATTAGGTTTGTGAAAAAGTAACCGCGGGTTCAGCACGGTTTGAAATCGCAGTCCCTTTCGTAAAATGCTTCAAAGGTTGGGGGGCCGTGGCCAAATATTTGTAATGATCGTCGCGAGTGGGCGCTGAACTTATTTCCACCCTCAACATTCTCTGGCAGTCAATAACGAACACCCTATGAAGCGCCACTGCCAGGTGTCCTCGGAAAGGAGAAGCGCTCAACCTGTGTTCTACAACGTTCAAGAAAAAGACGAAAAAACGAAATGAATGTCCAGAAGTTCTGGAATCTGCACAGCGAAGGAAAGAGTGTGAAACGGATCAAATAACACTGCACTGTACGTTCGTTAGCAAGTCCTGGGTCAAATGTGCGGTGATGTTACGATTAGTCTCTGCTGCTTTACGACCCATTTGGTACTGACAGTTCAAAATCGCAATCACTTTTACACCAAATAACATCCTTTCAATATTATAAAATAAAATAAGATAAACAGCAGTAATACGCCATGAACAGCAGAACATAAAGTGAGAAATACACATTAAAATGACGTGAAATATAACCACATTGTTTGAGAATACATTGTAACAGCAAAGGCGCATTCCAACAATGCATGAACCACAATTACTTTTTCACCAATCTATCATATGTATGCATCCAGCCTAAAAACACTACAAATCAAGACAAGGCCATTCAGTTGCACACTAATAAAAATACCCCCACTCTATTCAAAAACTAACTGTACAGAGCGATCAGCGAGGCGGCTCAGGAAATGCTGAATTAACCTCTTACAATTCTCTTTCTCAGTTGAGGAGATTCAACCTAAAAAATCGTTGAACTTGACAAGGCATGCGTTTCAAAAAGATTTGTGGGAGCGTCAGGAGTTTGTGTTACAAGCGATGAACGTAAATCAATGGGTGTTTGCTCGAACTCTCGCATTCATGCAGTTTCATACAAGTCTTTTTCCAAATTGGTTATTGTAGCTTGATCATGATATAACATGCTCTTAGCCGTTTGTGAGGTTTGAGCGCTAGACAGGCGCCGCTTCGTCCTCTAGGACTCTTCAGTAGCACAGTACCTCGGTTCTTCTGATCCCTTGAGACCATTCTCAGCAGCCAAGCTGGTCTCTGCAATGTCAAGAGTATCTATCACCTAACTTGCAGTGATTTATTACTCGGCGTCGATTCCTTCATAGAGGAGTATGGTCTTAAGGGATCGGAAGAACCGAGGGACTGTGCTACTGAAAAGTCCTAGAGGACGAAACGGCGCTTGTCTAGCGCTCAAACCTCACAAACGGCTAAAAACATGTTATATCATCATCAAACTATTATTGTTTTTGAACGAACTCTATAAAAATTCGGTCGAAGGAGAGCTTATCTTAGCTCAAAGCTACATTAATGAATGTGTGCGAAATCATAGGGGGTTTCATCGAGGCATGATAAATAAGTGTTTAAGAAAAAGCAACGTGCCTGACTGGTCTAATTAATCTATCTTATCTATGGCCATAAATTTATTGATTTAGAGTTGAGCCATAATGCAAACTGTCTGACTTAACACAAACATAAAAGTCCTCATCCTGGGAGCAGTAGCTTTGAATTCAACGCTAATATTATACCTTTATTTCGTGTGCTTTATTAAGACCACGCTCAAATTTCAATAGATCCTTTCATTATTATTTGAGCCAACATGTCATGTGGTCTGGTAAGGGCTCTTGTACAGCCCGAGACACGTGTTTCGTCCTTACAGACTCATCAGCCGGGCAGAACTCGTCGTCTGTCGATCTTTTCATAGTCAGTTCTCTCGGGAGCGTCACACTCCTTATATATAGTTATCGACGACCTACGCTTTACACTCTATGTCAGGTGGAACATTCACCTAACACAGAGTGTTTTCGCACTCGATTGCTAGCTGCCTGGTATTTTTCGTGTCAATCGAGTGCGAAAACACTCCGTGTTAGGTGAATGTTTCACCTGACATAGAGTGTAAAGCGTAGGTCGTCGATAACTATATATAAGGAGTGTGGCGCTCCCGAGAGAACTGACTATGAAAAGATCGACAGACGACGGGTTCTGCCCGGCTGATGAGTCTGTAAGGACGAAACACGTGTCTCGGGCTGTACAAGAGCCCTTACCAGACCACATGACATGTTGGGTCAAATAATAATGAAAGGATCAACGTTAATATTTGGCGGAAAAAAAAACTTAATCACTGCTCCAAAGAGTGAGTGAAGGTGTTAGACATAAGTGAATACCAGTTCATAGACAAGGAAATTGTTGAATAATGTCCTCAAAGATTGCATAAAATCTGACACTAAGGATATTGCTGTCGACACCCACATTGTCCAAAGTAAGCAGTGTGAGACTTATCAAACACAAGTATCATCGGCATCGTTTCTGTCTCATTCTAAAACTATTCCCTATTTCAAGGTCCTATGCAAAATTGCTGGAATTCTGGCACTTTGTTGCTTCAATTGTTGAGTTGCTCCGCACCAACCTGTTTGACGGCGAGATCGACTCGATAGACTCTTTGTGAGTTTCATCAGTAAACTAAAACTGATAAATTGGCTTTGCTTAAATTGATTCACAAGGATCTGACGATCTTTCCAAAAAAACAATAATACTGGAAATCCTTTGATCCATGAATTCAAGATTTTACCTTGTTCATCAACTAATTCTGTAAAGGGATATTTGTTGAGAATTAGATAGCACTCTTAAGCTTTCTATAATATAATCGTGGGGATAGCAGAGCGGTCAGTGACGCAGTCTACCACACGGTATGGTGCTGGTTCAAGCTTCTCTCCCCCAGCACTCTTTTACAATCACGTAGGAAGCCATCGCTCGGCATTTTTCAGAATTACAAATAGAATCCACCTAACCAGCACTCTACGAGATTCCTAGAGAGGGTGAATTTCTCAAGCAACACTCGAAATGACACGCGAAATATATGTATATCTCTAAAACGATGAATGCGACGACGTGGATCGAACAGAAAAAGTGCGGGGATTTGCACAATAAATAGAATAGCGGGTTCTGCAAATTCAAGTTAGCAGCCATAATATTAGTTGATATTGAATCTACTGATTCGTTGACGAGATTTGATTTGTCTACGTCTTCGACAATTTCATAGTTTGTCCATTCTGTAATAATTCAAGAACCCAACATTCTCTAAATCTTGGCTCGAGTAATGAAATAAAAAAGTTCAACAAACTGTCCTTTTCTCTGAACAGAACTTTTGAACGATTAGTTTTCTTCCTTGAAATTTGAGCTAATGTTTCGGTGAATTCACTCTCTTCAAAGCCTTCTTGATGCCATATCTGATTATTCGCTTATTTTCTCGTATATTCAGTAAAGATTCAGCATAAAATCAGCTGAATAGTCTGACTATTATGCAAAAACGCACCTTACAAAACATTATATGGAAGCTGTTACCGGTGTGTTGTGATGCATTGAAATATGAATCTTACTCAGACGACAAAATGAATCTGAAATATTGCGCCACACCATTTGTTGTATTCGGACACTCTCCCCTTCTAATCATTCTTGGACTCTTGCGATTACTCCAAAAGGCCTTAGAAATTTTTCACGTTGACTTTTTTGTTTATTTATTGCCTTAGAATTTCTATCACGTCCACAAAGTATTCACATTTGTGCCTTGTTAACCTATGTACATCTAAGGAAGTACTTGTCCGACTGCTCGACTTTCCATATACGTGTTTCTCTATAGCAAGCTCGAAGTGGTCTTCACGTTTCGCCAATGTATTCATCCCCACATCTTGCGCAAGAAATCTGGTATATTTTGTGCCCGGACTTACGCAGTTTTCGTCTATACCATTGGAGCATTAACGCAATCCTCCGTCTGGCTGTAGCCATACCAAGGGCTTCCAAACTAATGAGCGACGTAATCTCTTAGGTGAAATGCCTTTAATTCGTACAGAGTTTTCCAGACCGCTGCTTCATAACACCTTTTAATAGAGGCGCTTATTTCGTTGGTTATGAAAATAGTTTTGAAGGTATTGGGTTTTGAAGGCATCTGTTTGGGTTTGGAACAACATCGTACTCTTTACCTATGTTATGGGCTTTCTCTCCGTATTGACCTCACTTCGGTGGCTGACCTTTCATAATCATTTGTAATGGCTATTTGTCGTGTCAGACGTGGTAACTGCTCTGCCTTCCCTAGCCGTATAAACACTTGCAGCTGTTCGGTACATGTCTCAGAGATGCACTTTTTATCGTGGTGTGATGGATGAGAAGAAAGGTTGTGTACTAAGATAATTTCATCGCTTGGTTTTTGATACCATTTTCATGTAGGCAATTTCGAAAAGGTGTATTTGAACGATCGAGAATGGAAAAAAGTTCTTGAGTTATTCTCGTGTGAACTGTTCTACTCTGAGTGCCTACTCAACAGTTTAAAACATGGGTCCATCACCTTCTGTGTAGAGCAGGTGATAGCAATCATCTATGTATCGGGCAGTAGAGTAATGTACCACGGGTGAGCACTTTGGCTTCCACCTTAAACATAAAAGCAATGGCAAAGTTTGATGCTAATCGCTGTCCCTTATCAGCACTCTAATCTGAGCAAAATAACTTCCTGAACGCTAAAACCTTGTACACATGCACTTCCACAAAAGACTCATGAAGTGCCGAATTGACAGACCATACATATTTATTCTCAGCTCATTTTCTATCAGTTTGTGTTTTGCTTATATTGCGGCGTCATTCAAAACATGATGGGCAGTGATGTCGAATCACTCAACTACATACGTGCACCCGAGTTAGGCGTTTCAGGAAATTTTTGGTGTTAGGTAAACTGATTGCTCTAAACTTCCATAACTGTGATATCGTATCGTATTACGAGACCAGAAACTGTTGTCCTATCACTCAATCCGCTTACACACCTATCGGGCTTAATTTGAATGTTGGAGGATCGGTAGACGCTAGACCATCATTAAAGATGAGTTTGTGTTTTGATAAGTGCGCAGGACGAGACAAGCTGTAGATCTTTCCTGAACTGGTGAATGATTTATTATTATAAACCAGTTGCTTTAGCCGTCTTCACCCATTCTGTATTCATTTTCCCATATTGGTCTTTACATTTCTTCCCAGAAGACCTATCCCATAAGTGTTTTCGAGGGTGTGTTCTGTGGTAGTTTGATCATGCTGCTGAAGCTTAGTGGGATTTACACTCTTTGTTGACAAGGGCTTTTTCACTCCTCCCTTGAACTTTTAGTAGTCATTCGATACTTGAATCTCATCGATTTCAATGCTATTCGATGCGCAATAATTGCACGGTTAGCGTCTATGATTGGATTTTCATCAGACTTTTAGCAGTCCTTCGATAGCAGGAATTTCAATGATTTTCGAATCGAAACTAATTTCTGGAGAGGTTTTCATAAGGCCATGTAATAGCAAAAAGAAGATTACGTTCCGTGCTTGGAGATGTGACTTGAGACGAAGTCGTGTTGTATCAGTATATGAGACAAAATCTGAAAGTTTTTTCGAAACGGTAGAAAAAGTTGTTAAATAAATAATGATATTTGCGAAATCTAGCAGTCAAAATCGCTGTTTGTGACACGATTTCGTTATTAGAAATTTCTTCTACACTAGATTTTGTTCTATCCTTGTATAGGCATTAGCGCTTTATTTTCACTTATGCTGTCAAGTTAAGTCGCTATGAAGTTTATGCGAAAAGCTAAGTACTTCGTGTGCGAATCGTAATCCTCTTTTCTTCCTTACGGCGCGCTGTGGAGATCTTCTGAGAACCAGACCCAATTTTCGAAAATATCAAAATTTATGCTATCACATGATTGTTGAAACTCTAGTGAAACACGATTCAAAGACTCTGTTCGTCCAAACAAAGTTCACCAAAAGCGGAATATAAAATTCTTTCTGCTCTTGCAGCGCACTATGGTCGCCTTTTCAGAAATCACATTGAGTATAGAATCATCCTTCCTCAAACCATAGAATGACTACTGCAATTTTGAGTGAAAGAGTTCTGTCCAGAATGCGGGCAAAAAAATCCGGAGTAGCGCGCATTCAACGAAAAGCACTGCGTATCGAAAGGTTTGAATACGTACTCTTCTTCTTACCAACGCCATTTGCTCGATGGAACTATGTACCACGTTATTTGACTATTCATTTGTCTTTCTGGGCGCGTTTTATAGTAGACTCCCTCCTCTTTTGTTTGTTCGCTCAAATATTCCCCATATTATCACAGTTTTCTCAGAATGTTTATCGGTAATGAATTTTGAGAATTCAAATAATTTTGATGATACGCAGACATACTGTGTTATAACTTCTTTCTTCTTTATGCTCGTTCTGACCCTTTCGGGGACCAAGTGTACCAAAAATTTTACACTGGTTTTTTCGTGGTTTTCTTGTCGCGCACAGATATTTCACTAAACTTTTGATAGTTGATCGTTAGCTGAGAAAATGCGATTTAAGCATTCGGCTTGGCTTCTTGAAAGGCTTTCTTGGTGCACTGTAGCGACGAAGAAAAAATTAAGTTTGCATACAAAGTGTGTAGTGTGTTTGCTTGACTTTTTCTATAGAAAGAGTTCTTTACTACAATGCTGGTAATCATTCGATAGCTTGAAAGCGGAAATTTAAGTAGCAAGCTGACTTCTTAAAAGACCTTCTAATTGCGCTCAGTCAAGGCGAAGAGATAAATACATTTTGCCTTCGGCGTTCACTATTTGCAAGGCTGACGTCTGTGCATAGCTTTTCACCAGATTTTCATACAATAATTTGTCAATCATTTGGTAGAGAATATTTTAATGATTTCAAATTTTGATTTTAATTCCAAAAAGGTCTCCATAGAGCGCTGTAAGAGCGAAAAAAGATTATATTGTTCGCTCAGAATAATTAACCCGTTGTGTACTATTTATAATCTGTTGATTCAATAACGTAAAAATAATGTAAAAAAACTCATATTCATAAAACCAAAGAACAAAGTCAATTTTCTTTATGCTCCTACAGCCACAATGAAGGCCTCTTCAAGACACAAAGTCTAAAATCATCAAAATTTATGCTATCAAATGGCCACTAAACTTCCAATGAAGACCTGTCCACAGATCTTAGCCGAGCAAACACTGGAAACCGAGTATGATATTGGAAGGAAAATTTCCATCGTTTGAAAGGGAATGTCGTGTTTTCGCTTGAATCGGGTGTGATTTTCATATCATTTAAAAAGTCTACTTCTTGCGCATCTATTGATATATAATCTGTCTATATCGGCTGCAGAATGGAATTGTCCAAGGAACAAAAGCGCTTGCTGATGCTTTACGAGTACGAATTCAGTTAAAAAAAGGTCACGATTTGCGTTTGGTGAAATTTTGAGAGGATTTTCCATTTTGGACTCGTTCCGAAGGCAAATCCATTAACGCTGATGTCTACTGCGAACAGCCGTACCGAGTTTACGGTAATTTGGCCGAGAAGTACCCACAACTTTATTCGTCGAAAGCGCGCTTTGTTTCAGCAAGATAACGTAAAAGAACACGCAGCCAAAAAGACCAAGGCAAAGTTCGAGGAATTGGACGGAGTTGAGATTCTACCGCATGCACCCTATAGTCCGGACGTTACTCCATCTGATTACGGCCTTTTCGATCAATGCAACGCTTTTTGGAAGGTCGCAGATTCGGATCTTTCAATGAAGTTGAAGAAACATGTCAAGAGTTCTTTGATTCAAAGCCGAAGGAGTCGTTCTTCGATCAGATCCGAAACCTGGCGAGGCGATGACAAAAAGTGGTGGGTAATGATGGCCTGTATTTTGAAGAATAGTTGTTGTTCTTTGTTCTCTGAATATAAGCATAAATTTTGAAAGTTTTATCGAACGATGGAAACTTTCTTTCCAACTTAGTACATTATATTAGCAGATCTTCTCATAAGTTTTAACACTAGAATAATAAGCACCAAATTCATTAATCGGAAGTAACTAAAATTGCTTGACAATACTATTCAAAGCATGCGCCATCAGCTTGAACAAATTTCTGCCATCTACCAGGTCACAGATCAATACCGCTTTGTTCAGAATTTTGTGAGCTTTTTCTTGATAGGAAATTTGTGCATACTTATTGCATCATCGCTACTCAAAGAAGGCTTGATCGCCATTTGTTGCTTAACGAGTACGAATTAGGATACGATGTACAGACCGCTTTCGCGAACATCAACAGTGCAAAAGCTCAATAATTTCTGTCCAGGCGAGCTGCGTTTCGGTTCTTTGCTGAGTTTCACGTCGGCAACACTGAATTAAGGTACCAGCTATGCTCTGAACATTCACGTGAGATTCATCTAGAAGCCATTAGCAAAGCAACTGAAGAGGATCCGATTTCAACTATAGGGGAGCTGGACGGCAATTTTTACTCTAGCCATACGAAAATCGGCAGAATATTGATTAATAAATTCGTTGTTTATTGCTCCAGTGCCCAAACTTGTGAGAAGACTTGAAATTCTGGCTGCCACAGCGTAAGAAGAAGTGAAGAGAAGCAAAGTAATGGAATTGGCGAAATTTAGGCTATCAATTGTTCACTGACACTTCAGGAGAAAAGCTTTGTCTAGAGAAAAAGTCCTATCTCCGAAAAAGTTGAACTTAGTGGTATATATGTTGATCTTTCTTTGATTCTTTTCTGATAGACGGAGTGATGTTACTTGGTGAAACTCTATGGATATGCTCCATATCTGTCACATTTCCAGCAGGGTGATTCATTGCCACTGAATGTACAGTGGGGCATCAAATCATAGTTATAACATAGATTACTATTTGTCGCTATGCCCATTTGCAAGTTTATACTTTGTCACAATTTCTCGGCATATTGTCAATTTTTTAGAAGAAGAAATAGGAAGTTAGATCATTAAGGGCTATATTTTGTCAGTCCGAATACTTAGATGCTAACTGACACTTCAGTATCATGGCTTATCCCATTCTAGTATGATAGCCATTTTACTTGATTTCTTATTCCGATCTTCGATCATACATTCTTTGATGTGTTCCAGTTTTTCACTTGGCTCTGGCTGTGGTTTTAGTTGTGGGCATGTTTTTGAACAATTCTCATCAATCTTTGAAGAGTTGTAGCTGCAGATACGTGCTGCCGTCTGCTTCTCCAATATGTTGCAGTTGGCTGATTATCTTGAACAGAAATTCACTTATTTCTTGATTACTGAGATGTTCGCTTCGTACTTGAGTGATATGTACTCTGTACACTCTGCCAACAATAGCTCGTTCACTGCCTTGTTAGTCTTCTAATGAGCCATTACTATTCCGGATTAACCTTGTGATGATTCGTATCGCTTAATTCAATTATCACTTTTTTATTTGTTCAGTGTTATACTGTACTTTTCTAACGTTACTCTGAAGGGTTATTTGCGCCCTCAAAGCTGCCTTCGCAGGTCTGATTTTCTTCTTTTCCTATGATCCGCTTACAAAATCCTTTTCTTTGGTTTCCTTCACTCTCTTTCGTTCTTCGTCCTCCCTTGCATACAAATCTTGGAGTCGTTCATTTTTGACATAATGCAACGACTAGCAATTATAAGATTCTATGATACTTTATATATCATGACATGATCTATGCTGATAGGTGTGCATTACTTCAATTACCACAAGTAATGTAAAAGTACATTTTTTGCGCAAATTTCTGCGTAAAAGTCGTCTTTTCAACTCATTAAGTATGGCTAACTCTTTTTGTCAACAAGATTGGAAAAAGAGATCAAAACAATATGTATCTTTCAATGAATACATATTCTGTTATATTATAGTAGTTTAGAGATAGAAATAATGCTTCTATTTTGAATGTTTAATATAGACAACTGAAGAAGAAACGTCGAGAGTCCGATGAGGAGACGTCAGAAGATGAAGAAGACCGTCTACAATTACCAATAGCGTCATATTTTGCTCTGATCATAGGTTATTGTTGCATAGGAAGTCTTCTATTCAATACATTCGAGAAAGGTCCCATATGGTAAGCTGCTTTTCTATTCTGTTTCCATTATCAATACTTGAATAGAATAAACAGATAAATTATTCCCACATGAATTTACGACGAAGAGCTGTACTTATAGACATAGCTTAGACACACAACAGCATTTACCACGATGAATATCAGCAAAACAAGCAATAATTATCTCAACATGAGAAGTGTTCTTTTCACTAACAGATCACTGAAACAAACATATCAAAGCGATGTGGTATTTTCAATTAATTTGCGCTTGCATGCATTAGGATAAAGTAAAATCAGTGACTGAGACTTAAAAAATAAGAAGATGATGAAACACTATCTTTCATTGCTTCGGGCCTGAGAAGTCGCTTGAATTATCGAAAAAGTACCCAAAATAGTTAAGAAACTTATCTAATTGGACAAATGACAAACCATACAGGTAAAATTTGTTTTGAGGTCATTCATACATGGTCTCTTTTTCTCGTTCAACACAATAACAACGATTGGCTTGGGAAACATCTACGTGAAAAGTCACTTCTATTTGGCCGTAAGTCTATGCTTTAAATTTTATTCTTGTTTGCTTACTGCTTTGTACAGAAGCTTATTATCCACAACTAAACTATAATGATCATGATATACTGCTACAATAAAGCTGCATGCTATCAGCTAAACACATGATTAGTAGTAAATACGCAACCATTAGGAGCATGATCAAAAATTAGAGCACGAATCTAACACAGTTTTTTCGGACATCCGGGTACAAATGAATATTCGATTCCATTTGCTGGAGAAGAGCTTTTCATAGAAGCGTTAGCAATCATTGAAAAGCTTGAATCTCTGGTTACTGCAACACGTGACCTTTCCTTAGAAAGCCTTTTTATGACGCTGTAGCAAAAAAGGAAACCTCTGTATCTTACACAAGTGTTTTTCCCGCTAGATAAAATTCTTCCTTTGGACTATTAGTAGTTGTTCGATAGTGTAAGTTTTTGCGATTCCCAAACTGTGCTTAATTTTTGCAAAGACCCTTTCACTGCAGGGTAACAGAGAAAATAATATCGGGTTTCACATTTACGGCGCCCTTGTTTAGCGACTAATCTATGGTCAGGATGTGTGGTCGTCGAACATTCGATACGGTGGCCCGCTATTAATCGATGAAAACAAGATGACGTATCATATGTGGAGTGAGATTTTTGTCATTCGATTCGAAATTTAATTCCCGCTCCAAAAGACTCCAGACAAAACGTAAGGCTCTGACACTACGAAATTTCCTCAACAATACGATATGCTTTTCGTGCTTCAGCGAGGTAACACTACAACTACGCTGCCAATGTAGATCATGACTTCATCGTTAACTTTACAGCATTACAAAAGGATGTTTTCAAGGGACGGGCACGTGCAGCACTAGCTAAAGATCTGAGCTTTTAAATACTTACTAACACTCTTATAAAAATTTCTTGCTCAGCGAATGATGTCAAATACTCATTTGTCCCTGGATAACCGAAAAGAAGCTTAAACACGAAGGCCAGATTTGATAGTGTTCTGGTGAATAATGGCTAAGAAAATTTCAGTTGTTCCTAAAATTTAAGTGTTATTTGAACGTTCAGTATAATAAACCTTATCCTAGCACTCTCACGAGACTAAGATCGTTTTGCAGTTGGTTGTGGTTTATGTGATCATCGGTCTTGCGGTGATCACTGCATCATTAGATCTGTGCTCATCAACTCTTAAACGAACGTTCACCAAGTTGCACTACTTTGGACGAAAAATTCGGGGTGCCAGAAGAGGATTCGCTAACATGAGTGACGACATACGAGAAGCTATGAGAATTATCGCAGCTCTCAAGAAGACAAGGTATTCAAAGAGACGAGATGCTCTCATGATTTTTGCTAGTGATCCACTGATACATGTTTTCATTTAGACCAAGCAAGGACCGAATA
Source organism: Parelaphostrongylus tenuis (assembly GCA_019055375.1). NCBI lineage: Eukaryota > Metazoa > Nematoda > Chromadorea > Rhabditida > Metastrongylidae > Parelaphostrongylus > Parelaphostrongylus tenuis. The sequence goes on along the minus strand of JAHQIW010006785.1, from coordinate 222,066 downwards.
ACTTTAGAGGATCTGAAGCGATTCTTGGAAGTTCAAGAACATCTGTTACGGCAACCTTACGTTCCATATAATGTTCACTTGATGCGATGGATAGAGGATAATGTAGGACAACAAATGGCGAGCTTTACTAATCCTATTCATCAACTACCTTTCATGATATAGATGATGCACCTACATTTACATTTGTGTCCGTATTATCGTTATGTCCTAAGGATATATACTCCCACCGTGACGGGCGTTATACTTCTGGGTGCGGGATTGTAATGTTTACAGGGAGTGTCGACCCCAACCCTTAGAAATGCTGATAAACTCGACCATACCAGTAATCTTTTTTAGAGCAATCATGTAGCACAAGAGAGCATATAGAGTTCATTTAATCTATGTTCTTTATGACCTCCGTACAGCACAGCTCATAAGTGCCAAAGACAAGCAAAGAGAAATTCTACTAGTCCCCTATCGAATTGTTTGTTCAATAGCAGGATTATAGACAGTATATCGGAGCAAAATGATGCCTTTCCCACCTCTGTAAAATTGGTGACTTGAGCGGGAGATAGAAATAGTCTATTTTACCCCCTTTCGCGCTGAAGAGTAATCTAATATGTTCTACTGGCTCCAGAAATATCATATTTTCCTGACACGTCTTCGTGGAAGCATCCATCCATCATCTCTTTGGTATATTTTCTACGCGCTTGATATCTACTGTGAGCCGGTTTCAGTCGTCAGCTACTCTTCTTTCACCCATTGCTTTTGAAACGGCTCACGTTTCCGGTTTACCTGATTAGATTTTTTTACCGACACAGCAGCACTTACTTTGCCTACTATCTTTAAGCTTTCCTAGATATCTTTAAGGTAGTGAGTGTCAGATATAAAGAACGAAGAGTCCGTTGTTCTTTTTCCTTCAAAATTGCTTTGATGCTAATATAATCTTCTTTCTTATGCGCTTTAATTGCTCTTGTGAGCAACAAAATTACATTACTGATCACGGTGACTTCTCGAATTAAAGGTAGTCGGAACATTCGGCTTTGGTTCCTTTGAACATGGTAGGGTAATTGGCAATGAATCCGTTTCTCATAAATATCGCCTTTCAGCTTCAAGTAAAAATCACTTTTTCCAAAAAAATGTCCACATTTCTTTGCCTAAGTTAAGTTTCATGCTATAGGAACGATATTACTGCCAAAGAGAACATAGTGAAGCTAACGGCCATCACTTCCATCACCTTGATATCTAATTCCATATTTCGAATAAGTCTCGAATTTAGGGGTGGGAGGTTTTGACGATATGCTACTCAAGCCCATGCATTTTCGTAACAATGACAGTTTCATTATAGAATGGTAAAATTGCGGTTGTAAAACCATCCACCTCATAAAGGATTTTTACATAATGGGTGAGGCACAATTACGTGCAGTATCCATCACTTTCTCTGTCTCGAGTAATCCGGAACCTAAGAGAGTGAAAAAGAGATAACACGATCTCTTCTATTTTAGCGGCTTCATAGTACCATGGGAAGCTTTGCTTATCTATTCTTTATTGATAGTTTCAACTACAGCCTCTTCTCGAGAACAAGCTAATGGGGAAGATTAATTCCAGATTGTTTTTAATTTTCTTTCTGAGTTTTAAAGGGTTCCTCCCTCTTCCGTGAAAGAAGGCAATCTTGCGCTAAGGAAACAATGGTCTAACTCCAGGCAACAAGAAAAGTATTCGTGAAACTTTGGTGAACAGCCATATCGGTACGTAACACCTGCAAATATATTCTGTTCCGTTGTAATGCTATTCACTAGGGGATTTCGACATCCAGTGTTGAGAGAATTTCTGCAAATGCGAATTACCAATAGTCTACAACCCAGATAATCTCATTCTATGTCGTACCCGTAATCCTAGATGTGTAGTTCTTCAGTCGCGCTCTTGATTTCGGCATAAAATTCGCCAGAATGACCATATAGGTCTCAATATAAATCACCAATCCTTAATAGAGTACCATACCTTTCGTTTCGAGTGTTTTCTCAAGACCACGCTAAAATTTCAATATGCCCAATAATCATTTTTCTGAGCCATGCATGTGGTCTCTTATAGGGCAACTCATAAGGCCCGACACACGCGTTTCAACCTTCACAACAGTCTCATCAGGAGGGCGGTACCCTTCGTCTTCAGGCAATCCTCTCGGGGTTCCCAACCCCTATAAAGAGATGGCGACGACGAACTTCTACACGCGCCATCAAATGAAAATAAAATACATTTGACGATGCCAGTCGAGAGCAGTCGAGTGTAAAACACTGTCTATTCAATGAATTTCCACTTAACGGCACGTGTAAAAAGTTCATCGTCACCATCTCTCGTCTTCAGTGGTTGGGTTCTCTCGAGAGGATTGGCTAAAGACGAAGGGTACCGCCCGACTGACGAGACTGTCAAGGTCGAAACACGTATATTGGGCTCTATAAGATGCCCTAAGGTAGGCCATACGCATAGCTCAAAAAATGATTATTAGGCCAATTTCTACCTATATTCCTAAATGCGTAATCTTCAGTATTGTTCTTGATGTTGGCGTAGAACTCGCCAATAGTGACCAAAAGATCTCACTACAAATTCACCAATCCTATGTAAAGTACTTCAGACTCGTTATCATCATAGCCTAATGTTAGTGACGATGATTGTCGAGTTAGGTATAGCTACATCTATTTAACGGATATGGGTCGTAAGTTGCTTGGAGTGCTCGCTAGCGTCCATGATCAAGCTCATGTTGACGAGGACACCAACGTAGCCGACTCCTTTGCTATTGCAGGTCCCGGGTAGCAATCCCTCTCCAGTATCACTGTTTCGATTAAGGTTTCCTCCGTCTCGAAAATTCTATGGTGATTTACTTCGTTCTCTTACTACTTTTGAACCGGAAATTCCTTTGTGGAAATGACCGTGCATCATTTGGTTGATAGACCGAAAGGGATTCAAATTGATGGCCACTCCTTCTCGGATTCTACTTCTTCCATGCAGCAAAAATCTACTGAATTTTACTCGACTGAATTTATGCCGTTCCCGTAAAATGAGATTAATAAGGCAAAATTTTCACAACAGACGTACATTCATGCTAGCTATGCTGTGAAACTTGCTGATTGCTCAACTCCTTCTGTGAAATTCTATCATTTACTCCTGTGAACCATCAGCGCATCGAAGATTCATTTTGACGTCAAGTTGTTCGACTCACTTTGAATGAAACCCTGAACGACTTGTAGCGTAGTTAAGTCGTGACAATATTGCTTTCCAGGGAAAAAGTAGCCTCACTTAAAGATATGGCGTAACAGTTAATGACATCCAACTGAAGCAAAAGAAGGGAACATGAAGAATAGTAGAAACCTTCTAATCCTAGAATTGCATTGAAAATGTGCTTTTTCAGTACGCTCACTATCTGGATGACATATCTGTAAATGGAAAAGGACCAATGAGCCCTGTAGCACTTTCGCATAAGATGTCGTCAAGTGACCCTATGCTATTCTTTTGACATAGACATCTTTATAAAAAATTTTTTTGTCGCATCAACATCTCGTATGCGATATTCTTAGCACTGTTTGTATATCACCTTGTTTCGAATGTTTCCTACATCTGCTCAATGTGATCTGTTGCCTAGTTTCACACTTTCGTTAGAAATAAGTTACAGTCATACATGTACTATGACGACATCTTCTTATTTCTTATGTTTGTCTATCGTTTTTTTTTTCCTTTGACACGTCCTTTTCTATTCATTTCAATTGTTTAGTTGAATTTTTATGGAAATTAAAGTTGAAACATTCCTCCGTTACCGATTGCTCCCTAAGTGAAAGACACAAGAGATTGTGATCACTAATGCACAAACCTGATTTTGATGCGTTAGTGCAGCATGGACATAATTTATGCGGTTGGAAATGCCGATTTGATTGGCAAATCAGTGGGCCATTAAAAATCATTCAAAGGTGATAACTTGAGTCGAGCAGAAAAGTTTTGTTTGTCAGCAATCTCAGTTATGACAGTGCGGTCCAACACCAGTGATTACTGGTCCTACGCATGAAGTTAGAGTACTCAAGCATTTTTCATTCGGATCAGTCACACTAACGCAAAAAGCAAGCAAAAAATGTCTCCTCTAGAAATTGTCAATTATGTCAATCATACTCATAAGGTCGTTTCTGTCGTCACGAATTATGAACTGATTTTGTAGGAAATATTTTACTAACACATTGTTGGTATACACCATCCTAAGGCCTAACCGTTTTTCTTAATTTTAGATGACTTTTCACTTCCTCGATTCAAACATGGACAGACTTCTATGGACGCAACTCGGAATTTTTTAAACGGTTCGAAGAAAAAATAATATCCAAGACAGGAGAGTTGATGACAAACTTCTGAGGCGATATTGGCGCTTACAGCTTAAAAGACGATTGAAGACGTTGTAAAGAACATATCCATGATTAGGCAACCTTCCTAAGTTACTTAAAAGGCGCTTGAGAATTGAGCAGTTCGACAATGTGTACCATAAGAGTTGAAAGAAGAGATAGTCATTATGATTTTGCTCCACAGTTTTCTGACGCAACAAAAAGAAGTATTTCTCGACGGCATTGTAACGTAAGAGAAAAACCTGATCCTATAAATAACCGACGGACTTCAGCGCCGTATTTTTAGAGCAGTGAACTCTCTGAACACTTCTCAAGGCGTATTTAAACTATAAGATATTATATCAGCTTGGTTGCCTGCGAGCGCATCAATCCATGACATCATCCAGGATTCCGGTGAAACGACACACAGAGGAAGATTGTAACAAAATCGACAAAATGCACAGACGCTGCGATACATCTTTTCATTCCTAGTTAACACAAAAATTCATTCATTTACAATGACAATACTCGAGTAGTAATAGGTTGCACAACTGAGGAAACTAGAACGTAGAAATTATAAGCTAAACTAGCCGAACTCTATAATATATTAATGCAGAAAGCTCGTCTGCATCAATATAAGGAGTAGTAAGAACTCATATGAAAATAAAAGTGATATCTATGTATACATTCAGCTAAAACAGACAATAGCACAAAGCTCAAATGTGTTAATAAAATGAATTGTAAGAACATTCGCATTAAAGAACATAGAAACCTCTACACATATCATCCTTCAGCTGCGATTTGAAGTAGCACTTGAACTTCGGCGGACAAGAGTTGGTGCTGCTAAAAACATCACTAAGACAAAACATGGAATAGGATAAGTTTCAGTAATAATGAAGCATGGCAGAAGACCACACTTACGAACAAGAATGAGCTCTGATTTTAAGAAGTAACCTAAATAAATCATTCCCGAAATAGCACGTTCTATGTTAACATCAACATGTAGAGCAGAATTATAGATGGGACAGATAACCAAGATTTTTTTCTAATTATTCTTATAATGTTTGCAATTAGGACTTCAAAGACCATTTTTTTTGGCGCTCGCCGTCACAGCGCCGCGTGGAGCTGATTTCCACAATAATCCGCCAGTGAACAATGAACGCCCTATGGAACCCACATCCAGACTATCCTCGATATTGGTAGGAGACGACGTGTCAACCAGGATTCTATGACGTTTAAGCAGAAGACGAACAAAGGAACTGAATGCCACAGGTACTGGGATCTGCAGAGTGGTAAAAAAAAATCGGGAGACGGATCAAATGAATAGAGTAAAAAGAAAACGAGCTTTATAATTATTAAACATTTAGTAACATACATTACATAAAATATGAGTAAATTAGCTACTTCTTCGGACACTTGGACATATCGCCTTTACAAGCATTGAAAAACCTTCGTATAATTCCGGACATTGGTTAGTGTTCTTATGTAAGGTAGGTGCAATCCTTCATCTAGGAACGCTGATAGGATTGCATATCATTCGACGCTGTCAAACGTCTTATCGTAGCCAATAAAAGATGTCAAGATGGACAAGAAAAGCATGGTGTTACCGATAAAATCCTATGACTGAGACAGTATGAATCTAGTTCGCGGAATAGAACCCGTGTAGCAACACCGCTTACTCAAGTAGTTGTCACTAAAATTTTCGATATGCGTAAAAGGATAATCTATGTGAATACATAACAAAGTACTTTTCAAGAAGTATTACTGGACTTTAGCCACATAAATCCCGTCGGTTACTCTTTTGAGTAGAGGTGCCCTGGCACTTCAGGCAGAGGAAAAGAAATAATCGTATGAGCGTTCGTCAAATACGGTTTTCGTAGTGTCTTCTGCATCTCAAGATTTCATGGGTTATGGGATCTCACGTTCCGTCTCATGGACTGACACCGTAGACAGGGCAGTCCTTGTACGGAGTAGTGAAATACGTCTACTGCTGGCTGTGCACTTTGTTTTTCCTTGATAGAACGTTCTCAGGTCTACACCATGATGTAAAGCAGTGAAAAAATTTATTCAGCAGCGACACCTTCGATCAAGTTCACTCCCTACCACTTAATTCGTAAACGGTATTTAAACCGGTCGTTCCAGGAGGATATAAGAGCCGAAAGACTGTGCAAAAGATAGAAAATCACAAAGGAAGTCTTAAGAACCATAAGGAAATTTTTCAAAGAAATACTTATACCCTAATGCGTGCAAGTGCGAAGGCTAACTATAACACGACGGCGTGGGCTTCTATAGAGGCCACGTGATGCGAATATGATAGTTGCTTAAGAGTATAGCTCATGCTTGGAAATGCCACTCTAGCATGAAAGAGCTCAAAAATTCTAAAATTCATCTTTAGTTGGTGATATATTCATTACAGGTGCTCTGCAATACGCGCGTGGTTCTTACTCCCTCACGACACTCCGAGCTCACCAAGCTTCCTCGCCTTAGACTCGACAAAATGATACCAGACCTCTCTCAGAAAATAGTTGTAGAGGTTCGATACATAGATAGCAACACCGCAAATCACTATTGTGTACGTCAGACAAGCGTCCAGTCAACTTTAACGATGCTTGATGAAAAGAGATGTTGGAACGCATTCCATCGTATTGACAAACATCAAGACCATTTTTTGAGTAATCTTTCCCAAAATTACGACAAATCTTCTGAAAATTCTGATTCTAAAGATAATAAAGGATAAAGTCCAGGAATCACGTGAACGACCAGAACGGTAGAAAAAAGTCTTTCCAGAGAAGCTATAAAGCCTTCAACTCCTTAAAAAGATTATCAGTTGAGAAAAAATCACAAAATGCCGCTTCATGGCGAGAGGGTCAAATTTAGAGGGGATTTGAGTACTGAAGAACAGCATCGAAGATCCTCGTATGATGATTAACGCGAAAGACTCGCATAGGCAATTTTCTTAGGCCAGCCAGTAATAAAACACCGTTCAATGAAGACAATAAAGGCAACCTTTACCATAACAGTGAAAAGAAAGGAATTTTGCCTACGTAACAATATAAAGAGTAGAACATGATGGCATGAAAAAATACGGATCTGCAGAGATATAAAACTTTAAGGAAGCCATTTTGACTGCTTGATTAGTGAAGAACATACCTGAAAGCGAAGAGAAACACGCTGCGTCATCTTGAGGTACTTGTCAAGACAGTTTATACTGCATTTCTCTTCTTTCTCAGTTATGCTCCTAAAAATATAAGCAATGTGTGGCAAGTTGAAATAATACTAATTACGTCACAGAACAAGAAGAAAACGCGCATCAGTGACATCCGAAGATGCGTACAAACATCGTTCTACCATCTTAGGACAATGTATACGAACTGCATTGGAAAGCACAATTAACTGAAATTATCGGAAAGTTGGCCGACCTTGCTGTGAGATCGTTGACGCAGGCTCCAAAACATTGCTCTGTGACATTGTTGTATTGCATGAGGAAATCACGGAATGTCTTAAGATCTGTATCAGTAGCAGCCGGTGTGGCCATCAGAATAAATGCGAACTTAACAAGCACGTTTCATGTAGAAACGTTTACAGTGTGAAAGTTGACGACAATGACATTCTGCAGGGTTGGGATATCACAACACGTATACGAGAAAAATCAAGAGAACTAGGGATTCAGGGCGCATCGGCAGTGTTTCAACTTTACACTCTGCGAGAAATCGAAGGAACACCGAACAGATAGTAGTTAGAAATAAGCAGTATTGTCAGAACAATACAAATAGAGAATAAGATTTTATTCACAACATGTATTAACATCGTTGATTGCCCGCCTATAAAACTGAATAAAAGAACACTGACATATTATAACTCTGTGATATTTTTGTGAAACATAGTAGTCTAAAATGTATCCTATTCTATCACAAGGACTCTAAATTTTGAGGGCAGCCTCCATCGTTGAGTCGCCCTGAACTACCGTAGAACATATGCTCTCCTATTTCAATGAAATCAAAGTAACTAGACTAAACTATAGTTATATTCGTAGTTGTCATCATCAATGAAAGCCAAATACTGCAGAATAACGCTTTCGCGACGGAATCTATCCACATCGGTACATGATTTCTGGGAAGTGTCTCTCACTTGAAGAAATTTTTTCCTTCAACTTTATGTGATCATTTGAAAGTTTCAATTTCGGTGAATCCAGTATCGCAGACAGTTTGTGAAAAAATTTTTAGTGCATTGTGGAAGCGAAAATGATATGCATCACATCCAGTTTCGGCTTGTTTGCTCGGCTGGAGAGGGTCATTTGATAGCTCAAATTTCGACTTCTATGATATACATCCATATTGGACTTTTTCCACACCTCGCTCAAGACAATATAATCTAACAACGTATTTCTGAGCTTTAACGAGGACTTATATAGACACTCACACAGTGCAATACACGCGTATCGGCCTTGCAGCCTTGTCAGTTGCAAGGTGCTTTTCGTCTGAGCAAATCCCTTTTAAGGAGAGAACTAACTTACATAAAAGAATCGCCGACGGACAAGTTACACTGAGCGCTTGTAAAGTGAAATTTCACTTCACACAGGGCACAGATAGCAATATCACTGCATGTCCAGTGACATGGTCAGCGATCATCGTATTAATTAACAGTAGATTGCTCAAGGCTGACATTTTTGATAATAATACCTCCACATTTCACCGTTTCTTCAGACCTCGCTCAGAACAATACAACCTGTAAATGCATTTTTGAGCTTTTTGTTAGGTCTTTCATAGGCAATCGACTGCTGATTACTGCAATGTCCTGCGACTATGTCACTGAACATGTGGTGATATGTTATCTTTACTGTGTGGGAAGTGGATTTTCACTCTACACAAACGCAATGTAACATGTTCGTCGACAAATCCTTTACGTAAGAGGATTCTATCACGAAATAGATTGGCTTAGACGAAAAGCAGTGTGCAACTGACGAGACTGCAATGCCGAAACACCTGTATTGCACTGTATTCATGCCTAAAAAGACTTCTTAAAAGGCTCAAAATATATGCCAGATTCTATGACGTAATTGGATTTTGGAAAGCTTATTTAGAGCGTTGTTAGAACGAAAAGATGACGATGTTGCAGTGTTTGTGGATAGGTTTTCAGCAGTTTTAGTACCCATTCAAGACCACGAAGTAGAGCAATTTGTAACTGATTTTCTTTTTCTTAAGTCTTTGTAAGGCAAAAAGAATATTGAATTTCGCCCTCAAAAATATCCACACAAAAAGCACATATGTGGTTGTTCAAACAAAAGTGGAGCGTCAGAATATCAGAAGAAACCTAAAAATCTTCTTGAAAAAAACTCTTCGATAGATAACGAAATCCCACGTAACTCGAAATGCTCACAGAGCAATGCCTTCTCAAATGGGCAGATTTTCATCGACTATTCGAACACGTTTTCCTCGTATGCGGATAAATTTCTGAAAAACATGAAGTACTTTTATGAAAGAGACTTTGTTCTATCGTTTCGTACGTAATAGTTCGATTTTTCATTCAAACTGCCGCTAAGAAGTTATCAAAACCGCTATGAAGTTCAAGCAACGGGCTATATACCTCGAGTGTGAAGCGTGATCTCCATTTCGCTTTTACATCGGTCTATAAGAACTTCTCGAAAACCATTTCTAGTCTCAGAACCGTTAAAATTTGTGCTACATAATGACTGCTGAAAGTCTAGCGATAAGCCATCCACAGACCCTAACCGAGCAAACAAAAATAACCGAGTGTGAGATATAATTCTACTTTCAATGCTACAGCGCAATAAAAGCGTCTTCTTAAAAACTAGGTGCACTACTAGAATGGACCGGAAATCTAGTGGAAATGCTCAGCAAAGCGAAAAAGTACTGTAGAATGATTAATCTTTGGAAATACACGCCGTCCCAAACGGTTCGAATCTCAACAGGTTGAGACTGCTTGTGGAAACTCAAAAAAAAAAAAAACTCTCATCTCTGTCTAAATCAGTAGTTATACCTTTTCTTTACACAGCCGTCTAACATAACGAAAATCCAGCGGATCATTTATGGAATCAGCGTCTATGAGTGGTCCATCTGGAAAGAAGGGTGAGAAATCAAAGAACCCTGGCATACGGAAAAACCCTTGCATCAGGATGAAGTAAAACAACAGAGCTAACTTTCCAAAGCGGGCAGTCATAAAGTAGTCCGTGTCAGGCATGATACGGTTAAAGCCTCCTTAGTGTGACATCTTATACAAACGTTCGCACTTTGTTCGCAGCTCATTTGGAAGAGCAGTGAGAAGACATGACTGACTTCGATTCGTAGAGAATAATTCAAGTCTGAAAACTGTTTGGATAACGTATAGCAAAGATAAGATCAAAATTCGACTACAAAAACTTTATTTAAATTAATCCCAAGGTGATGATAAGCAGAACGTTGAACCTGGGACGAGAGTTGAACCCTCGTCTCCACCATTTCAGAAGCGCATATTAACCACATGTACTGAATCAAAGTTTTTCTATACCATTCAACATTTCTGGATATATGCGTACCACTGGGAATGCCACAGCTAACATCTTAAAGGCTTAAGAATTCTGTCAGACTATTTTGAAATTTCAAGCGAGATCTCATACATAGTCGATTATAAGCTACTGTAATTTTCCTCCATAACAGCCGTAATTATCGACTCGAAAAGTCCAAATTTCAACAATAAGTGACATTGTTTCAGCTCGTCTAGACTGATACATCTTTGGCGCCGCTGCTAATTAGCTGGGGTGAGCCGTAAGGCATGCGCTACTGATGAGGCTTGCGAGAATGCCAAAACCTATACACCACTGGGAATGTCATATCAGATCTCTGAGAGGTTAGATCACCTTCTAAGACTATACTGAAATTCCAAGCGAGATCTCATTTTGAAGTCGACTCGAAGTTATTTTTGGTTATATTCTTTCAACTTCTACTAATTCATTCGATTCGTGTCGCATTAATACTGCGCGGATCTCGTACTTGTAGCAGTCAGTTCATCTGCTCACGTTTATCGCTTGATTGAGCATTTATCGTTTTCATGAACGTTGTAGATACTGATCAATCGGATCTCTCAGCTTCAAAGTAAGCCAAGCTGGAGGATTTCTGAGGCGTTCGCTGAGTGATTGTCAGAGAGTCGACAGGGATCAACTCTGCATCCAAGTACCACATGGCCACCTCTCCCACCCCTACCTCTCCTCTTTCGAAGGATATATCATGACATTACAACAGCACTACTTAAGCGATAAAATAAGAATTCTGATCGAATACTTTACCACCTGTTTTTCGAAAGCGATTGCAACAGCTTCCTGGGTTGGTTACTGCACGTGGAAACAGTTTTGATGCATTATCTGGAAGATGCATTAGATGCTTTATATGAAGTGACAGAGGGTGATAATTCTAAAATAGACAAACCCTTATTGGTGTCATGAGATGTTTTTGCGCTATGCACCAACCAAACCTCCAACCATTCACGGAAAACGCTTTACCGGGGATTCCGATAGAAACTGTTCTCTCATCACAACCAGAAGGACTAGCTGTAAAAAGTATACAATCACGAAAAAGTAGCGAAAACTCTTGATAAACTTTTTGGCATGGGAAAATAATGAAAAGAAGCTTACCAAATCAAATGATCTGTTTGTTCCATACAAGCCATTCGTATGCCTCGTCAGCGACGACAATTAAACTGAATCACGAGCCAATTGAGCGATATCTTCAAGTTGAGCTTACCCGTTGGATTTCGGGTTATTTGAGACGATTGCCTAAATAAAATGAAGAAAGGTAAGAAAAAAGGATGTCCAGATTTGATTGAGCCATAGTTAAAGGCTCACCTTTGCACTATTGCTGCATTTCGCTAGGAGCTGTCCGATACCAAATCGGAAATCACTCGTCGTTCTGTCCTGGTCGGATACGGACAAAACGCAATATATTGGTACATCATCAGCCACCACAACTTGAGAAGCGTAACTATCGTAAGCGGGATCAGTTACTGTAATAAACGTAAATCAATGTTCGATTGAGCCATAATATATACCAACATATTTAGGAAGCTCTTGACGCCCATAATTAGACTATAAAGGATGGAACTTTTAACGTTCATAAGCAGCTGGCAGATGTGTCATGTATTCGAGTGTATCAAGCAACGTCTGAGGTGACTGAATGAGAATCTGTGCTTTAGAATAACTCGTGGTGGCCTACGAGTGTACGAAATCAGTGCCGCTATCCTCCCAGACATGTATGGAAGCAATTCGTCAATCCCGAACAAGAGGACGGCCTAGTGAGCCTTGGTCGAGATCGAACTATCCACCATGTGTGTGTTGCAGTGCAACCCTAACCGCACACAGAACGCAAATACTAGAGCATCCACATCTTTTATACATCTATAATACTTTCACATCTTATATAACAACTACGCATTTTCCCCCCGTTGTTGTCGAAATGGCCAATTCGACAAAAAAAAAATCTGGAGAGAGTGAAGGACAACTAGCAAGCCGTTAAGCCGCATGTATGAGACATCCGTAGCTCACGACAAATCTCAAGATGATTCAACCATGTTGCAGCCAAACTTTCATCCAGATCACGGTCAAGATATTTCATCAAATTTGATCACCTAAAATTCAGAGCACGTTGCACTACTTACTCAAATTCTCGTCTCCAAGGTTGACGAGCACCATGAATAAATAAGATAAAGCAAGATAAGCGACAGTGACAAGAATCTGAACGCAAGAAAAATAAAGTAACACATAAATATTCAATGTTTGTAAAACTCGAGAACCCATGCTGCTTAGCCGTCACGAGACACGACGCAGTAAAAGAAACAGCAGCAATTTGATAGCGAAGGTCGTGACGACCTTCACAACTTAGGCTCTAACTAACAATGCGGCTACGCTTTGAAGGAAGCGGAATCAGCAATAGGTGAGGTATCGAACTGCCACTAATTCCACTACTGCTAACCAGCCTCATGAAAGGTAAAAAAGATGGGCTTTTTAAAATTATTATTTTGTCACTTAACTTCTTTTACATTTCGACGCTTTTGTTGATTCAATTGTTATTCCTTTCAAAAAATATATTAATCAACAATATAATCACCATCATAATCAATGATACGTAACCACTTACTGGGCAAAGACCGGACGCCTTACTCTCAAAAAGAATGAGGCTGGTGACCGAAGAAGTCGGTGACGTCACCTTCAACTGGTTATAGTCCTTGCATTTTTTTCTCCGCAGATCTGCTATGAACACAGAAGAGATGATGATTTGATAAAGCAATATTAGAGCTATAAGTGGATGTAGCATCGTGTACAGCCTATCCTCTCCAAAAAATTGCAATGTGAGATAGCATTTTCCTGGAGAAGAGTGAGTTTGAGTGGTTTTGAAAGTTTATTTTTTAATGCTGCGGCCAAGATCCTGAGTTGTTTCGCGTCCACGTCGGTATTAGTTGTTAGTTTGTCATGAAAGATTTCCCAATACACTGTCTATGCCTTGCCACTCCCAGAAATCCGACAGAAAATAATTCGAGAGAAATTGGGTGACCCTGCATGGTATGCAAGGTAGCGGCCACAGTAGATCATTTTTAATATATTCCACCCAAGGCTTACAACTTACTTTCTCCTCAGTCAACGTATCGTATTATAAATGGGCCCACAGGTATCTATGATGCGGAAGATGTGCATTGGATACACAGTCAGCATAGATTCGCGCATATGCGAAACCTCTTTGTCTCGAATTAACAATGTCAAAAATTTCAAAGCGGAATATACAGCACAAATTATATGTGCCAGACAGAAGTTCAATGGACTTATTGATTCTTCTTATTATTCTATTAATCTGGTCTAGAACACAGAAAAAGATGGGGCTAACTTAAAAATACCCGCCAAAACAAAAAATTAGCATAAGAAATGTATTTGTTTTAAGCGCAAAAGATAATAGTTGGTGGTTGAATTGATTTCGGTTGCACACCGACCCACCAAATTATCAAGAAGAAAGGGGGATGTCGACGCTATGCAAACTAACGGCACCTTATACATATGCATTGAGAATTACGCGCCGTATAACAGCCTAGTTCACATTTCTCACTTAACATGTGGAAATTCTTCAGCTGAGACAATCATGGTGTAGCAGCATGTGAGATCACTGTTGCATTGGTTGCAGTGACTATTTTCCACCCACGGATCCTGCTCATGGGTGCGGAGAGATGATAACCCAATGAAGCAAAATCAAGACGACACGTAAATGTGGTACCGTGGTCCAGTCCGCTTCTCAAAAATGTGGCGAAGCACTTGAATCAGTGGTTCACACAGTTCGATCAGTAGTTGTGCCTGGCACCTACACAGTGCTGATATTCTCGGTCGTCTTTCTCAAATTGGTCTCCAGTTTTTAGTCGTAAAGTATACTCGAATGTTACTCGTTCTAATCGATTTCGATTTTCAGGTAATAACCCGCGGCGCGCGTGCCCTTTCATATCCCCACCCCTCGGCAAGGCTAGTAGTACATTCTCCATCATACCACAGCCTTATGGCCATAACCCTGTTTCAAATAAGCAAATAAGCAATAAACACAAATAATAATCGGCTTTTTCCGGATGTGCAGCAACCGCTCGTAGTATCTCCGACATGAACATTGGCAGAAGGTCGTCTGGAAAACCCTAAAAAGACGCGGCTCACGAAGTTCCTGTCGAAACCCGAAGATCACAGAAAAAGCCGACCAGCGATTCATCAAAAATTTCTATAGGAAATTCCGAGAAAAAGGAAGAAGTAAACGAAACGTGTAACACACCTGGGCAAGATTTACAGCGTTACATCCGGCTGCCAGTGTGGTAAACTCGACTCTACAACAAAAACGAAATTCAGTTCACAACTGAGTACTAACAAAAGTTCAAAAATAAAGAAGTAACAAGGGTGAATGAAGCTGAAATAAGTCATATCCTGTTTAATGATATATGATTTAGCTCATTTTGACAGATGCTCCTCACAAAACCTTTGTAACTATAATAGTAAAGAATTTGCGATTCACTTACAACTACTAAAGAAAAAAAAACCCTAAACAATATTTGGTTCTTTTCCGATACACAGCTACAAATGAAGAAACGACCCCATTCGCATGACAAGAGCTTTGTATAAGAGTGTTATAATCATTGAAAGCCTAAATTTCTGGGTACTGCGCTACGTGTCCGTTTTTGTAAGTCTTCTAATAACGCTGCAGCATTCATAACAAAATTATGTTCTAATACGGCCGCCCATTTGTTACTTCGCTGGAAGTACGAAAAGCATATGTACGTGTAGGGAAAATCTTAAGAAATCCCAGAATGAATAAGAAAAGCTGCACTTTACATGTGTAAGGCGCCAACTCCATCGACAGATCGCCGTATGAAACCTACTGTCAGCCCCCCCCCCCCCCTTCCCAGAATACACTCTAGACAACAAATAGCGCCGCTTATGTCAAACTCAATCTTATATTCCCTGCTACACTGCAGTGAAATGTTATTTCGAGAAAGTAAGTATAGCGCTGTAATCAACGATACTTAAGCTATCGAACTGCTACTTATAAGTTGAGAAAAGAGCTTTGTTTTGCGAGAAATATGCTTGTGTGGGACGCAAACGTTTTCTTCCCGCTACAGTGTCACCAAAAGGCTTTATCAAAAATTTGTCACATAGTGCAGTAGCCAGAGAAAGAGATTTGAGATTTTGAATGATTATCAAAAGTGCAATGGAAAGATTCTGTCCAGAGAAAAAAGTTGTTTCATTTTTCGCCGTCTAACAGAAAAACACAGTATTCTGAAACCCGCCGTCCTTTCAACTTTGGCAATGCGAATCTCATCGCCTCGCCATTGCTAGTCAATAATATTTGAATAGTGTCATTCATAGAAGGAAGTTCTCCTTCCTAATGGTAGCCTATGCGAAATGCAATCGTTATTGTACAAAATATACACTGTTCGTACAAACGCGTGCGACTGCGCAGAGGTTAGATCTGCTACACGACGCACACGTGGGTTGCCAATAGATGGTCAATGGTTCGATCCCGTGCTCAGGGCTCAACAAACCCTTCGCCTCTTCAGGTTCGAAGAGTGGGTAACAAACATGTCTAGGCGGATATAGCACAGACTTGATGCATCGATAGAGCCTCTGCTAATCATTCTAAAGCTCATATAGGCAATTAACCACCTCACACGATGCATCGAATGGGGTATTATGCAAGGCGAACCCCTCAGGGATTGAGCAACGTCGAAAGCTTTGTCCTTTGTGGCCCTTATACGCAGTTTGTACAAGTGCCACTTGAAAAAATGATCATGAAGCCACGTTTAGGGAAAAACCCGGTATACAGAACATTTCGTTTCGTTGTACCCGTACGCGTTCAGCCGGTAGAAAATTGGTGCTGATCATGACGTCGTTCGCCGCTAGTGGCCATCTGTCGTTGTGTCGATTAGATGACGTAGAGCAATGTCACACAATCTCGACATCGATAACGCTGAAAGGAGAAGGACAGCCACCAACCGTATCGTCGATATTTCACTGACCGATTTTGAGTGTTGAGATAGTATCGCGTAGATCATCAAATAAACTACACTGTCATCGATACATTGTTCTGGCATGAAATTCTCCAAACTTTTTCGTTTTTGTTGATTATTTTTCAGGCACTTCGGTCTTTGTGTTTACAATCGTTTAGAGCATATTCTTGCGATTATTTTGATCTAAAACACTTATCAATTTCTATTAAAAGGGGATTGTCTCGAGAGCAAAAACGACTGTCGACGCCACACGAGTATCGTTGCGTCATAAGGAGCACTTGAACTCAAACGATACTCGTATAGCATCAACAATCGTTCCTACTCTCGGCATATCTTCATCTTGAAACAAATGTACAAATGTTATATGTCAAAATAAGCGCAAGTAGCGGCTCTAAACAATTATAAAAACAAAAACTTAAATGCATGAAAAATAATTGGCAAAAACGAAAAAGTGCGGAAAATTTCTTGCCAACCCGATAACAACGAGGGAAAGATGACCTCGGAAATAGGCTGTATAGATCACAAAAATCACAAAACTTCAACTTAAATAGTTCGTTCTATATTGTACGTTGAGCAACAGGACCAATAAACTAACTAGAGAATCTCCTAGAAAAGCGAGAAAACACGACTATTTGCAAAAAGAAAGCAACGAATTGAACTAGCGACTCCTGACTCATAGTGTCAAAAGAACACAAATTTCACAGGAATCACTTATCAACGCGCTACTCCACCTCCTCAAGACTCATATAGCTCTATTAATTTTGTAAGCAAGATGCCCGTTAAGAAGAGCATTTTGTGCTATAGCTATTATCAATATCGTTCTTTTCCTAGGTGATAACGAGGTTTGTAACGAGAGAAAAAGCAGGAGTGGGCCTAAACTGTTGATGGCTTTGTGCTCCAAATGGACAGAAAGTTTAGTAGTAGTAATTGAAAGCTAACATCATCACTCTATGTGAACCGAGTTTTGCTAATCACGCTGCTTCTGCAATATAGTTCTCTTTCCTGAACGAGTAATGTTTGCCAGTTACTCTATAAAATTCTACGTTCAAGACTGTGATATTTCGCACCTGAATGTCGATTCCTTTCCAATATTTTGTTTTTATTTCTTTTATTAGGGTTACTTTCGCCTATAATTGTACAGAAAACTACATTTCAATGATATTATTACGTTTTTTCATAAGTTTTGACACTAAAGAAAGGAACGTTGAATTTATTAAGCAAAAGTATTTGAAATTATTTACCAAAACAATTTCAAGTATGCGCCATCAGCCTGCACAAATTTCTGCAATCTTTTAGGGAAGAAATCAACATCGCTTTGTACACAATTCTCTGAGCTTTCTGTTGGTACTAAATTTCTCTATACTTGCCCTATTACGGTCCCATGGCATCACGGCGAGACTCAGCAAAAAATCGCGGCTCTTGCATAACGTCCAAATTCGTAGTCGTAAAGCAGCAGATTGCGACAGTCTTCGTAGAGCGGCCATGATGCGGCAAGTATGAAAAAAATTTATTATCAAAACAAAGCTCAGAAAATTCTGCACAACACTGTGTTGATTTGTTGCCTGAGAGATGGCAGAAATGTGTTCAAGTTGTTGGCACATACTTTGAATAGTGTGATGTGGAAGATCTTATATTCAGTACCTTCTAAGTGAATATGGAATTTGTTATGTGGCATCTATATTAGTCCTTTGTAGGAAAACGTATGTGGGTAGATGTAATTAAGCATTATCGATGCTGATCACAGCTAAATTCCAGCACTCTTATTTAAACATTAAGTTAAAATAGCATCATAATGACTTTGCAGCACAACATATACATGTATGTTTCATACTATTTGATATGATACATTGACAAATAAAATTACTGATAACAGAGAGATGTCAAAATGAACAGTCAACATCTTATGCAATATGCGACATTTGAAAGTATAAAAACTCTTCACGAATCGGAAATCATCGTCAACTGCCAAAATTATCGCTTCACTGCGAGAGGGTTACTTTGAATTCCTACTGAATGCCTTAAGGTCCACGACAGAGTGCAAAAAACTACTCTTAAATACTATCTGTAAGGGACAGCCAAAAACAAAACTTCATTCTCATAACTGACAACGATGAAAGCAAAGCAATAAACCCGGGAGTTTTGAGCGTGCCGAGTGCGAAGCAGTTCGTAGAATCATACTTAGCCTTTTGCGGACGGCGTATATGTTGTGTAAGCACAAATTTTTAGCTGTCTTTTTTGCTGCACAGGGCTTTTTTACCAGAATTTCAACAATGGTTCGAAGACTTGAATTTTGAGTATTTCAACAATATCTGGTCTCTCAAAATGCCTCCTTATTGCGCTGTAGCAGCAAAAATAGAACTGTGTTTCATACTCAAAAAGCTTTGTTTGTACGGCTAGGATCTGTGGATGGGTTTTCCTTAGACTAAACTAACACTCATTTGACAGTCAAACCTAGGCGATTACGAGGAAGATTTTGTTCCTGAAAAAGTCGAAATCGACGCCTAGGAAAGAAAGGAAAATTACGCTTCCCATCAAAACTTTTACTCGCAAACAATAGCGATTATTTGCAGAAAAGGAATACGAGTGTGTACAGAAAATTACGCCGAATTAAAACAATACAAAAAACCTTTTTGCCTTTTTCCAGGACAAAAAAAATTACCATTAAATGAAGAAAAATTCCGCGTCATATGCGTAAATCGATCAATCGTCGCCCACAAAGAGGTAATCCTTTCTTATACGGCCATCTCCCTAAAATCTGCATCTTCCACTAAATACCTAAAGCTGCAAATTCGCAAAGTTGAGTGCAATTTCATTGCGATACACAGAATCAGACTTCCCTCAATTATGAAAATCCGAGAAGGGGAGCCGTACGGAATATATGATAACACTATTTAGCAAGTTTGAGCTATTTGCTTTCCACAATGACTCAAGCGAAGAGAAATGAATATCGCCTATGCAGCACTAATATGCTAAGTAAATCACGATAACACCAAAAATGCGAATGTTTGGAGACATGAAATTTATTACGAAGCTATTTTGGATCAATATGATCAGTACCCGAAAAACAAACCTGAAAGCAAAAACCAACACGCTGCATCATCTTAAGGCACTCATCATCATCCGTTTGTATTGACGTGGTTTAGTGACATCCGAGAGTAGTACAAACATTTTCCTACCAATTAAAGACATCTCATTCTTCAAATGGTACTGAAAAGCACAATTAAATGAAATTATTTGAAAGCTGACCGACCATACTGAAAGATCCTTGACGCAGACTTCAAATATAGTTCTGACAGCCTCGTACCGCATGACCAAATCACCGAATGTCTTAAGATCTGTATTAGTAGCAGCATGTATGGCCATCAAGAGTAAAATGGGTACTCAAGAAGCATATTTCATGCGGAAACGTGTACAGTGCAAAAGTTGACGAGAAAGACATGGTACAAGAATGGAATTTGGTTACACGCGCACGAGGAAAACCACGAAAATTTGGAAATGGGGGCGCACAGGCAGGATTACACTCTCACAGAACTCGAAGGAAAATTGAACAAGTAGTAATTAGCTTAAGCAGTATGAACAGCAGTATCAATTAAAACCACAAAGAATAAAATTTTATTCACTTACATACGAACACCGTTGATTGCTCACCGGCTAAAATTGCATAAGAGAATCGTAATCTAACAAAATATTAAGCTCCATAGAATATGGCCGCTCAAAATGTATCCCACTTGGTAAATATTGGCGTCCAAAATGTTTCCCATTCTATTACAAGGACTTCAAGATTTTGTGAGCTGCCTCCATCGTTGCGTCGGCCTAAAATTACCATAGAACGAAGCATACTCTTTCACTATTAAGAAATTAAACCAAGTTGACCGGAACAGTGTTATTACCGCTCTTGCCCTGTAAAAGGCCTTCAAACAAACTCACTACTGAATAGTACGATGAGCAAACTGATGCTTACTTTTGATAAAGAGATGAGAGATATTGAACTAGATAAAACGTTTCCTTGGCTACTCTATCGTACTTAAAAAAAGACTTTGTGTCATAGTTTTGAAAACACAAAACTAAGCAAACTTTTGGAGGTAAAATTCCGCTCACATAGATGGAAAATTGACAAAGCTTTGAGGTTACTGTTTAGTAGCATAGGATGAAAAAACGATCACTATTGCTGAAGAATTTTTTATAAGAATGCTAGTGATCATTCGAAGCTCAAATCTCTGGCTAGCGCGATACGTGGTCGTTTTTTTAAAACACCCTCTTAGAACGCTGTAAAATTCGAAAAAAATTATGTTTCACATCGGCCGCGAAACTATATTATTACTTCACTGGAAGCACGAAAAGGATATGAATATGTAGAGAAAAACTTGCACTAACGAGTCACGCGTTCAATACGGAGTTTCTTCCGAGCGGAGAAAAAGCTTCTTATTGAATAGCAAATTTCGCACTTCACATATGCAAAGCACCAGCGCCATCAGCCGATCGCTTTGCGCCTCTATCCCCAGCCCGTAGACTAGTCTAAACACACATGTCCGCTTATGTGAAACAATCCTATTTTCCCTGCTACACTGCAGAGATACGGTCTTCCCAAGTAAGCACAGTGTTGGAATCGTTGAGTCTTACGCTATCGAATGATTACTAACAGTCTAAAGATAGAGCTCCATCCCGCGAAAAATATGCGCGTGTGAAACACAAATGTTTTTCTAAGAAGCGTTATAAAAAGACATTTCGAAAGAACGGCCACGTACGGCACTAGTCAGAGATTTAATCTTTCGAAAGATTACTAGCATTTTAATGATACATACTGCCCAGCGAAAGGGATCGTTTCTTCTTCCCGTGCTACCAAACCGAAAACTCAAAACTTTCGAAGCGGAAACAAATAAGAATATCCAAATCTGATTGCTCCTTCAATAGAAAGTCGGACACTAGGATAATGGAAATCACTAAACTATTGATGACAACTTCCCAGCAATAGACTACAATTTTTTATCTGACGGTGCATTCTGAGTCTTTCATGAGGTCTGTTATTGGCACTTATACAGTGCTAAACACACGAGCTTCGGTCTACCAGCCTCGTTACTTTTCGTTCAGCTAGGTTCGCGGTGATCTACTTTTACGTAGAGGAATCGATGACGAACATTTTACATTCGACGCAAGGTGGTACAATAACGGTGGCGTTCCTTTCGAGTATTGCATGGCGTGTGGCTGAAACGCGGGCAAATATAACTAACATTGTAATCGACTATTTGAGATCTCGCTCAAGAACAATATAATCTGGCAACTTCTCATCTGTGTCGAAATGCGGTGTTCAGAAGTAAGTAACAGTTGTCGTAGCAGCGCCAGCTCAAACGAAAGGGATCTAGACATTTCTGCTTGGAGGCCCAGCTAAGCTTGAACGTACATCAAGGCAAGAATAGGGAAGGGACGTCGATTTTTTATGCGTAACGATTTCATAGAGAAAACTCTTGAACTAAATATGCGATGCTTTTAGTGTTTGTTGGACAATCGAAGCCCACTGAGAATCTCCAGTGTCAGCATGTGTTACACATGGATATCGACTTTACAGTTAAGAACGCATTTGCAACAAACTTTTTTTTTCAGAAATAAGGAAAAAAACATAAAACTTAAATCGCTCGTCAGATTTAATCATGAAGATCATGGAAGAAAATGTGACTCTTTGAGTTCCTACAACAAGCAGAACTTCATAGGCTACTCCTACGTAATAACAGAGACAAGAGAAGAGTTCTACGTCCTTGGTGATGCCATTTCCATACAAGAACTTTGTAAAAAACGTAGCATTAAATATATTTTAAAGCAGACTATCTCTCCCTACAGTAGACTTTCACGCGACGAGAATGCGAGCATTAACTAACGAAGCGAAGGAAGGTCGGTACAGTGTAAATCCTGGCATTCTGCAACAATTAGATGAGGATTTATGTTCGAAATGATTTTGAGGCACTAACGCTTTTTATTTAAACCAATAAAGGACACTGTAAGTTTGTAATGTGCGTATTTAGAGTTAAAGACGGCGAAAAGCACACTGGTTCATTGGTGCTGTGTATCAGAATGCAAGGTACAAGCAAGGCACTCTCATGCGATGTCCTCCCACTGACACTCTCGTGCAATCAATCCCGCTGAATAAATCTTTTACGGCAATGAGTGAATATTCGACCTCATTCGCTGGACACGACTATTCATAGAAGTGTCAGCAATCATTCGAAAGCTCATGTCTCTGGTTAGAGCCTTACGTCGTCTCTCTCGAAAGACACCTTTTTATAACGCTGTAAAATCCGGAGTAAAATTATGTTCCACTTGACCACGCGATTTCTTTATCTCATTTATATTTCGCTGGACAAAACTTGTTCCTTAGACTGGACAGCACAAATCCCCAAAAATTCATGAATGTGCCTGCTTTTTGGAAAAGCTCTTCTTACAGCGCTGTAGGAGAAAGAAAACGTTTGTGTTTTACGCTTCGCCGAACAGAGCTCTGTCTTTAGATTATCAGTGATCCTTCGATGGCGTATGTTTCAATGATTCCAATTCTGTGTTTATTTTCTAGAATCATTGACCTCGTGTGCGACGCAGAGCACTTCTAACCTCTGCGCCACGTACGCTCTTCGCGGATTATATGCGTGAGAAAAATAGAAGCGCACGAAGGATGTGGAACACAATTTTATTTCTAATGTTACAACATTATAAATAAAGATTCTTTTAAAAATTGGCCATATGTGGCTTTAACCAGAGACTTAAGCTTTCGAACGAGTAGTAACATTCCTATGAAAAATTCTTGAATGAGGTCAAATATTCATTTATCTGCTTCTAAAACATACGTAGTCGAATCCCTTAGAAAGAGCATTCGCTCAACTACCACCAAAATTGTAAAACGTTATCGTCTTGAACAGCCTTCTACGATGTTGATAAAGAAGACGAAATCCTCATGCAACAGTCGAAGCGACACGTGAAATTTTCGAAGGACTTTGTAAGTGACAATTCCGAAAAGAAAAACGAATCGAATTCGAAAAGTGTTGGCATTCTCACAGTAATATCTGTTAGACAATGATTATTTTTAGGCCGTATTTGACTTATTTGTGTAGTGCATCATTGTAACGACACTGAGTCGCAGAAGAATCAAATGCACATATATCTCGTGCTACCTATATGTTTTGAGATAACTTATCTAGTTGTTTCAGGCGGAATAAATTGTTAATGAAAGCACAAACATCAATAAGTGTAGCTCTAAACAAGAACGCCACGATATAGGTTCTTGACATAACTGACCAAGATCCTAGAACCATTTCTATAACACTAAGGAACAAGCTCACCTTCATTAAACAAAGCCGAATCATATCTGCATTCGAAGACTTATTTTCTTCACTATAGAACGCCGATGGAGGAATTGTGGCTAGCTTCTGCAAAAAGTAAGAGCTTAAGATTCAAGTGCTCTTCGTTCCTAGCACTAATCTATAGCGCAAAAAATTTCGGTACTTATATGTTAGCTGGCGCCAATCAACTAAGCTGATTTTATTCGCTATACGGAAACTTTTCATAGAAGTATTAGCAATCATTAAAAAGCTTAATTAAATCTCTGGCTGCAAGTCCACGTGACCAGTTTTTCAAAACATCAATTTATAACGCTGTAAAATCCGGAATAAAATTACGTTTCACACTCGCTTTTCGCCTTCATTTTTATCATGTGTATGAATCGCTGGAAGCACGAAAAGATACCACCGTGTAGAAAATTTTCTCCAGTATCAGAATCTACACTTATACCTGAAGGTTCTAGCGATGCAGTCAAAAAATCCCCAATTGAATGATAATATTTCGAAAAGAATCGATCGCCCCGCTCCGTGAGTCGAACAGTGACTTGTTAGTAAAGTAATAGCCTGATTTACTGCGTAGCTCCAAAGCTATGCGATCTAGCGCACTATGCGCTGAAACGGCGGCAAACAATGTTATTTTATCGAGAAATTTTTTCACCACACCGACAGAAATCTTAGATAAAAAGGCATGATTCTGAAAATACGGAAAATTCTCTATACGCTGATATGGTTTTCGTGACTACAGCGATTTACACTGGTGATAAAAACGACAACGAAGAGCGAGTGAGAAACATAATTGTATTCTGGATGCTACAGCGTTATGAAAGAGTGTTTTGCAAAAGCAGTTATTGTAGTTGTAGCCACAGATTTAAACTTTCGAATGAATACTAACACTCCTATGGAAAAGTTCTGTCCAGCGAATAGGAGTCGCTTAAAGATTAGTCGCCGTCTCGACAAGTACCAAATATGTCTACAGAAACACGATATGCGATGCAATTTTAGGAAGGTTCACACCATGCAGGACAAAGCTTATTTCGCTTTTATTTAAACTTTTTCTAGTAATTCAACAGCTTAAAC
Organism: Parelaphostrongylus tenuis; assembly: GCA_019055375.1. Lineage (NCBI taxonomy): Eukaryota > Metazoa > Nematoda > Chromadorea > Rhabditida > Metastrongylidae > Parelaphostrongylus > Parelaphostrongylus tenuis. Next base: position 196,835 of record JAHQIW010006785.1, on the reverse strand, counting down.
CCCAAGAATTGCATTACTGAATTTTATTTTTAGAAAGGGTGCGTGAGTGTACTGTAGCAGCAAAATTAAGATTACGTTTCACCTTCAGAGCATTTTCTGCTCATCTTGGGTTTGCAGATGAGTTGTTTTCAGCAAAGCTGTAGTATTCATTCAATCCTTGAAAAGTAGCCATTATGAAATCAAGTTTCGTTTATTATAGAGACTTCATAAAGCTAAAAGAATATTACGCTTCGCAATCAAAGATATACACGCTGAAAGCATTTGATCGCTCAGAAAAAGGTGTGGGGTAACAGAGCACCAAAAAAAAAACTCTAGAAATCTCCCAACTGAGAAAAATTCCGAAGAAACAATGAAAATGTCGCGTCTGTTGAATCGCAATGTGAGGAGCATTTCAAATCTACTTTAAATGGAGCGCGATTTTCGTTCGCTAATTGAGATTTTTCCTCCAATTTCGGAGAAATTTTCTTGTAATAGGATTGTAGAAAAGACACTGTCCCATCGTTTCATAGGTACTAGATTTCATAAGCCACTATGAAGCTGAAGCGACGGATTATTTTTTTCAGCTGTGAAACGTGACATTCTTCTCGATCTTACAGCGTCCTATAAAAACTTTCTTAAGAGCAATTTGAGACTCAAAATCATCGAAATATGAGTTTACGAATGACTGCTGAAAGTGTAATGAAAGGCCGTCCACAAATCCTAGTCGAGCAAACAAAGCAACTGAGTTATGAAAATCGAGAACAACTCATCTTGTTTAGCTGACGCGAGGTTGGTAAAGTAGTCGTAGTAATTTGGCTGACGTTTCGGAGACCCGCCTTCTTCAAAGCCTGGGCGTATGTAGTATTCTGAAGAGTCTTTAACTCATATTTCTCACAGAGACTGTTACTACATACGCTCAGGCTCTGAAGAAGGCGGGTCGCCGAAACCCCAGCCGAATTACTACGACTACTTTAGCAACCTCGCGTCAGCCAATCAAGATTAGTTTTTTTCGATTTTCATATATGAATTTTTTATGCCGAGTTTATAAAAAGTCGAACTTTTGAAAAGCAACTGAGTGTTTGGTATTAGGTATAATGTTATTTTCACTGCTACAATGCTTCAAGGCTTTCTTCATGATCAAACACAGTATTAGAATTGATTTCCAATGAGTACCGAAAGTCAACGAAGTGCTCTATTCTGTAGAAAAAGGCCGCTAGGATTTCGCGCATCTTCAAAGACACAGGCCGTCCCGAACGGGGTGAACTCCTAACAAAATTTAACTGAATGCACAAATATAAATGACTCTAATCTACATCTAAACCAGCATGTGTACCTTTTCTCTACACAGCCATCTAACAAAACGAAAATCGAGTGGATCACCTGTGGAATCAGCGACTTTGAAAGGTCCATCTAAAAAAAAAAGGTTGAGAAGGCAAAAGACTTCAAAACCTGGAAAAAAAAACTTCTGAACTAACATGGAGTATAACAACAGACCAATTTTTCCGAAGCGGGCAATCATGAAGTAGCCTGCGTCAGGCATGATCGGGTCAAAGCCTCCTTCATGTAACATCTTATACATTCGCTCACACTTTGTTCGCAGTTCATTCGGAAGACCAGTTAGAAGATATGACTGACTTCGATTTGTAGCGATTAATTCAAGTCTGAACTGTCATCATCAAGTATGAATAAAATTCAAAGTTCGATTCAATTTCTATTCAAACTTATAAAGCGTGAACTACGCCGCCTTCTTAGATGTCCACTGATATATAAACATTAAAGCTCTAACGTACGTCGAACCCACACCTCACAGTTTTCGATGGTGCGGGATACGCTTCAGGCACGAAAGGCCCACGGTGTCAGCTCCGCCACGCCGTCGAGCGCGCCAGGGTTAGGGCCGTGGACCTCTTATGCGCAAGGTGTAAACCACAGTTTTGCATACCACTGTTTGTCCGACATGGTCTTCAACTGTTTTGATTCATCCAAGCCATTTTCACATTCGATATGTGAATCCCAGTAATTGTAGTACTCGATTCGTCTCATAGCTGTCATCGCTTGCTCAAGGATTTCGTCTTCTTCCTGAACGTCGTAGAATACTGGCCAACCAGACTCCACTAGTACGTTCCTTACTGCGTTCGTTGATTGATTACTGGAGAGTACTGAGGGATCAACCGCGCATCGAGCAACACTATCGGCCATTGCCTTCACTCTCTCCCTACCTCCCTTCTCTTTTAGGATATACAGTGAAAATCATAAACACTGTTGCTCATGCGATAAAAAAAATTCTTGTCCATGAAATGAACTAACTCCTTTTCAAAAGCGGTTGCTACAGCTTCCTGGGTTGGTGTACTGCAAGTGAAGACACAATTTTGGTGCATCATCTGGAAAATACATTAGATACCCTGTACGAAGTGACAGAGAAAGATAATTTAAAAAAAGACAAACCCTCATTGGTGTCATGAGATGCTTTGGCGCTATACACCAACCTAACTTCCAACCGGTCACTGAAAACGCTTTGCCAGCACTTCCAATAGATATTGTTCTCTCATACATTCCAGGAAGACTAGCTGTAAAAATTACAGAATCGTTAGAAAAAAAAACATCAAAAAGAGTGGAAAATTCATCAAAAGGATAAAGAAAGAAGTTGTCGGCGTTGATCAATCTCTGAAAAATACGCCATGCATTCGCCTTCATTTAGCATCCTTTGAGGTGATTTGAATGCATATCTGGCCTTTACAACGACTCGTGGTGGCCTACCAATGTATCGAGTCAATGCAGTTATTCTCCCAAACGAGTCTGGTACCAAATCAATGACCCCAAAGCGATGGAAGGCTTGCTGAGCCTTGAGCGCGAGATCGAGCCGTCGACTAGGTGTGTGCTACAAAGCACCTCTAATCATTGCGCCTCACAGCATTAGAAATTCACTGTTATCGGGAAAATTCAAAAAGATGCTAACCAAAGCGGATCATCTCTTTATTCCAAACATGCCATTCGTAAACCTCATCAGCAACGACAATTAGATTGAAATCACGAGCCAATTGAGCGATATCTTCTAGTTCACCTCGGGTGAACAGCTTTCCCGTAGGATTATTCGGGTTATTTAGGACGATCATCTAGAAACAAATTAAGAAGAAGCAGGAGAAAAATCTAATACATTTGAGTGAGACACTAGAAGAATACCTTAGCCTTGTTGTTACACTTCGCTCGCATCTGTCCAATATCAAACCGAAAGTCATTGCTTGTTTTGGCTTGATCGGATACAGATAGGGCGCAATGAACTGGTACACCACCGGCCATCAGAACTTGAGGAGCATAGCTATCGTAAGCTGGATCAATTACTGCAATTAACACCAATCAATGCCAGATAAAATTGAAATCTATCTCTCTTATTTGGAAAACAGGGAGACAAAACCATGACTCGTAAGTATAGCAGATAAAAGGACAAATAACTTGGCGCTGATTGATCCATGGAAGATGTTTCATGCCTTCGACTCCATCAACTACCGTTTGCAATGATTGAATGGATATTTAGCCTTCAGAATTCATCATGGTGGCCTACTAATGTATCCAGTCACTGCTGCAATGCTCCCAGACAAGTTTGGTATCAATTCACAGACCCCAAAAAGATGGAGGGTCTTCGTGAGCCATAGGGGCGAATGAATTATATATTTTCCAGAGAATAAGTAAAGCGTTGAAATAGTGGAGACTTATGTTATGGATTGATTACTTATAGTCTGAGAAAGAACTCTATCCTGCGAGAAATATACGTGTGTGAAACACAAATGTTTTGTTCCTGCTACAGCGTTACGAAAAAGGCTTTTCTAAAACGGTAGCATAGCGCAATAGCCAGATATTTAACCTTTCAAATGAATATGAAAAGCAAAATGGAAAGTCTTTGTCCAGTGAGAAGGGTCGTTTCTTCATGTATTCCACGATAATAGCTAAAAACCACACATCCGACCTATTCATCAGCTTTGATCATCTCTAAATTCTTGAACATTTTATAAATACTTACTCAAAACCTCGTCTCCATGGTTGATAAGCCCCATAAATGCGTAATACAACGCTAAATAAGCACCAACAGTGACGAGAATCTGAATGTAAGAGGAACAAAATAAAACCTAGAGAGTTTGTCCGAGAGTAAAAGATATCTTTAGTAGTTTTTACCTCGTCGTTTGCATTGATTTGTCTTCCATAGAGGCCACTGTAAAGCTTCGCAAGCACATTAACAAGACGGGGATGACCAAAGCCTAAAATTAGAGATGATAGGTATCACCAGAGAGTACTTCCTGTTAGATAAGTCCCAGACAGAAACTCAACTCGAGTGTACTGATGCCATGCGGTTTTCTCTGGATGTGCAGCAACCTCTCGTAAAATTTCTGACATGAACATTGGCATAGGTTCATCAGGAAAGCCCTGGAAAGACGCGGCGCTCGGATTTTTGTCGAAACCAAAAAATCACCAAAAAAGCCAACCACCATTTCGTCAAAAAAGATATCTATAGGAAGATTCAGAAAAAAAGGAAGAAGTAAACGAAATGTGTGACATACCTGACCAAGATTTACAGCGTTACATTCGGCTGCCAGTGTTGTAAACTCGACCCTTCAACGAAAAGGAAATCCAGTAAAAAAATTCAAAAGTACTAACATGCGTCTAAAAAGTAAAGGAAACAGTAACTCAAATGAAGACAGAAGAAAGCACAGGCCCACTGAGAAATACAGAATATTAGGTCGTACACATGTTTTAGCATTAGAGCAATAAACACCAAATTTACTAACTAGATATAAATAAAATTGCATGATTTTGCTGTAAATCGACTGCGTATTTTCCTGCGAACATTTTGGTAAGCAAATTGCCTATACTCCCTTTAGGACGGAGCTCTCCTGGGAACAAACTCGCTTGCTACTCATGTGAAAATGGGGCGTAGGAAAAATTGCTAATGAAGCGGCGCGCAAAATTAATGGGGATTGGGGCGACGAGACGGTTACAGAAAGACGGCAAGGAAGTGGTTCGCGGGAGTTTGAAGCTGAAGTGAACAGTCTGAGGGATCAGTAGCGCTCGGGCTGCCCACAGGAATACCCACTAGTCTTGCGCGCCGCTTCAGTAACAGTTCATTCTACGCGCCATTCGTGAATGAATAGCAATCGAATTCAGTCCCAAGATAGCTCCATCTTATAGCAAGTATATGCAAATTGTCTACCAAAATGTTCGCCAGGAAATGTGCAATTGAAGCATATCAAAATCATGCAATTTTAATTACTTCTGGTTAATAAATTTAGTCTTTATCGCTCTAATGCCAAAACTTGTGGAACGACCTAATATGATGTTTGTAATAGCGGTTCTCCAAAAAATTCTTCTGGTTACAATAGTGATAAATTTTAATTCAAGAATAAATAACAAAATAGAAAACCCCTTCAAAGAAAGTATATTCAAAATCAATTTTACTCCTAATCCTGGCATTGGTAATCAATAATTTCTTGGCCTCACCATTGCTAATCAGTAGTATTTGGACAGTATCACTTATAGAAGATGATTCCATTTGTGATGGTGGCTAACTATACGAAAAGCAACCAAAATTATACAAAATATACACGGGTACTGCTACTATTGAAGAATATAGTGAATCTGACCCTCAATTAGGCACCAAATGCTCGGTTAACCATCGCATAAGTGGAATAAAAGGATAAAGGATAAAGCTCTCGGCGTTGATCAATCCCTTAGGGATGCGCCATGCAATCGACTTCAATTTCTAACTTCGTTTGAGGTGATTGAATGCATATCTGGCCTTTACAATGACTCGCGGTGGCCTCCCGCTGAACCGAGTCAGTGCTGCTCATCCTCCCAGACAAGTCTGAGACCTGCCTGGTACCAATTCACCGACCCCGGAAGGATGGATGGCTTGGTGGGCCATGAGCGCGAGATCGAACCATTGACCTCGTGTGCGACGCAGGGCACCTCTCACCACTGCGCCACATGCGAGGTCAATAAGTGGAATAAAACAATTAAATACAAAGATCTACGAAGTATTCACAACTACCACCTAGAAACATTGTCAATTTGAGCCTTATCTAATTGAAAAAAAAAAACACTTCCAGATGCCTAGCTAACTCTCATTTCGGAAAAAGGCTAGTTGTCATTTCGGAGGAAAAGCACTCGTCAAATGCTTGTTTACGTTCATTTGAAAGTAAAAAACGGTATCGGAGAACGTGCATTTGACTACGTTTTTGAGGGAAAAAACACTAACCCGGTGTTTAGTAACCTCATTTAGGAAAGAAGAAAAAAACCCCAAAAGCTTTGTAAATGCTCTTTTAGAGAGAAAAAAATTTGAAAAATGCTTGCCTAACACTCATTCAGAGGAAAAAATCATTTTCGTACAAAATATATACGGCTTTCACGACTACTACTTAAGAATTGGTCAATTTAACCCTTATTTGAGAGAAAAAAAGTGATTAACCCCGCCTAAGAGGAGATATAAGTTAAATTTACACAGTTTTTCCGACTAACACTTAAGAATGATCAATTTAAGCCTCATTTAAGGTTAGGAACCAACTTACCAAATGCTTGGTTTAGCTGCTCGTACCCGTTCAGCAGGTCGGAAGGTGCTGGTCGACATGACGTTGCGGGCCACCCACGACCAACCACTTGCCGTTCCGTCGATTAGGCGACAAAGAGCACCGTGACGCAATCGCAGCATTGATAACGTCGATAGGAGGGGGGACCACAGAGCGTGTCGTCAATGTTTCAATACCCGATTTTGACCTAGACGATAGTAACACCCAGATCTCCAAATAACTAACATTTTCATCAATATTACAACAGGAATGAAGCTCAGAATCGATCGAAAAGTCCATAAAGTGATCTCGAAAATCGTACATTACTCTGGAAAAATTAGGCCTATACTTTCCTCTAATAAACATTGGGATACTTGTGCACAGGAAAAATTGAAGAATCAAATCACCAGCAACAAAAGGATCAAGAAAATGGGCTATTGAAATCGCAGAAGAAATGTGAAAAAAAGCACCGCAAATGTAGGAGGACGGTGATGCCAATGACAAGAGGGAAAAACACTGGAAAGTGCAGGGTCAGAAACGCCATCAGAAATGAGGAAAAAAATGCACCGAAAGCGCAGGAGGACGGTGATGACTGCGACAAGTGGGAAAAATACTGGAAACTGCACGGTCAAAACAACATCGCCCTCATTCATCATCCCGAGACGGACAATAGCGAAGAGATCAAGTGGGAAAAATTTTGGACTCTGGAATCAGTCGGAACAGAGGATTTTGCAAGCTTTGAAAAGGAAGAATGGCATTAGAATAGGTAGAGGCTATAATACTTCAACTAATCAAAAGGAGGAAAACGTCGATAATCCATGTATTAAGGAAAAAGTTCTTTCAAAATTCCTACTCAAACCCAAAGAAAAGTGATCCCCCCCCAAAAAAAAAAACAACGTGTTATAATCACGATTTTGTTTATGAAGTTGGACTTGGTGAAATGTTTTTTCTACATCTGAGGTAGTAGGGATTTCTCCGAATCTGAAGCGAAGAAGGAGTCCAGAGAGTTTTGGAAGGTTTACTATGCAAGACGTCAGTCAATGATTGACATCCCTTGTAGTGGGCCGATGCGTCATAGACTATTCTCAGTTTGGATGTCGCTTTATGAGGTGCGAGAACTGCTTGATGAGGGATACAGAGAATTCGAGAAGTACGTAGAGTTTTCCTTTCATCGATTTCTTCTATAATGTCAAGCGAAGTGGTTCTTCGAATATTTTACTGTACATGTTTACCTAATTCTCATTATTTTGCAGTGATTTTCAGACACTTACTAATCTACTGAATGCGACGGGTTTAAGCGAGGTTGCAAGATAGTCGACTGAAAGATGTGGTTACATATGCCTACGTAACAGCCGTACGCCTCGCAGTCGACATTCAGTTACTTGAAAGACAAGTGATTATATCACTTTACGCACGATGTAACTTATACGGCGTCGATTCCCAATAGTAAGTGGCGAGAAACCTAATGGCATGTGCTATTGATGTGGCCTACGGGAAAGCCAAAACGTACGTTTAGCACTCGGGGTACCATAGTAGACCTCATGAAAGGCTTAAAACATTTTATCAGACTATACTGAGTTTCTCAGCAAGGTCTCAAAAAAATCCGATCGAGAAATGTTTTAACTATATGACATGTTTCATCAACAAATGATTACTTTTTGAAGAAAAAGCTATCAAAAAACTAATAACTAGTGTTTTATGTGACATGCGACATTTGAAAGTGTGAAAACCAATTTTTGGAAAAAAAAAACCTACAAAAAACCACCTTGCAATCTCTGGGAACTATATCCGACTAGTATTTTAGTGGGTTACAAGACCAGCTAAGCTAGACATCCATTCACTGACAACTGTCCTTGAAAGCTTCACTACTTTTATCAAACCAGGTGTCCTTCACGGCGGTGCCATTCTCACAACAGATTTCCTCTTGGTTTTAGTAATATGAGAAAATATTCATCCTCTTGTCAGATTGAGCTATCTTGGTGATAACATAAATCAACGACGTGTATGTAAACTGGCTACCTACAGACGCTCTCAATCATTACGCGTGCTAGACCATTGAAAAAGTGAAAGATGATAAGAAGAGAACGAAAATAAACTACCTTTTGTGAAATACCCTCACGTTCACGTGTAACAGTGCAGAGTCATATCTGCGTAATGTACTTTTGTTTACTGTGAAACTCCAATACAGGAATAATGGCCAAATTCTGAAAAAAAGAAGACTTCAACGGAGTTCAGTTTGGGAGTCTTTCGTCCGCAGCATTAATCCATAGAATAAATAAAATTACAAGGTATTAAGTAGTTTTAGGAAGGTTAAACGAAAGCAAACATTCATCATCAGTTAAAGGAGTCATCAGTTAAACGATGAAAGGGATGAAGCTGTCGGCGTTGATCGATCCCTGAGGGATTCGTCATATATTCGTCCTTATCTGACATCGTCTGAAGTGATTTGAAGGCATATAGTCTCTATACAATGACTTCCAGTAACCCATTAATGCATCGAATTAGTCCTACTATCCTGCGAAACATGTCCATACCACTTCACCAACCCAGGACAGATGGAAGGGTTAGAACCTTAAAAGGAGATCGAACCACCAACCACGTATATCGCGAGGCACCTCTAAACACTGCGATACACACACCCTCATCATTAGCATGGATAATGATTTGACCGACATTTCTGATATACCTGTGACATTATAAAGATAAAAAAAGGAAATAAGTGGCAGTAAAGCGGTGCTGTAGATGGTGTAGTGATAGCTCTCGCCACGTTGAGCGTGAAACGCGGGATCACCTCCTGGTTGAGGTCGATTTTTTCGTGCATCACTCATCAGAAAAAAGCAAGTTTTATGTGACTAGTAATATTTTTCACACAATAAGTTGCAAAGCGAGAGCGACGAAATTTGTTAGCTCGCAATGATTTTCGAAACCTTGCATCGATTTTGTCGTGAGATGGGAAAGTACTGCTTCAAAAAGGTTGCCGAGAAAAAAGAAAGCGGATGCATATGAACGTAAATACATATTACCATAATTTTTTTGGGATTCTTTAATTTTGAGAAATGTACTTCGCCTAAAGCCTCAAAGAACCGTCAACGCCAAAAAGTCTACTTCATTTTCCACAGACGCTATCAGTCATGATTTTTCTCAAGCTGCACACTGCATGTATTCTTTATGCAAACTTCGGTAATAACCGGTTCACAATGCAACTGAGGGATGGTATGATGGTCGGTATAGCAATGGTGGACACGATTGGTAACAAAGTTTGCAACCAGCATTCCCAAAATGACGAAGAAGCAGTTGCAGCCCATGGACAGGATGGCGCGCCCTTGGTACTTTGCTCTCCGAAACACAGCAACTAATCGAAGATCCTTTACTGTTCCATCTATAAAATGGTTCTTCAGAAAACGATGTCTTTCAAATGGCACTTGGACTGCATTTAGTGAGCCTGTTGCTACCACTTTCTACAATCCTTGCACGGTACATTTCCGTTTGGTAGCACGGTTATATACGGATTCCTTTCGTTGGACAAGAACATTTCATAAAAAGCTCTCATGAAAAGCTCTTGTCCAGCGAAAGAGATCGGCTTACAACTGTGTGCTACCAAACGTAAAAGACTCCTTTGCACAGTTGAGAACAAATGCGATATCGTCAACATAGTCAGCTTATCTTGCAACAACCAAGGAATTGAACTTATATTCGAGTTGCTTCGCCCTCACGTAGCACTAAAGAGAAGTGATCTATTTGGAGGTGTAAGAAAAAAACCGTCAGCAAATGTCTGCGACTAGTCTCTGTCACATCAAAGGCTTTTTAGAGTCTCCCATGAAATTAAGATGAAAGGCAATGCCGAAGTAACCCAATTTGGAATTAACACCCAATTCCCACACCTCAAACACCTTACGCATTTGACTCGCGGCGTTCTCCCACGCGCCAAAAGCCATTTTCGTTGACCCTGATACGGAATTGCATAGCGATGAATCTTTTCAAGTCTCCCACGAAATGACAAAGTGGTATATAACCATTACGAATGCGACTGCAATTCCGGAAGCGTACAACCAAATTGAGCATACGGTCTAAAAATTCTGATTACGAATGCATTTCACAGCAAAATGCTTCCTCAAATTAACTTCTTGTTCAAATCTCTTTCTTCCTTGGAAAAATAATTCACAATGATTCAAACTAGTTCAAGAGATGTTGCGAAAACAGAGAATCGTTCCGCTCTTTTGAATTTTTCCTGCACCTCGACTATATTTGAGGAAATGTTCAAGATACAAACGTTGCTGAAAACCGCCTTGATGAAATCGGTGATTCTACATCACAATTACTAGTCACTAAATTAAATGAATTTGCTCGCAACCTGCTCTAAAAAGATGCAAACTCCAATAGTTTCCATCCCTTCAATAAAGTTGTGTTCTAGTCAAGCTAAAAACTAGAATACCACGTTGATTTTTTCCTGACACGGTGCGGTCGATCGGCAGGCGGGGTGCGCAGTGATCACAAAGTTGTAGCTTATAATCCTCTTTTATAACATTTTTACTCTTGAATTGAACTTTACGACACCAGCACTTCTCAAGTCCTCGCTATGAAATTTTTTTTGGGAACAGTCGTTGATTTACGTCATGGACGCATAACTTCTGTGAGAAGATAACGTAGTACTTTACACCTGCGAAAAAGCTCATTTTCGTGACAGAGCGCATCATCTGATGGTTTTGAAAGAAAACAACAATAGAGTGTGCTCTGAGTCAATATGTTCAGCATATCTGTGACGTTTCGCAAAAGTGCACCCTCAAGGAATAGCTTATTTACGATTATATTTTCTGACGCACAAGATCTTCGTTCAATATCTTCAGTATATAAGCGCACACTATTCATACCAAAAACATTATTGCGTGGTTATCTAAGAAAATCTGCTTTGTGGTGGATGAATGCGAGAAAACTTGAGCGTTTATGAAACATACTACTTCATCTTTCCAATTTGCCTATCTCTAGATTCCTGAGAAGAAGAGCGACTCAGGTGTCCCAACATAAGGAGAAGAGATTAATATGTGTATAGTTTCGATGAAAGGTAAAATCTTGCCTCACATTGAGTACCAAAAGGAAATGTTCAGGAGCTATTACTTGTGTGCTTTCCCATAATGCGTCTGGATGCTCTACAACCCAACCAAACGAGTTGAATCGAATCGAAAATGTCTCTACTCCTAATACGATTAAGCTGCAGTACATAACACGTTACCATTGCCTGCACTATTAAGTCATGCATCAATGAGACTACACCCGCTTATTCGTCGTTCGATGTTTGCATTCAACGAAATTTACACGTTCAATTTACCTGTAACCATAGCCAAGACATCTTCGTATCTACCTCACCAGTTTCAGACTTCCGTCACTTTATATGCATCCAATGAGCAAAGAATCACTTATTGTCTCTTGTTGATAGTATAGGTAGAAAACGTTACTTGAAACACTCACAATACATCTCTCGCAGTAAAGTTATAGACTTACTAGAGACAATTGCCACAAAGAAAATAACCACAAAGACAAGTGAGCGCCGCGAAAGAAATAATCGGAATCATAGTGCACTGAATCAGTGCATGTTACCTTCCTAGATTTTCCGTCCTTCATTTGTTGACACCAGAGGGTTAATCAGGACTTTTGATTTTCAATAGCTAACGGTTTTCTGGGTCAGCCTTCATCAACGCCTTAGATGTATAGCTGCGCACTTCTATACGATTAGGGAGGGACCTGAAATCTTAATCAAAAATCATTACATAGACTAGAGATAAATTGGAAAGGGCCCATAATTTTTGCTGTCAGTGAAAACTTCTTGAATTTCTTGTTAATTAGCTAAAATTTTCATTACCAGGAAAGATGAATATCTTGAGTCGATAGAAGGTGATCGCGTTTCTCAAACAGAAAACTGCACGTTCAAATGGGTCAACAGTAATATAGTGATTTGTGACAAATATTTTAGTTTAATCAACGAGCAAGATTGCACATCGATATGTCAAGTCTTGTCTTACGAGAGAAAACTTCAGAGAGGTTGACCATCGAGAATCAAAAATACATATCAAATATACTCACGTATCAGATCATCAACGGCACCTTAGAAAAACAGAATAACATGTTTACCTAACGTCAAAGCTAACTGTAGATCGGTACTTCGAATCGGATACTGATCGTCACGGATGTATTAGTAGGGTGTGTCTCAATTGTGCGCTTCACCTTTTCGTCTTTCAAGAGATACACCTTGCACCTAACTATGACAAAATGGAGGCTATAATATGAAGTATGGAGGGGGAGTGGAAGCGATGAAAGTGAATAAATGTGCTCATTCAAGAATACATATGCAACGGTACAAAATCTACCGCAATCCATCATAATTATATCGACCGTGTCAGCATTTCTGCCGAGGATATGGACACTTTTGGTTTCCTAAGTGTTGCCAGGCCTTGAGCATAATGGTTTCTTTGATTATACCTACTCATGGACGAAACGAGGCAATACAATAAACACGCTTGAGGATAAACTATGTGGCCTAACCACAACTTGATGATACTCCAACAATGCGATAACAGTAATAACCGAACTCATAAATACTTCTAAATAGGCACAACCTAGACGATTTTTCCAGAAATTCCTATTCTGACCTTGAGTCATCCGTTTTTTCGACAGTTTAGGCAAAACATCATTGACTCCTATGAAGGCAATGTGACAAACATTTCTATTTCTGTTCGGGACATGAGGAAATAAAAACAGCCTGCCTCATGGTGATTTATTCATTTACTTACATGATTCAACACCACAAAGAAGAGGTGGGTAGCGCAGCGACAGCCCTACCAAACATCAGGAGCATGGCTCTAGGTTGACTACTGTCGAGCTCAAGTTCGCCAACTCCCATCCTTTTCGTCTCAGCACATTGTTGGAAAACTTGTCTCACCTTAAATCATTCCCTCTAATTCACGTGGGAATGCCTTGGATCTCAAGACGTATTTCCGTCTATCTCATAATGGCAGAGATTCGACTTGACAAGTACTCAAGAACATTCGTGAAATAAACGGATATTTCTCGAGCAGGAGAAACTGGCTTAGAAAAAGTCCGAAGACTACATGTATAGTGGACACAAGCAAACGAATCGAATGCAAAACACTGAGATCCAGAAAACAGATACGATGACGGGGTCAAAATAAAAATGTGAAGAAATGTCAAATGCTTTGCGATTTCCACCAGATCAAATACTTGGTCCTTTGTCTCGCAATCTAGGAAGGTTTTCGATTCTAACTATGGGCTTAATTGTGTCTTGAGGTTCTTAGCATCACACTGCCGTTCGATGCTGATAACTTGAAGACTCTCCCTGGAATTTTTTTCACAGCTCTAGTTCAGCGTGCTCAGATCCTCGTCGCAGGCAATCACCCAATATTGTGGATCAAACTGAGTCTTCTCCAGAATTAGTCACCTATCACTTTGCCGATCATTAGTGAACAGAAAGTAGTGTGAAGCATGGATGACTCACAACTTACGAATCAACTGCACGACATTAACTACTGCGCTTGCCCCATTCACATTCTCATTAGTTTCTAAAAAAGCAGTCCTCATCTAAAATCTTACTACTGCCATGGAATAATTGAGAAATGTGGAATGATCAACTAGAATTCTTTTTCAAACGCATTTAGCGGGGTATGATAACACAAAAATACATAGAATGATGTTGAGTGAGATGCAGAATTTTAGCACACGCCTAGCGAAGACGTAAAATGCGGGTTCGATTTCCGACTGACGTTTGAAGTTTTGCATAGCACTCAACGTTATTGAATCAAAATGATGTCTGTTATGTCATATGTTAGACTCGTATTTTTGTCGTGTTTAAGCGCTAACCATTTACCGCAAAAATGATTTGTATTTCTAGTCAACAGCGTTGAAAAAGCGAAAAGCCCTTTTGATTGGCTTTGAATCGTCATAAAACATCTTCGCGAACAGTCACAATACTCGTTGGAAACTTTTAGATAACAATGCCTTGAACGGAAAGTAACGCACTGCTCAACAAAGTATATTCCCATATTTTCACGTTAGTGGCAGAAATCAAAAATACTGGACCCCTACCGCTATAAGAACTAAGCATCCTCGTAGAGACAGTAAAAAACGGTGCACTAACAAATTATAAGGGCGGCGAGGTCAAGCTCAAAATTTAGCGTGAGTGGAGAAAATCAAGAAATTACTACGACCACGTAAAATCGTGCAAACTCCCCGCTTTTGTATCCAACACCACCTTAATCACTCCTATCTCAACATAGCACTTGTGTACATCTTTTCCTAAACTTCACTGTTCTCCAATTTTGAAAAACGACATCGTTAAAGCGCTCAAATCGGTCGCAATCGTTTTACGCAAGTCTAGTAGTAGACATAGCTCGACCTAGGTCTATCACTACTTTGCAGACTCCCTCTGCTAAAGTCTGATTCAGCGAACGAAAACCAGTTTTTCAACGGTGCCCGCCTTCACTGGGCAAACTCCTACATATTATAAAAACATGACTTAACCGGAAATTCTTTCAAAAACATCGATTTTATGCTAGAATCACGTGAGCGAAAGAGCAGCACTCAAAAACAGCTAAAGCACAACTGATCTCATGACTAATTCCACTGCTGAGTTGCAGAATGTGCCCAGATTTGCTTCGCTAATTCAGAGCGATGTTATTAGGTCGTTTCAAAAATTTTGGTTCTGCAGCAATAACCATCAAATTTATTAACCACAAGTATTTTAAACTGCAAGATTTCGGTGTCGTTCGATTGCTGTTTCTTGTGAACATTTTGCTATACAACTTGCCTACATCTGCTTAAAGATAGAGCTGTCCTGGGAACAAACTCCCTTGATACTCATGCACGGATGGCGCGTACGGGAAAATGCTAGCGAAGCCGCGCTCTAGGCTAATGGAGCTTCCTGTGGACGACTCCAGCGCGATTGATCCTCCAGACTGTTCTATCCAGCTCCCAACTTCGCGAACCACTTCCTAGCCGCCCTTTCTGCGGTCGTATCATCGCCCCAGGCTAATAATCTTGCGCGTCGCTTCACTAGCATTTACCCCTACGTGCCATTCGTCCATGAGTACCAAGCTTATTCCCACGACAGCTCTAAATTAAAGCAAGTGTAGGCAACTTTTATACCGAAATGTTCGCAAGAAAATGCCCATCTGAACGATACCAAAGCCTTGCAATTCCAATTACTTCTGATTAATAAATTTCGTGTTTAGTCTAGTACCAGAACATATGTAACGGGAGATATTACGTCTTTCCGTTTAGTTGCTGACCATCGCGCTATGTGTAATGTTGAAGCATACTACTCTGATACTGGTTCAAGTTTGACCAGGGCCAATAATCTTCCAAACTCTACATCTTATCATCCACCACTGCTGCACTTTTATTGTAATGAAAAGCCGAAAGGACAACAGCGGCACTTCACAATCTCACGAATTGCACGGGGAATTAACTTACTCAAACACATCCGTATATATAAGAAAATATCGTATGCAAACTGAGGAACAATCAGAAACAGGGTCGGTGATGACATTTGAAATGTCCAAATGTACGTTGGACCCACGCACAATCATTCAGGCGTTTGAGGCATGAACAAGCATGAATGTGACCAAAGCACTACACGATTCTTCGAGTATTCAGGATAAAACTAAACTAGGGAGTTTACTTGCTATACAATGACCAACAGAGGGGGTAAAACGTTCAGATCACATGTGGGTTTGTTTAGTTAGCACCCTCTCCTTGCTCCCCCGCGTCTTGATCGTCAGCGGCAGCGTCCGAGGTCCACAGTGTGAGATTGTCCCTCAACAGCTGCATGATCAGAGTGGAATCTTTGTAAGAATCCTCATTGAGGGTATCAAGCTCAGCGATCGCATCGTCAAATGCCTGAAACAAGAATCAGACCGTTTTCGAGCTGATGGATATAGCCGGCACGCATACACTTGACACACACATACACACACACACACAAAAGTTGTTACACCTGCTTTGCCAGTTGACAAGCTCTATCGGGACTGGGAGCAACCTCATAGAGAAATACAGAGTAGTTCAAAGCTAGCGCAAGGCGAACAGGATGTGTGGTCGGCAGTTTTTCTTTCGCAATCTCGAGTGCCTCGGCATAGCAGCTCTGACCGATGCTCGCCACCGCTAGAATTTCGAAACGAAAAAATTCACCTGTTTGGCCAATTGGCACGCCTTATCAGGAGCATTCAAAATCTCGTAGTAGAACACCGAGAAATTGAGCGCGAGGCCGAGGCGGATGGGGTGAGTGGGCTGCATCTTGTCCTTGGCGATGTCAAACGCTTCTTGGTAAGACTGCTGCGACTTCTCGACAACCGCTGTAATCACGAGAAAGTAACGACAACTATCACCCAGCGATCATATAGAGCGATAAATAGTGGACCGCAACAACAAAGCAACAACAACAGCAACAAGAGCAACAGCAACAAAAACAACAACTAAGTATAGCACGTCCCCAATCACGGCCATCCACCGCGGCACTGTCGCTTTCTCTCATGTCTAACCTAGTCTAGTCTCGTCTAGTCAAGTCACTACGTCACTACGTAGAATCAATCACAAAGTCACAAAGACGAATAGTCATAGAGAAAAAAACGTACAGCTTCTGTCCTCTCCACACGCCACTTCGGCGAGATATCTGTAATAGTCGCCTTTCATCTTGAGATAGAACACCTTTGATTCTGGATTGCCGGCCTTAGGGATCAGGAATTTGTCGAGCAGATTCTGCAAATGAACAGGGGTAGGTAGCGATCTGACCACTAACTCAGAAAACTTCACGATCCACTATAGCTTGGAAAAACATCACTCACCAGCACATCCTGGCAGATATCACGTAGTTCCTTCTCGACTTTCTCGCGATACTCCTTGGCCATCTGCTGCTTCTTCTCCGAACCTTCGGTCTTCTGCTCAATTGACGAGATCACTCTCCAGCTTGAGCGACGAGCGCCAACAACGTTCTTGTAGGCGACCGACAGGAGATTACGCTCTTCATTCGACAGCTCGGCGCCCAGCTCAGTCACTTTCTTCATCGACTGCGCCATGTCGTCGTATCGTTCAGCCTAGATAAACATAGAGTGAAGTTCTTCACTCATGGGTTGCACACGAAACCCAAAGCGGGGCTCGCTAACCTGCTCGGCCAACTTAGCCCTCTGCACGAGTTCGTCCTTGTTATCGGCCATTATAATAACGAGTTAGCTTGATTGGTTACTGAAAGCACAAGTGAACAACGTCTATCAGTATAGTGCTTACCTCTCGGTGATCTACAATGAACGACAACACGAATTAACTGAGGCCACACGAGCGACAACTGAGCGCTAGCGGACAGCAACACGAACGGAGGAACGTATAAGACTGAGACTGCCATGTCGATGCTCCGTTGAAAACGTAGCATGAGAAAAGGGGGCGCACATATGCCGCAGTATGAGCGCGCACATTACTCCGAATAATATTATTCTTCCAGGCTTTACGATTTAGAAAAACTAACTAAACATTGACATCGAAACGCAAAAACTAAATACGGATATTTTACAAAATAGCAAAAATTGATTAAAATTTAAAATAATTTTAGCGGAAGAATATAGGGATATAGAGACCAAATTGTCCCGCCCATTTGAGGCGGACCGATTCACACGTGCTCTAGACTGAGAATGAGCGCGCACAGTAAGTTCTGCACAATTACGCTCACCTATTGAGCGGTTGTTGATCTCCATAAAATCGATTTCCATTCAAAATCCTGAGCTAGATCAAAATATCTAAATTTTTACATGTTTTCTAACTTAATGGCGTTTAAGAAGTGCGGATGAATATTAGGGAGAGGCGAATAAGCGTGCAAAACATTTTGCGCGCGAATCGATGGCTAGCCGGCTGACCGCCCGCACGTAAACAAGCCGCGACGCGTGTAATTAGCTCCTTGTGCCTGTGGATTAAGCAATGCGTACAGGATAGGATAGTTTCGATTCGTCGAGCTTCGCCAGTACTGTCCAAGCGATAGCATCGCATAGAAAGCCATTTCACTCAGTAACACGTAAGGGAGCATGTGATCTGTCGGTAGATCAAGCGATACGCAGACGACGAGTGCGCGTTCAAATCCGCACTGGCATGTGTGCCGATTCATTGTGGCGCGTGTGGCCCAGTGGGCGAAGGTGATCTGCGACACATGGTCGATCAGCCGAAGTCGATGGCTCAATCCTGCGCTCATGGCTCAACAGGCCTTCCATAACCCGAGTTCGGTGGATTATTACAGACTTGTCTGGGGGTATGGCAGCGCTGAGTTGGTACATCGATAGGCCACCGCGAATCACTATTTGTAAAAGGCCACAAATGCATTCAATCGTCTCTACGACCCTACGAATGGAGTGGAATGCATGGCGCATCCCTCAGGGCTTGACCGCCGAGAGCTCTATCGTTTATCCTTTGATAAAAACCATAGTAATGAACAAATCAGTGCCAATAGGATCAAAATTCTCCAGTATTATTACGAAAAACTACTATTTTGCAACCAACAATCCATATGCTTCTGCGAGTTTACAGCTTCAAAGCCCCCTATTCGACCACAAAAGCACGTGGATCAGTTCGGTTTGCCAAGCGGAACAATAGGTAGAGATGGTCAGTCAATCGCTAGGATATTTTGCAACAGCTGCTTTACCACTAAAAATTCTAAAAACTCAAAAAATTCTCCATGTTCACCACTCCTTTAGTAGTGATGCGGTGTTACAACTTAATAATCTCAATGATACTCTGTGATATGCAGAACTTTGAACCTCGGTCGAGAGTTGAATCTGGGTCTCACTCATATCGAGGCGCGTTTTACCACTAGACCACCGAGACACCACTTTAAAAACACTCTTAAGCGTTCTTCACCAATGCACGTTGAAAGTCCGAATTGCAAACGAATACAGAATTTCCAAGCACACTTTCTATGCAAATCAAATCTGCGTGATAAATACGATAGAATAAAGTCTACTCCATAAATCTGTGGAAAATCCGAACTCCAGAAATATTTTTGTGAATGAGATTTTTTCCACCGTGGATATTTGGTTTCTGGAGACTTGGATACTTGAATGGTCTGGTTTCGCTGACAGTACGAGCTCCCACAATGATTTCAATTTGCAATAGAAATCGTGGAAATTATCGTTATCAACTATCATAGTTATAATTATAATCATCATTACTTAATTACCAGTTATCGAAAAACATTCACTTCACCAATATTCCCATTCTTATTCTCATGTTACGTTCATTTTTTACACCTCTTCATGACAAGTCTCTGATACCTAGCAAGACATGGTCACTATTTCTTCACTTTTCTTTGATTATAGACTTTCGATATTATACGTCTTGCTTTTATCCTCGTGCTAACCTTGTATCTTTTCGAAAATCTGCGATAATCAGCATCATTAGTGAATCAGAGATGATGTAGTCTAACACTTTTTTTTTCTGGAGAAATACGCTTTTTTGGTTAATAGAGGTGTAATTTTGATTCCAAGCCAAAAGCATATTATATTGTTCAAGGCACTAATGTACTAGTGCATGCCTTACCTTATGAGATTTAATCACTAACTTGCAATTTTCTCAAGTGTTGCGAAATTCTTATCGTTCATTTCAAGTGTTTCCTTGAGACCACAGCTCAAATTTCAATAAGCCTAGCAATCATTTTTTGAGCCACGCATGTCAAGTTTCGATCTTACGATCTCGTCAGTCGGCAGTTACTCGGGCACAGGATTGGTAAAAGACGAGAAAGAGTAACTGCCCGACTAACGAGATCGCAAGATCGAGGCACGTGTGTCGGGCCCAATAAGTCAGCCCTCTATAATAGACCACTGACATGCGTGGCTCAAGAAATGATTACCAGGCATGTTGCGAAATTGACACGAGCGTTGTCGTCTTCTATAGCATTTTGAAGAGATGTTGACGAGTTAAATAACTTACTCCAAAGTGCACTGAGTAAGTGAATTCAGATTTTCATCTCCGTAAAAAGGATAAAGAATAAAGCTCTTGGCGTTGATTAATTCCTGCGGAATGCGCATATATTTGTCTTCAAATTTTAGTTCGTTTAGGATGATTGCTTGATATCTGGCCTTTACAATGACTCGCGATAGCCTACCGCTGCATCGAGTCAGTGCTGCTTATCCTCCCAGACAAGTCTGCAACTAGTTTGGTACCAATTTACCGACTCCCGATAGATGAATGGCTTGGTGAGCCATGAGCGCGTGATCGAACCATGGACCTTGTATGCGACACAGAGCACCTCCAACGACTATGACATATGCGTTCGATATATATATATATATATATATATATATAAATGCATATATACACATATATATACGTCTATGTACATATGTATATGTATATATATACAATTTTTGAATAAGAGATTGTGTCTTTATGAAGAGGTAGTTTAGGAAACTGCCTCTAAATAAAGTCGGCTCCCTAATCTCGGAATTGGTTACCAAGTCCTAATGGTCTTGGTCAAATTGCTAAACCCGCATTGATGGAAGACTTCGTCAGCCCAATGTACAAAGCCGCAGAAAATGCTATTGTCATAACAAATGCTGGTTAATCAACCAGTATCACCACGATCAAGAGGTCTTAATTTTAATCCTACCCTCATATCTTAAATAACAGTAATTTTGTGCTACATGAATTGATGCCCGTAGCACTTGTAGAAAATTTGTGTTTCCATTATGACCTTGGTACCAGACATTATTCGCAAAGGAACCTGCACATATCAATTCCGGGGTTCCCACTAACTAAGCATATTTATGATGTTTTTTGGCAACTGTTTTGCTAATCTCGTGGTCAATAGAGTAGTTCAGAAATTTAGAGTCTCACAAACATATCAAAAATACTCGGCCGTATTGGTGTAAGTGGATAAGCAAATTTCATAAAATGTTTCTGTAGTCGTATATTTACCTCGAATCAAAATTTTCAGAAGAAATCAAAGCGGTCTTACTTGCTTGAATACCCATTGATGTAGAGTGATGTGCAAAAGTTTTGCGTTAGTTGGAACTAGAACCCACACTTCTTCCTATCCAGGGGTGCGTGCTCAAACCGTTGCACTACCGACGCATGTTTTGAAACTACTCTTTTTACGCTTCAATGCATCTATTTGTCAGCAACTAATCGTCCACGGTATGGCACGGATAATCGCTATCGACAATGGACCCAATCCCACTGACAGATACGGGGTGTTAGATGATCAAACACAATTCCTCTTTATTTGACCGCTTATAGCAGTGATATGATGTTATAAATATACCCATTGATGTAAAGTGATGTGCATGATATCATACTATTGTTAAAAGCGCTTGATCAAAAAGGATTTTTGCTTGATCATCTGACTTACTTGAATATTTGGACAGCCCGTCTTCACGAGCCCAGCAAAGTTTCCATTCGTTTCTCTCCCGCGCAGTGGTCGCCCATGGTGGTGATCTGTTTCGAACGTGATGACGTACGCGGGTCCCATTTCGTTATTCTAAACTCGTTGCCATCTGCGAACGAAGACGGTTAATGTTAGTCACAAGCACGTCTGCCCATCGTTTGTGTATTCAAGAGGACTCCCGCTTTCTCTCAAAGTCCACTCCACTGTTCTTTTTGTGCATCTGTCATTTGTTCTTCTCATTATGTGGTCGGTCCCTCCGTGTCTCGTTAACGATGTATGTTTTTGGATTACAAAGATGTGATTTTTCGCAAATCTGAGCTGCACAAATCGGCTAGAGGTTGCGAGTGCCGATTGACTTTCAGAAGACCTCGCTCAAGCGCTCTGTGAGTAATGCGCAGATTTTTTGACGTAGGTGCATAGCATCAGCCCTCGTCTCTGGTGCACAACAGAATGATGAGAGTACTGCTGAAAAGAAAAGCTGAGCACTAAGTATGAGGCCCGCTATCTGTCGGTGGTTTCTCTAAGAAACCCAAATGCTGCACCCCTTCTTTTGCCTAATTCCTTCTTCGTGCTATTCTCCATGTTCATAGAACGTCCAAGGTACACGTACGAAGTGGCCTCCGTAATCAAGGAACTATCTAGTCCAGGTATGCTCAACTTCTCATGCATAGTCCAGTTTTTTTTAAGAAAAAAAAGGCGATTATGGATCATAGAATATACAACGCAAGAACGACAATCTCTAAACTTCAAAATAAGTCGGGATAAATATTTATCGAGGGCTGTAGGAAATCACACTTTCACATCAAAATGACGCTACTTGTACCTTAGTGGCAAAGGTCTGTGGATTCTTTTGGTTGTTATTCTAACTTACGAAATTCACTATGAATTGTGAACTAGCCCGAATTTCAATGTGGCATCGTTGAGGCTACGAAAAGCGGTATGAATTGTATGTGATCCATATAGTTATGGTTGTTCATTTAACCGAAGTTTTGCTAGGATTTTCATATGCAGGCAATAGCTTTGCAAGGAGATGCTGGTATCAGGATGACTAGTGAAAATCCAGTCTATACGCTTGATAGCTAGCAAAACAAAACACGACTTCCATAGAAGTTTATTTTCTTAGTGAGAAAATGTTGATTATGAATGGAGTACCCAGACCGTTGATACCGTCTTAAGGGTGCAGAAACGTTTTGGCTTCGCTGCGTCTGAGCGACATTCAACACTTTGGGAAGCCTTTTTGTTATGATGAGATGATAAATCATTAAGGAGACTTTTTCAACGAAATGCCCGTAGAGCGTGCGTTCAGCAGATGCTCCAAAACAGTGTTCGCCTTCGAACAAGATAAAAAAAACTAGATTGCATTGAAAATACGGCATCTCCGTTTGAGCGTTTTTTCCCGGCCATTTCAATCGCGCTGCCTGCCATACGAAATCAACATGGTTTTCAGAGAGTTGATTTGTGATCACCATGACTTGTAATGTAGAGTGTAAAGAGCGATCACTAGAATCATCTACTCTTTATATTTTCGCAGTCATCAGTAAATTAGTCTGAACAGAAGAGTTCTATACGTTGCCTGCATCTACCATTGACTTTTAACTCACTCTGCAGGAGATCCACAGTCTTTATGTGCTTTTCCTTAACACGTAACGAACAGCTTTCAGAAAACGTGCAAGCGAGATATCTTTTTGTACACTATTCAGCCTAGACTTGCTGTGGCAGTACTAAAAGTGGGCTCATTAGTTTTTTTGGGACAATCGTTTTAATGTCTAATTCCCAGATAAAAAGGAAGGAGAAGAAGAGAAATCACTGGTTAGAAAAGACTCTAATTGATTGGCACATCTGGGAGAACTTCTAGATGATGCACACACATTGTAGTGTTAGCATGGTACGTTAGATCTTGAATGCTCCAGAAAATACAGTGCCATCATCCTTATTATTGCCATTGCAGCCTTTAAGTTTTTTTTTTTATCAATATTTACCATGCCTATCTCAGTGATGATGTAGAGGAACAATGAAAAACGAGGACCTCATCTTTTCACTTGAACACCATTACGCCGATGTGTTTTCGTGCTATATCTGATGATGACGAGTGCCCGGAGCAAGCGACCCTAGGCGGGGTTAAACCCGCGTTTGACTCATACCGAGGCGTTCAAATCATTGCATCACGGAGACTACATCTCTGTTACCAGCACTCCTTCTTCAAAGTTCTCACTCTTTCTGATATATTTGCTATTTGTCTCCTCTTTAATATCTGCTTTTTGGCATGCATGGAAATCCTTTTCCTATTTGTTTTTATTACCACTGTCAATCAAATTTGCCGTTATCTGGAGCAAGTATATCGACATCCCCGTGCGCTCTCTCCTCCAGTAAGCAGCTTGAAAAGAATTACGCTAATTTGGCTTTACCGCTGATTCTTGAAGTTCATATAAGCATACATCATAAATATCTATCTGTTGTGCCTATAGTGACCAAAGTGAGCATTTTAATTTGAATCGGCAAATTCTTATGGAATTACCTGTTCTTCCTCTTTCTTACCGTCCACCTCATACTCTGATAAAGTTCACTGTTTCGTAGCTAGGAGTAGCACAAGAACATCCGTTGTTTAATTTTCGATAGTCAGTCAATCGAAAATGAAACTCCATTTGTCTGCTGAAGTTGTGAAAAAAGTCAAGTTTCTGGTAGTGAATCCATCACACACTAGTCTGTGGATGTTGGCCGATGAAAGCTAATCTCTGCACTCAAAATGTTTTTTGAGACGGGTCCGCTCGTTGTGAAAGCTGTTGCATGTAAATCCCGCGTCCCTCTGGTTTTGGCGATATGCTGGCACTTGTGTGCAAGAATAAAATCACTGCCTTGAAAGGCATATCTGCTATTTTGAAAATGCCGATTGGTTATTGTTGAAATGATCTTGTCGATTTATTAATCTATAGGGATCTACTACCGGCACAGTTGTTAGATTTATTCTATAAACTCGGTACAAAAACAAGATATATACCTTTCATCGTTTCCTGTTTTCAGAATATTACTGTATGCGTCCTAAGACGTCCATTTCCTTTGATATCGAAGTTGCATTTTATATTGTGCTGGAAATGCTAACTTATATTTACGTCATCGCCATTCACTTTGTTATCTTTCACTGGTACAGCGAAGTACATTGCCCTGTAAGTCAAACAAGGTCAGTTATTTTCTGAAATCTTCTGAGCCGTTGTTCGTGTTCTGAATCTGAAAACTCCCATGTCTTTTTTCCCACGTTAAGCTTCTGCAATTTCAACTTGGATCAAACCAGAATTAGTCAAGATAAAGCCAAATGTTCTTCTTGTTTATTTTATGTCATTACCCCGGAGGGTTAATTAAGTCATGCCTATGGAGCTTTCAATCATCTAGTTTACTCAGTCAGTTTGTTGATTTTACCTTCTGCAATAAACATTACAGGTTGTAAAATAAATTAGTAAGTATTTAAAATGATGAACACATCATCGCATTGCACCTCTTACAAATCGCCCATCATTATATTTGTTTTAATCTCACAAGACAGTGTGTGCGAACGCGGGCGAGAATTCGAAGATAAGTTAATGATGACGGCACAGCGGTGCCAAACAAGAAAGCCGGTTCACCTGAGTTTGCGTCCTCTCCATTATGAGAGCACAATGTTGCTCCGTAACCACTTAGCTATGTCGATCGCATCAGCAACTGTTATCATCATTACGTGTAGGTTATTTTTCAGTGTTTCATTAGGTTATTTCTTGTAAACAATAGGTTGTCACTCAGTCTCGTGAGAATGTTTTCGAAAGATGTAAAGTTTGAAAACATTCTCTGCAGAGAAAGAGCCTCGCAACAATATTTGTAAAAAGATGAAGAAAACGCACCAAAAGAAATTTCATTGAATCGCAGCGGTCTTAAAAATCTCTTTCTCACGTTAATTCGGATTCTTGTCTTATTTCCACCACAAGCATCCTATAACAATTTCTTACTAAAATTCTGCCTTTCCAATGGTTTAAAATTGTACACTTTCATATCACTAGCAGCGTATCTATGAAGAGAATATGGAATTTTAAAATCTCATCAGATAGTGCTCTTTCTATTGGAATTGCTCATTAATTTTTTCGGCTCTATCCACTTTACATCCAGAGAACTAAGAATCAATTGTGCGTGGTACTAAATGAAATACTAGCTATTTGAGACCGCGCACTTTTGTCCTATGCAATCCACCCAACTGAAAACGAGCAATTTCCGTGTCGCCACAATTTTCTGGTCTGTTGAAATCAGACAATAGTTTCTTGATAATTAAAAAAAATCAAAGGGATGTGAATGAAAGAGAAATGTAGAAGAGACTATGTGACGTCGTTCTATGGATATGGATGAAATGTGTGCATTAGTATGCGTTACTGTAGTACAAAATACAAATACAGAACTGTCAGATATTAGGTTGGAAAGAAAATTTCCATCGTTTGGCTGATAATGTCGTTTTTTCGCAAGAATGGTGTGTGATTTTCATATCATTTGAAAGGTTTACTTCTTGCGCATGAATTCATTCAAAATTTGTCTAAATCTGCTGCAGAATGGAATTGTTCAGGAAACAAAAACGTTTGTTGATGCTTTACGAGCACAATTTAATGCTTCAAATGCTGCTGATGCTGCTCGCCGAGTCAACAAAGCTTGGGACGTTTGCGTTTGGTGGAATTTCAAAGGGATTTCGCATTTTGAACTTGTTCCGAATGGCAAATCCATCAAACCCGATCTTTACTGCGAGCAGCTGAAACGAGTTTATGACAACTTGGCCGAGAAGTACACAGAACTTTATTCGTCGAAAGCGCGCTTTGTTTCAGCAAGATAACGCAAGAGCATAGACAACCAAAAAGACCAAAGCAAAGCTTGAGGAATTGGACGGAGCTGAGACTATACCGCATCCACCCTATAGACCAACGTTGCCATCTGATTACGGCCTTTTCCGATCAATGCAACACTTTTTGGAAGGTCGCCGATTCAAGTACTTCGATGAAGTTGAAGAAGCATGTCAAGCGTTTGTTGATTCAAAGCCGAAGGAGTGATAGTTCGATCAGATCCGATACCTGGCGGACTGATGGCAAAAAGTGGTGAATAATGATGGCTTGTATTTTGACGAATGGCTGTCGTTGTTTCTTTTCTGAATATATGCATAAATTTTGAATGTTTATCAAGCGATGGAAGCTCTATTTCCACCTTAGTATTTGAATGGTTTCGCAACGTATGATGAAATCAGGGCGGTATTTTTATGCCCGCACATTTTATACAATTACCGCAATTTATTACATTCATTGGATCAAAATAGTAGTTAATTGCTAGTCAAATTATCGGTCAATGAGTTTTCATAAAGGAGACTATCCGTACAATATTCGTGCCAAGAGCTGTATCCTTCGCTCTCACTCCTCGGCGTTTCGATGACCTCACGGGTACCTATCGATTGAATATGCAAATCATATGAATTTTTTTCCTGGAGCACACGGATTTGAAATGAGAAATGCACTACACAAATTTTTTCAAATGGTTATAGTGGAAGCTTGTAGTCGAAAAAAAATAAACAAGACTTTCGTAGGACCCTGAAGGTCGGTGATCTTGGGTTATTTAGTATTCATTAGGTGCGACAAAAGATCGGGCTATATAGTAAACTCTTTCAATTCACAATTTTCCTCTCTATATACTCTTAAATTTTTAACCTAACGTCTAGGGTTAGAGCACGGCTGAGAGAAAGGCAGAGCGAAAGTTTCCTTGGTATAGTAAGAATTTTAGTGAGCTCTCCGAAAGAAAAATCGAATTATTGGAAGCCTTCACTGCTTCCAAGCTTTGCTCGTATTTCAGCACTCTTGCGGTTGTATTTCACAACGAACCCTGCCACTCAATGAAAAATGAAAATTTGAACAAACTAATAATCTTTGCTGTTTTCGCTTTCAAACACGTAAAGACGCTGTGGATCGTTTTCAATGAGTTCAATGGGCAAATATTGATCAATCTTACATTTGATTTAACATATTTGAGCTCATAGTAGATTTTGTTAAGTGGGACAAAAAATGCTAGAATATAGAGATCTTTACCATCAAGATACAGATATCTCCTTCTACAGTGCTAAAATGTCGTTTTTCTCACACCCATTAAGATATGCTGGTAGCCGCGGGAAAAAGTGGAAATTTTTCGGAGCTTTCTTTCAATCTCAGATCAATCATAATACTATTTTTGAGCAAGTTTGAAAAATCAGGAGAATTTCAATTAGAAAATTTATGAGAAGTGCACTTGATTAGTTTCTAAGATTTACACTTGATCATAGGGCGATGAAAAACAGTCTTCCCTACAAGCATACAGAGTTCAAACTCTTCAACTACTATAGCTTCTAGAGAACCATTAATATTTAACAAAGAACCAGCCCTGTCTAATTCATGCATAAGAATAAAAAGTATATGGTAAATTTTGGCATCACTGTAAAACAGTTATTACTCGACTTAATGCGATAAATACGAATTTGTATAGTTAATATTTGCATTGTAACCTCTATATGCAAATCTCCTTGCTGAGCACATTCATCGTCTAATAAATAATTTAGTGCTGTGTTCGGCTCGTTCCGTCAATTCCAAATGCGCCTACAGTCATCCATCAGGGTATTCATTAAAGTGGCTAATTCTTGGCAAGAATGTTATGTTCCACTTAGAAAATGACAATTTTTCTTCAAATGCCTATACCGGTGTAGGCTTCGTTGGCAAGGTGAGCAGTCTGTCAATTCGGGAAAGAATCTATTGCTTTGAATACTTATACATTGTTTTTTTATAGCATAACATCGACGCAGTTATTGTACGGGTGAACGACGGAGAACTTGATGTGGTACGTAACCGATACTAAGAAAGCGATGATGTTAGGTGGACTCACAACCCTTTTTTAACTTTATTGTGAGAGGAATCATTGTAAAATGTGTTCAACCCGTTTTCCATTACTCTGCCAGTTTATTGCGAATCATCATAACTTGCTGTTATTGGCCCTCTCAAGTTATGTAATATTACTAATATAATTCGTCATTACACCGTGCATTGAATTTAATGTTCCACATAGATCCAACCTTTTTTTAGCAATTGAAGTTATTGTCTTGACGATTTTCTGTAAACAGTTAAGAAAAGTCACTGGAAGGAAAAAATCAAGTCTCCGGAAGCTGTGAATTATTACAATGACTGGAGCAATTTGAAAGCGGTAACATTTTTGTGTTAACGAAGAAACTGAGCGTATACATGTTGCAGTTTACGCTATCCTTGAATCGTTCCTTCGCTCAAAATGATCTGCTCAATGTAACTAACAAAGCGTACACGTGAGTTAATGTAGTTTTAACTAGAACATATTTTTTGTGCTCATCAAGTTATGTGTTTTATAACTTTTTAACACTATAGAGAAATGTATGCATCTGAAATTTTGATCAAAGACGACAGTAACGCGAGCGTTCTTTCGCATTGTTTCTTTTCTTTACAAGTGTTTTCCACTCTTACAGTACCAGGAAGTAGCTTTTGTCCTGAGAATTATGAATATTTTAAACGATACTATAGCACGTTAACCGTGAATCTCTCTCCAGCAGCCACGGAGCTGAGTTTCATTGCTACAGTTGCTACTTTGCGATTTGAACAATTCTCAGCGTCTGCAAAATTATGTTGCAATTATTTTGGAAATGTCATATCGCTTGACCCATGTTCTACCAATAACTATTGATAGACAGAAACATAATCTCGACTCATATGAGAGATGAGTGTAGAGCTAACTTTTGCAACAAGCTGTTTTGTTTATTTTTTACCCAAAGTTCTCCAGAGAATGTGCAACGTCACTTCATGATATCATACAGTACACTGGAATTTTCCAATTCTATATATATATATAGATGATGGAGTGGGTAGCGTAGTAGTGGTGATCCCGTTAGTTACAAGAACGATCCTAATTTATTCGAGCGCTCTGGTTCGACTCCACAGTGAGTCCATCAAGTCTTTCATACCTCTAAGGTCAGAAAGTGAGCAGATTAATATTTGACGAGCTCAGTCCCCTTGATCTCTATACGGACCTAACATGGATTGCTTAGGAGCTTGGTGAAAACTTATCGGGCCAACATTCACAGACATTGGTGACGATGATGCCAAAAATCCTCAAGTACCAGCCGATCTCGTGCACACAGTCTCGAAGATCTTCATGAATGATGGATACGAAAAACGAATAGAATGCAAGAACTTCTGGGATGCGTATAGTGTGATTTATGTGGCGTTGGGTCATGCCATGTAAAGATGACAATATTAAAAAACTATAGCAGCTGTCCTTAAGGACGGCGGAGATTACCGATGTCGATCGTGTCATATGTCATATAACCTTCGGTGTGCACTGATGGGCATGAATTCGCGGTGTGCACTTATGGGCTTGGAGCACTATCTTCTGATTACAAACTTGCTTTTTACAAATTTGAAACGATAAGGAAAGGGCCGGTCACCATCGACATCGTTTGCTTCTACCTGTATGGCTGAGAACAATGCTATCTGTGTCGATTTATCATATCTCAGAAAACTGTCTTTCGTAAATTTTGTTGTTGTAGAGAGAAATGTTTTGTGCAAAAATATCTTGTGCATTATTTATGTTATGATTGTATCGCTCTTCAATAGCTTGTCGTTACCACTGAGACAGATGTTGTTTTTGCTAAATCCTTCAACAGAATAATTCCAGTAATCGCCATCTTCTCGCTGAATTCTCTAGACCGGTCTTCACGAATTCATCGAATTTGGATTCTTGTCTAACATGGATTGTAAGTGTTTTATTAGAATAGAGGATTAAATACCTATTTGATATAGGTACCCGTAGGTGTTGATATTTCTCCATGTACTTCTCACGCACTTTCTAGAAGTTATTTTGGTAGTTCTCACTTTTGTGTCCTTTGATTAGTGGATTCCACAAAGTGTTTCCTAGAGCTGAGATCCTCCCAAATCGTTGAATGACCGATTTGCATCAGCTTTGAATCGCTAAGCAACGATATCCTTAAGCCTACCTGAAACTGTTATAGAGACACTTGTTTGAATTTCTGATTAGTCTACGAGATTTGAGTGGATAACAAAAATATCTGTGTGACCCCAACGTAACCTAATATTTCGTTGATTCTAAGCACGATAATTCGATAGCCCGTGTTAATCACAAGAAATTTCTGTTTCCCAATTTTTCTTACATTGAGAATGAACATTGTAAAGGGAAAATTTACATCCGATTCGTTTTCAAAAGACAGATTTTATGACTCTAGAACGAAGTATAAACTATATTATTGCGGAGTCATTCAAGTAGTTAGTAGACTCCGATATCACTTATAATATAAGTAAGTCATTTCGTCCATAATGCTTTATCAAATTTGACTTGAATACAACCTCATGAAGGAAAGTTTTCTGCTTGAAAGTTGTGATTTAATCAAATTCTCGCGCAGAGTCAATAATTAAACTATACACAACATTGGTACTTGAAGGTGCTTGGTAATCTTAATAGAAAAGATACTTAGCAATATTAGAGATATAATGACTAAGGCATAAAGGAACTGCGCGGAGACTTCTTCTCAAGAAATAACTTCGTCGTTCATTGCTTGTAGTTTGGACTCAATAGCGTTTGCCAGTCAGAGTGAATAACAGTGATCTTCTTTTGAAAAGAGAATGTGCTAGGTACTTTGGTACTTATCTGTTATCGGTTCGCATTTTCAATTGTTTTATTTATTTGGAAAATTTCCCCTGTATCGTGGAGATTTATAGGTGTTTTTGTATTTCAAATCTAGAAGGAGCTTTGTTCTACCTTAAATGGGTTTATGTTTTCGTTTCCGCTTCCATTGCTAAGTAAGCCGCCTAAGTAACCTCAGCCTGTGCAAGAAAAGCATATGAACGTGTGAAGGGAATTTTGTAATAACAGTGTCGCATTTTTATCTAATATTTTTCCAGAGGGCAGGAAAAACTTAAAAAAAAAATGCGCGTCAGACGTGAATCGCATCAGGTGATTAGTCAACTGTGCGATCAAAGCAGCCACTCACGCACCGCACGCTTTTGCTGTTACAGTGCACTAAGAGGTCCATTCTAGAAATCAAGTACACAGTTGAAGCCGTTGCGATCCAAGCTTTCGAATGATCGGTAAAGTCCAGTGAAAAGGTTCGTCTAGCGAAAATACGCCAAGACGCACCGAATGTGAAACATAATTTCATCTTTAGTCTTACGGCGCACTGAAAACCCTTTTCTTCAATAAAGCGCAGCACTAATATGTGAGATCTGAGCTATGGAATATTTACTAGAGCTCTAGAAAAGCAAAAAGCGCTTGTTCATAAAGGTTTTAAAAGTGTGTGCCGATAACGAAAAAGTACCAGCATTTTGATCGTGAGGTTAGACATCTAATATCAATTAATCCCGTAAGCACCAAAGTGTGTTTGAAAATGCAATATTCTACTGAAAAAAAAAACGCTTTCAGCTGTTGCTGAAAAAGAAAAACGTTTCCAGCTGTTGTAGCAAAACAAATGTTGATACACTGACGGCGAATTATCCTCTATAAAAACGCTACAAAATTCTGTCTCCAGTCCTGAAGCTGAAAAGTTCTGTGGAGTGCTTTCAATTAGGCGGTAATTTGAGTGATGTTAATGCTGCAGATTCTATTCTGCGACAAACTATTGAAGGGCAGCTTTTCCTGCACTAACTGGGGACTTACATCCACATTTTACAAGCTATCGGTTTTTGCGGGAAGTCCGTTGAAAAACTTTGGTGCACTAAATTAAACCGCTGAACAATTCATGGCACCTATGACTATGTACAATCACTTGTATATCATTCTGCAGAGCAGATCGTATACAGTGTACATTACGTTAATTCTTTTTCTCTCACTGAGCATTCTTCACAGATTATCAGCTTAGTGAGTTCTTTTTATTGTTAAGTTATGTTTTCCGCTTACAAACCTAGACTGGGCACTCACCACTTCATTCAAAGACGTCGCGTGCTAAGATTGAACATGACCACACACAAAGTCATCAAGCTCTATACATCTATAGTTTAAAGTTAGCCCATCGAGTTTCTCTGATCGATACTTTGCATCATTATTGGTTTCCATAATGTCACTACGTGAGCAGTCTTGCAAGCGCATGCAAGTGTAGGCTAAGGGTGAAATGTGGTGTGCAATGTGCTGGGAATTTATGGCTTTTTGTATTTATGTCTACATACATGTATACTGAGACATATTTATATAAGTACGTGAGCACTACACGCGAGCTGCTCTGCGAAATATGCAAAATATCGCACACGATTGCGGTAAAAGAAATTTCAAAGCAGTAAAATACTCGGGTCTATAAATGCTATACACTTTAAAGGTAGTTTCATCATGTGCGCAGAGTTTTTTTTTGAAAAATTTTAGTCTTTCGGAAGATTATGGATTGCGAGAAGTCGTTTTCTCATTAGCTTTCCACTTGATTGATAGCAACAAATTTCGGCATCGAGTATAACATAATAAGCAAAACAAACTTTTCAAACAATCAAGTGTGTTTTTACTAAGAAAACATCCATCGACGAACGGCGCTTGTCAGAAGATCTTTGAGAAATCAGCTACTGATTGGCTATAAGGACTTTGTTCATTTTTGGTATCATCACCGTTTATCGGACAAGAATGTTCTGAACGTTTCTCTCTTGCCCGATAAAGATTTTCTTGTAGACTATTGCTAATAATCCGAAGCATAGATCTAGGCAAATCCAAAGACGCAGTTTTTTGAGGCCCTCTTACAGCATCGTAGCATTTAAATAAGGGATTTCACAAGCTTTGCGCTCCTTTCGCGTTAAATTGCGTTTGCACTTTGCTGGTTGATCTTTTCTGAAGTAAGGCAAGCCATTAAATAGTGTAAATCTCAGAAAGTTTAAGAATGCGTTCGTTTTCCATAGAAGCCTCCCTACAGCCCTCTTTAAAGAAAATTGTATCAATACGCGTTGCACGTTTTCGTGCGCTATCGCGCACATTTTTCTCAGGGCAGAGCTCTTCTCTCAAACTGATAGTGTTATATCAGTAGCGTAAATCTCGGAGATTCTAGAAATGTTTTTGTTTTCAAAAAGACTCCTTGCAGCTCTGTGGCTCCCAAAACAATGTGTTTCATACGATCGCGCGTTATCACGAGTATTCTTGTTATTTAATTGAAGATCGCTCCTCCGTTTTGTAAAGATTTTCAAGTTTTCTACCTTCAAATTGTAGCACGAACTTTGTTCGATCTTTTGGTGCTTAGGTCTCTTTTAACTTCATATAATACCAAATCCACTCTCCGCAAATCTTAGTCAAAGCCTAAGATTCTACGCCTGAGCACGTAAAGCACATGATCGTTCACAGGAAATCTTCATGCTCAAGGCTTATATGTTTTATCTTGATTTCTTCTCAATGCCGAAAAATATCCTAAGTTCAATAAAGTAAATCGTGCGCCACCTCTGAATTACGCTACGAGGTAGACCAATCACGATGGCGGCAGATCTACCTCGATCTTACTTCCCCTGATCTAGTGCAGTTAAGTGGTCTTTTCAAAAAGCAAGCATAACGCTGGAATCGCTGAAACATACGCTACCGAATGGTCACCCAGTTTCCATGGAAAAGTCTTATCGTGCGAGAAGTCTGCGCGCGTGAAACACAAATTTGTTTTTTTTTTCTTGCTATAGCGCTGCAAGAAGAAGACTTTTCGGTAGGCAAATAAATTATAAAAATTTCCAAGATTGACGCTATCGAGTGGCTACTAATAATCTGAAGAAAAGGCTTTGTCGAGCAAATAAGCACGAAAAGACGCGATAGATGCGTAGCACGTTTGAAAGCTATATGAAAGCCCTCTTTGAGAAAAAATCAAATTTTTCTGATATGCTCTCAAATAACGACCAAAAGTTTAATGGGAAACATTTGTCCAGCAAAAACTTTCCGGAAGATCCCTATCCGTTAACGAAAATGATCCTTTTCTCGTCTCTTTTGTGACTATTTTGAACCATATTGAAGCCATCGCAAAAGGTGCAGTGTCTATGGAGGCAACATCGTCACTAATATGTTAAGTATGCAAACGATTCATTGCTTATGTCAGTCTTCCAGCACCATTTCGTAATTTGAAACGCAAAGACAGAATTTGGTGTGACCTGCGATCGAGTACGTGAACGTTAGACTTTAGATTTTCTAGAAGTCATAAGCACACCAAACTTTTCGTCACGTCTCATCACTTATTGCCTTGGACGGTATTAATGTTTACTACAAAATACCAGAGTTTTGAGACGGGCTTGATTGAATGAAAATCCATCCTTACAACTTTCAGCAGCTTTTATGAGTCAAAGAGTTCCGGAATCGTTAAGGCCCTTCAAGGACCAGCGATAAATCTTAGTTTATTCAAAGCCGTTTCCGAATGAAAGCTACAGATTCTTTGTCAGTTTGAATAAACTTTCCTGAAAGTGTGCGCCACTCACTGATACTCATATATATTATTCTTCTATTATTGTAAACTCGGTTTTCCAGTTTCTTGCGAGCCCTATGAGGCAACACGACGGATACTATAATTTTGGACGGGAAAATGCGCACGAAATGCAGGTGAGCGTAACTAAAACACTGTTGCACAGAACTGTGATTAGCCTATTTCAGGTGTGTCATATAACAAGGAGCTGTGACGCTTCGAAGCTAGTACAATCAGAGGTAAGGAATGTGCGCAAATTTTCCCTTGATTTCAATCTCACTTTAGCCAAAGAGAGATATTGGTGAATAAACTACGAACGCTTCCACATCAAGCGTTTGTGATGCAGCTTGTTTCGAAACATGGGACCAATTCTCGACTCCTTATTTCATTTACTTTCCTTCTCTTCTTTCACATCCTGCTATAAAAAAGTCGATAATTGTGTATATTGGATCTCTTGTTGACGTTACTGTAGATTTTTGCACAAGGTAAAAAAAAATATTGGTAGTTCAACCGCTAAAAGTTACACCATCCGGAAATAACTCATCGCAGATGAAAACACTTACAAAGTACAGAAAAGCAATAAGCAATAGAAAATTTTCTTATGTAGAAGACGCTCACTCCTACACAACGATCGCTCCTTGCGCAATCTTCAGTGGGACGAGCAAATGTGATACCTGCACAAAGAGTGAGGAAAGCCGCTGGGTGAGTAGTGAAAATAGTCTGTTAGTTTTATTAAAAGGATAAGTTGATCAATATTGTAAGCTCGAGGTGATTGCAATCTTACATATACATAGCTGTTATTAGCCTCGGATATTGAACAGTACGTAGAGTTGCACAACATCTCTCAGATATGTTCCTACGGACAATATCTATGGTTACGACTACTCGTCGTCTTCGTCGTCTAATCGGGGAAGATTAGTCGTCAACCCAAATTATAATTATCTCAACGATCAACTTCTTCAAAGATTCGCACAAAATTATGTACAAGCGGAGCAGGAATATGAGCGAAATGGTAAGTAAAACGCAAGATTTTTACCGTTAAAGCAAGTGAAAGTGCGGTCGTGGTAATCTGTTAAATCAATCTTGCAGCGCTACAAAAGGATTATACTATTCCTAGTCAAACAGCCAGTCTAAATAACAATCAACAAAATGCTCTCAACTATCAGCAAATTCAACAGGTACACGGTTTTCGTTCTTGGATGCTGCAAACTAAAAGCATATATATATTTATATATCTACATTCCTACCTTTATTTAGATGAAATGGTGCAAATAGGGAGCATTTTCAAGGAAAGATAATGAACCACCGTAGCACGTCGATGGTAATCGGGTGACCGGTACCAGCAAATGCAGCGTCTCCATGTCCTATATTTGACATTATAAGAGTGATTGTTGAAAAAGCTGAAAATATTGTAGTTGCGGATAGCAAGAATCTTTTGTCTTCATTTTATATGATTCTGTGATTTCGAATGTTCATGCATGGTGCTTATGAGAGTGACTGTGAAAAAAATGTGATAGTTTTTTCTTAGGCGGCGACGAATGGAAAAACCGATCTCATTTGCTGTACGAGAACTTTTCATAGAAGTGCTAGTAATTATTCGAAAGCCTAGATCTGTGACTGCAGCCCCACGCTGCTGGTTTTCGAGAAGACCATCTTACAGCGCTTTGAAGTAGACAATAAAACTATGTTCTACACGCGTATATTTCACACGAGGCACCACCTATTCCTTTGGACTATTAGTAATCATTCCATAGCGTCATGCCCGTTGATTCCAACACTGTGCTTATTCTCTGAAAAGATCGCTTCTCTGCAGTGCAGCAGTAAAATTGAGTTGAATTCACATACACAAGCATATGATCGTTGGCCAATTCACGGGCATAGTGTCGACGGGAAGTGGGCTGACGTGATGGCCGATCGATTTTCGACCGGTCCTACGAAAATGCAATATATAAATATAGAAATCTTTGTTATTCAACTAGTAATAGTTTCTCTGCTTTTAAAGAAAAACTTAAAATAGAACGTATGAATCTGCTACCAAAAGGCTTTGAATACTTTTGTATTGCCATGAATAGGGGTATATCAGTCATCATTATAATCATTTTTATGGAATTCAGGTGGCTAGAAGGTCCTTATCGTTCCCAACAGTGACTCTCGAAGACATTTAAGTACTACGAGATTTTCTCTACACTTATATGTACTTGAAAATCAAGCGATCATCGCCTTAGCCCACCAT
Source organism: Parelaphostrongylus tenuis (assembly GCA_019055375.1). Lineage (NCBI taxonomy): Eukaryota > Metazoa > Nematoda > Chromadorea > Rhabditida > Metastrongylidae > Parelaphostrongylus > Parelaphostrongylus tenuis. The sequence continues at coordinate 159,228 of JAHQIW010006785.1, read as the reverse complement.
CCGCCTCACCCAACGGCCCGTGAATTGAGCAAAGATCACTTGCTGGCGTATGTGTAGTGAGCTTATTTTCCCTGCGCCACTGCAAAAAAAAAACGATCTTTCTAGAAAATAAGCACAACATTGGAATCAGCAAGCACTACGCTATCGAACTATTAGTGAAAGTCCAAAGAAAAAGCACTGTCTTGTGACAAATATGCGTGTGTGAAACACAAGGAAATCCGTTCTGTAACAACGTCAAAAAGACTGTTTCGGAAACCGATTACTCGAGCCGGTAGTCAGAGATTTGAGCTTCCGAATGATCACTAACACGCTTTCGCAAAGTTCCTGTTTAGCGAATGAGATCGGTTTTTCATTCGCCGCCGTTTAACAGAAAAGGACCAAAAATTCTTACGAACGACATCACTCTATCGAGCACATTATATATGCAGTACTGAATATTTCGACTGACGAAATAGCGAAGCGTTACACAGCTATTCGTAGAGCGTGTTCACAAAGGAGGCCGTTCGTTCACTTAAATTTTATCAATCTGTTTCTTTTGAGATCGGGTATTCTGGAGTGGAAAAAATGAGATAATGTTGCATGAAATATTCTCTACTATTCGAAACCTTAACTGTTCGCATCCTTGTTTTTTGCCCACGATATTGCCAATTAGACTCGGAATGACTTACATGAGATTTTATATTCTAGTCAACGGATAGCAGCGGATTACGCGTTATTGCCGTCTTTGCGTAATTTTTCATTATTGAATGTTAATATTGTATTATGGCTAGTAATGCTTAAGGGGCCTGGGCTCTGACAGGTAATGAAAAAATAGGGGCTAAATCAAGACGATGACAACAATGGTGGCAGGTTTTTACCGAAGTTGGATTTCAGATGAAAACCACTAAGGCGATATAACCATCCTAACAAATATAGTACGAAGGTGAGGTGATAAAGATGGCAGCTGAAGTGATCTCAGCAGAGGTAAAGCTCGGTCAAATAATCCTTTCCACTATCTTTCTGGGAAGTGATTGTTCCGACTGAACGTCGGGTTGTGATCGTCTTAGTCTTGTAAGTAGTGAATCCGTGGAGGCTGTTGATGTTTCTAAGCTTCATAGCTTGATTTGACTGGCATCTCTTTCTTGTTAAAAAAGTTTTCTGGTCCACTCCCTGTAGCCCTCTGTAGATACGAACATAAATTCGTGATTACCTACGGTAGAGCGGCTTCCTTCCAAATCTGTTTTTTAGTACTATCATAAAGGTGTTAGACGAAGCAGCCGCGTTTTTCATATAGGTTTATGTCGACGATACCGCAAAAGTTGACCAAAGTGTTCACAAGTCTCCAAACACAGTGGCTTAGAGAGATCACGTGCTGAGTGCAGCGGCTTTTCGAATAATCTTTGGAAAAAGAGGAAGCTGAGCAAAAAATCCAGGTCCTTACTCCAGTGTAGAAATTTGCGCTACAGGTGGCATCAGTGCGGCAATTAGATTGATTACGATGTAGTCTATTTTATACTGCTTTCAATAGAAAGTTTTTTTTTTTAAGAAGTTAGAGTGTTTCCTAAAAGTGCAACTTTGCAATCCCTCTATAGAATTTGTTTCGCAAAAATATTTTTTATCTCCGTTAGAAAGCTCAAATACGTTCCAAAGTGATGGAACTAGTAGTAGCGATTCCTGAAAATCGTTCTATTGAAGCATTCAACAGAATTTTAGTCTAATTTTTAGAGGTACGGAATCAAACCAGATGACCAACAGCCTTATTTGAATAATGGCCATGGATATGTCGCGCCAGGTAATTTTACGTTACTCTATTTCCAAAGCAGGAAAATAATGTACAGAAAAATAAAAAAATGCAAGTGGCACAAATTGCAGTTTTCTGTAGGTGTTCACATTCCCCTTATCTCTATGCTTACTTTTTGGAAAGCTCTACTATTTGGTATTCTTATAATCAGGATTTTAACAGTTTAACAGCATTTTCTTCCAATTTTTTGGTAATACCTTTCTTAAATTATTTACTTCAATTATCATCATATCTGCTATTCATATGAAAACTTCTCAGTCTTTTACTCTAGTCTAAGAAGTTAAAAAAACTTAACAAATATTCAAACCGCGAAGCCTCTAAGACAAGAGATACTCTTTTTGTGGTATCCAATAATCACCAGGACGTACTTTCCAACCGGTGATGGGAATACTATTACTGGCTGAACATTTAGAAGGCTATGCCCGTAAACACAAATGCCTCGACTTCACGAGAAGGAGAAGAGATTTTCGTCTTGTTGATTTATGTAGTCTTTGAGCAAAAATTAGATGTTATCTCTGATAATCACTTTTTGAGCCACGCATGTGATCTGTTATAAATCAACTTTTAGAGCCCGATACACGTGTCGAGCTTGACAGTCTCATCAGTCGGGCGATACCCTTCTTCTTTTTTTAGCCAGTCCTCTGAGGAAACCCAACCACAAAAAGTGATTATCAGGCATATCAAAATTTGAGCGTAGTCTTAAGAAAACACTCGAAGCAAAAAGTTAGATGTAATCATCGGCGCACAGCGATGTTTTTCAAAAAAAAAGTCTATGTAGTCAAGGTCTTGTTCAGCCTTCATACTAACGTAAGGCATAACATCCTCAGATGGACCTATTATGATTTGCACCAACAAGGAGTTTATTTATATCAGGTGGGCAAGGATGCCTGAACATGAACCTTTGGACGGCCTGCGTTTAGAAATAGTTTGAACGTTTAACTGCTTTCCATTCTTTCCTTGCCTCGTAATTGTCGTCCGTACTGGTAGCCTTCGATGCAGTACCTGCTAGGATTAATCCATAATCTATCTATTTCAAGTGCAAATGTGGCCAGTTGGCATGTCTAGTAAACCAAGTGCTCATTCTGTAACAGAAGATCGTCTTATGTGGAATTATCCCATCTCCGTGGAGCCCATTCTAATGTTCTTCTTGTTCATGTTGTCGGTACTAATTATTATATTACCAAACTACCTACGTTTTTCTTCCAAACACTTTTTTAAAGATTTGAGATTATCAATGAGATTAGATAAAATTTGTGAATTTACGCGAGGTTAGATTCCAAAAGACATCGTTCAAGCGCTCTGCTGGTAGTGCGCAGATTTTTCGACGCAAATGAAATGTTGGCCCGTGTACTAAGGTCTTCAACTAGGTTTCCGAACTTACTCCAAAAATTTAAATATTCATTTTTCCAAGTAATCGAAAGTATCAAACAACATTGATTATTTATTCTCCGTCTGGCTGGATGCAATTCTGCTAACGCTCCGGCAACATCTCAATTCCGCATTCATAAAACTTATTATCCTTCTATGCAAACCAACCAGTCAATTCTCGACGCAAATGATTGATGTCTCAAAACTTCTTCTTGTCCAACCAGTGCTCCAGTGATCTAAAAAAATGGAAATTTGGCGGAGACAGACTCGCGAATACCAGCGGATAATCCAAGTGCTCTCAGCCCAAATCGGCCATTTTCTTCCTTGTTTCCTAGCAACGTGTGGCTTTGCAGGGTCTTGAAGCGAAATGACTTGGCGAAGGCGGTGACATGGACGGTGCTTGATGGAACGGTCCAGTTGCTAACAATATCGCCAACTCAGTATCTCCATTGCGAAACTTTGTAAACCATTCATACGCCGCAGTTCTACCCACAACTTGGCAGCCTTCTGCCCGATTGATGTCGTCAAATGCAGTTCGAAAATTGTGCCCCAAGTGAATTCATAAAGTAGTAAGTTACGAATGACTTCCTGCGACCGTCCCATTGTTGGGCAAATATGTGCAAAATATATCAATCGATGCACAAGAAAATTCCGCACAAACTAGGCAAAATAATAATTGATTTCTGTGGGAAATTCTGGATCAAGTTCGGAAACGTAGTTGGAGACCCGATAACTTTTGAGCTTTGATGAGTAAGCCTAAGACGAAATATAATGGTTTGAAATAAATGTTATTCACTGTTTTTAAAATGTCGCTATAGACATTCTATCTAGTCTGTAAGAATGTTCAGAGTTTTTCGAGGCTGCTACGTCAGAACCATACGTACGTTTGAGCGGCACCGTCAACTTCATCAGCGGCCCACGCTCCACACTGAATCCTAGTTTATATCAGGGATCGGGGGACATTACTTATGGCAATAGCACGTGATATTGTGTCATTAGCATTTTTTCAGTCAATAGATTACGGCTAGTAGTGAGTATGTAGAAATCCATATCATCGGCTGTTTTTAAAGTGAGAGAAATTTGGTAGTTTTAAATCAGCCGAGGTTGGAACTTCATGCCATCCCTTGTTCAGTTTTCGAACACCTGTGAATTTGAACTGACTAGAATTACTCGAAGCTCTGCGCCCTTATCATAAATGATAGCCGAATAGTCCTTAATTCTATTGGTTTTCTAACTTGTCGTATACCACATTTTTGTGCTGTTGTGAGGTTGGGGCTAGATTTATTGCTGTAGTGACTGGTGATTCTGAGAGTTTCGCCCTAAGAAATTCGATAGTTTATATCTACTCCGCCGTTAGGGTTTTGTTATGTAAAGAACACTTGACAGATGGGAAGTGTCGGTAATGCATTTACTTCTTGTTGTTCGTAGTCATTTGTTGATTCTGCTCAGAACTAAGAGGTGAGTGTTTACGAAGAAGCTACTTCTTAAGCGGACTGCAAATTTGATAGCTACGTTTATCTTGCTAAGTTACCGAAGTATTTGACCGAATCGGTTACAAAATACCCTGACCGTTCCAGGCTCTGAAGAAGGCGATACCGCCGAAGCGTTGGCCTTTGTTTTGATGCATTTAATGGTGTTCTGTATTGAATTGCATAAATATCCTACTAGTAAGTAATTTTGTTCATGCTCATCAAAAGAAATATCGAGTTAAGAAACAAATCCTAAAAGTTTGTCCTACTCAGACGACACGAGATTGGTAATAGAGGTAGTAGTGACAGTAGTTCGTGGCTGTGCTTCTGCGACTTCGCCTTTTTTCAAGCCTGGGTGTACGTTATGTCATACTATTCGAATATTCGGAAGATTATCGATACCTTTACATACCGCCTTTGTAAGGTCAAAAAAGTAAACGGAGAAAAGACTCCATGTCAGCGTGATCATGACGCATTAGTCGTATCGGTTCATTTTTGAATTTTTTTGGATTTGCATGTATTCAAGACGCTTCAAGAGTTTTGCGCATTGATATTTTATTCAAGACACTCCAAGAGTTTTGCGCATTGATATTTTTGACTCCTGTATCAGGATCGTGACAGTCACTTCAGAACCATCGACGTCGTGCTTTTATACTCTATGTGTACCTACAGGTGCACTTTCTTAAGTTTTGAATCCACCATCCAAATGCTCTTACACGGACACAAATTTGTCTACTTGTTTCTCCATCATATCCATCCCGCATGCCTCAATACTAAATTCGTGCCCAAACTCATACAATTCCTCTCTCCACCGCTAGAGAATATTATAGAATTTTCTGAGTTGCACAAACAATCGTAGAGGCGATTTTGGACTAACTGAGGAACATAGTGTTGGGTCGGTAATCAATAATTGCCATAGAATTTCCAAAACAACATCTGTATAGGCACCTCTAATGAACGCTGGTAACTTCTTTTGATATGATTGGGAGCTTAAAAAGGTATATCATCTAGATGTGAAATGCTGTTCTAGAGCCCAATATTGACGTTCGAACTTACCCGAGTTGCCAGACAATCACTTTTTGAGCCACGCATGTGGTCTGTTATATAGCGCAGACTTGTAGAGCCCGATACACGTGTTTCAACCTTGACAGTCTCATCAATCGGTTTGCCAATCCTCTCGGTACGCTCAATCTTCTATATAGAGTGTAGGCGACGACAAACATTTTACACCTTCCATTAAGTGAGATTATCACTGATGGGGCAGTGTTGTACACTCGATTGATCTTGACTGATTGATCCTGATGTCTCATAGCCATTAGAAATGGCTATTTTTCACGCCGATTCGTTCTTTTCTTCTGCGTTCGGCACATGTTATGATGAGCGCTTTTCTCATAGTTATCAGCTTCAAACATCATCAATATTACTATGCACAATTCATATAATTTATTTAGAGAGTCTCAAAATGTACGACCCAAGAAACAGTCAAATTTCTTCAGTACCTGGTGGAAACATTTTTGGACAGGTGCGTCATTTTGCAAGTTTTTCGCTTGCTTTTTCACAAAAAATTAAAAGGCTAAGCTCTGACACCACTGTGAGATCCCGGTTTGTCGTGAAGGTAACCGGGTACATAACAGCTTTACTTTTTCTCAAGCGAATTCTTTGAAATATTTTTTGAAGCCTATGCGAAATCGCTCCTTAAATAACAATTATAGACTTGTACCTCTTCTAATTATGAAATATTGTGATCATAGGAGGAGCTAGCGTAGTTGTGGTGGTCCTGTACGGTGCAGTCAAGGCCCTCGTTCGATCTCATCTCGAGCTCACCAAGCGTTCCGTCCTACTACTGTAGGAAAACTGGTGCGACCTTCTCTAAAATTAGTTTCCTTTCTGTATCCTACGTGGAAACGGATAGCTTGGCTGTCCAGTGATTCTAAAGGTATTAAATCAACCATCACGCAATGATATTCATTAAGATGACGAGCTTTCTTGGATGGTGCGTGCGAGAAAATGAATCAAATGTAGGCACTGGTGTTTTCACAATGCATGTGAAAGCACGATGTTTAAAAAAAAACCTCTAAATCCAGATTCTCTTAATCAGCCATTTTTATGACAGCATTATTGTGTCATAACTATATATCAAGAATGCTGAGTGATATGCAGGACTGAAAACCTTGGGCGAAAGTTGAAGCCTTATTTCACCTTATTGAAAGCGAAAGGGGTTCACACAAAGAGTGAAATACGAGTTCAACTCCCACCTGAGGCTCTTGATTTTGTACATCACTCAGCATTTAAAGAATGAGCAAAACAGCCGAATTTCTAACTTTGCTAGCATTGATATATCAACTAAAATTACATTGTAACCTTTGCTCACAGCAGAGGTGAATAAATACTGTAAAAAACGTTTAGTAAGGTCTCCTCATGAGTTTTAGCATTATAGCAAGCAATCTCATCTTGATTCGAGACAACTTAGGAGTGGCTGTATGTTGCCACATTGACAAAGAGAAAGTTGACCAAACTCGGCTTAAAGCTGCTGTATCATCCGACGTACAGTCCTCACTTGTAACCAATTGACTATCACCTCTTCGGGTACCTGAAGCACCTTTTGAGGAAGAGGAAGTTCCGAGACAACAATCATTTGTGTCGAGGATCGATGACGTTTTTGAATTCAAGGATTGCGAGCTCCATGAACGCAGTATTGATTTGTTGCCTGAGAGATTGGAAAAAAATGTGTTCAGACTAATGGCGCATAGTTTGGATGGTGTTGTTGAGCAGTTAACATTGCTTCTGGCTAATGAATTTGGTGTTTATTGCTCTAGTATTGAAACTTATGAGAAGACCTAATTCAATTATCGTGCAGAAATGAGCATTAATATTCAAGATGGAAAGTAAATTACCACTTTGCTGTTTTCCAGTGGTTCCTTTCGGCTATCCGGGGTCAAATGAAGAAACAACCCCTTTTGATGGGAAAGAGATTTTCCATTCCACTTCTCATCACCATTCGAAAGCTTAAGTCTCTGGCTACTGCACTGCATGATTTTTTTGAGAATGTCTTCTTATAACGTTTTGGCTAAAGGAAAACATATGTGCCTCACACGCATTTATTTTCGCAGGAGGGAATTCCTTACTTAAAATGTTAGTAACCATTCGACAGCATAAATTTCGACCATTTCAAAGCTGTACTTGTTTTCTGGAAAGACCGTTTCTCTGCAGTCTAGCAGGGTAAATAATATCAAGTTTCACACATTTGGTGCGGTTATGAGATCGGACGAGGGCCTTGATTGCACCGTACAACATGACCACAACTACGCCAAGTTTATTGGCTAATGTGCAGTCTGGGTGTTTGCTGGCCGTAGAATCGATACGGCATTCCGGTATCGATCAATTGAAGTGCGTTGGCGTGTCACATGTGAAGTGCGATTTTTGTTATTCTATTAGGGATTTTTCCTCCATTCCAAAGGAAACTCCAAACAAGTCGTATGACTCTAATACTACACTATTTCCCTACACATTTTTATGCTTTTCATGCTTCCAACGAAGTAGTGGTGAAAGCGCGGCCGGTGTAAAACATGACTTTAACTCGAATGTTACTGCGTTGTAAAGGGGTCTTTTCAAGATAGGAATGCGTAGCGTAGAAGCCAGAGTGTCAAGCTTCGGAATAATTACTAACACTCTTATGAAGATTCTTTGTCCAGCGGAAGGCGTTCTGTTTTATCGAACAACCGGAAGAGTCTTCTCAGTATTTTCCTGATATGTGAATCAGAGAATGAGCTTGGGAAGCACATATTGTCCGTTCATAGCGGTATTTCCAGAATGACATGCGGAATAGGTACACGTCTTCTCCTACACCTTATCAAAGTGTTGTCGACTTAAAAACGACTAGACTTCGTGACCCCACATCGTCCGGATTCTACTCAGATTCCATGTATACTTTGAGCAACAATATGGCCATGTACTCTCCATACAGGTGAGCGACTTGCTTCATGCTTTGTTGAGATGGGGCTTTTTCTTTGCTACATCACCTGTATCACCTGTCGTCCCGTTGATCGTCGAGTGACTCGAGCGGGTACCAGCAACTCTTCCATTTTTCCCTATCGCGTGCAAGAGTAGCCCAGTGGGTCCTCCTCTGTCTAGAAATTCGCTGAATATCATATCATTTTTCTATCGCTTTCGTGAAGAAATCGGACCAACGGGTCAGTGGTCTTCCTTTAGAGCGCTTGACGTCCCGAGGAATCCAGTCGGTAACGGCTCTCGTCCATCGGTTGTCGTTGAAGCGCATCACGTGTCCGGCCCACCTTATTTTCGATATCCTGGCGTGTAGAACGGCGTCTCTGATTTTCGATCGTTGACGTAGGTCGGAAGTTCGGATCCTTTGTCTCATTTGCGAAATACGAGATACTCCTAGCATCGACCTTTCGACTGCGCGTTCGATAACGGCAAGTGATCTTTCATCCTGCTTACGTAGTGACCAGGTTTTTGCTGCATACGTTAGGGCAGGGATAATTGCCGAGTCGAAAAGGTGGGCACGGAGTCGGATGTTCTTTGTCCTCTTCACTACATCTTCGATGCTCTTAAACGTTCCCCAAGCCGCTCGTTTCCTCCTGCTCAACTCTGGGGCTAGGTCGTTCATTATGTTGATTTCACGACCTAAATAGATGTAACTGGAGCATTCGGAAATCGTCGTTCCGTTGAGCGTGAATGGGGCATTAGAAACCCATCCGTTCCTCATGAACATTGTTTTCGTTAGATTCAGTAGAAGACCGATCTTTCCACAGGCGTTATCGAAATCAGTGAACATTCGTTCCGCTTGGCTGATGTTTGGTGTTATGAGAACGATGTCGTCAGCAAAGCGAAGATGGTTTAATTGTCGACCGTCAATTTTCACTCCCATTTCGTCCCATTCTAATGTTCGCATGACGTTTTGTAGGGTGGCAGTGAATAGTTTTGGCGATATTGTATCGCCTTGTCGAACCCCTCTTCTTACGTCAATGGTGATATTGTTGTAGAATGGAGATATTCTGGTCGTGAAATCTTTATAAAGCTCACGAAGGATCAAAAATGCCAAAAACAGTAACAAATCCTTCTTTGCTACATACTACTTAGTAAATTAATACGGATTCCGATATTCGTGATTCACATGCTACTACTTCAGACATTGTTTAAAAAATGTCATGTCAAATAATCATACTTTGTTTTTGTATTTCATTCGCTTAATAAAATCAAATGCAAGTACATGGTGTGCGAAGGTGATACTTCTCCTTTGGAATCCGGTGACGTACGTTTCTGCGATTTCGCTTCCTCAGAGCCAACAGTCCTCGATTTACTATGGGAATTTCCATCAAATATAGGGAAGAATAAAGCGAGTTTTGAAATCCGGTGTGGTATAGAACATTTTCTAAGATCTGAAGAAATCGTCCAAACGTAAGGTAGCAAATTTGAAGGAAAAGTACCAACCTCGTGCAACTTTTGTTTAGGGAAAAGAAATAGTTTGTTGAAAATTTTTCAATAATCATGCCGAAATTTGATAAAAGTCAGACTTTTGGGATGTTACAAAACTAATTTATGATTTCCGAACGGTAACTGCTCGAGTTTTCGGTGACAACATGGCATCAGCAAAAACACTATTCAGGGATACAAACACAGGTTCGTCGAAATTTTCTCCGTAACAAATATGGTGCTGCTTCGCGAGTTCGTATATATTCAAGTGACTCGATCTCTTAAACTTCCTCAATAAACTCGAAAATTCATTCACCTAGTTTATAAAGTGTTTGTAGCGGCTGTATATTTCTTTGATCTAATATCCAAATACTCGTGAGTAACTATAGCTTGATTTATCAGTGTAGATACGGTAATAAATTTCTTTTGTATTATTTGCTCAGCGACTTTATATAGGAACGACACAAAGAGTCACTTAGAGTCTATAAAGATGCTTTAACATGAACATTAATAATTCACATATGTTTACAGTTTTTATGCCGAGATAACAAAATTTAAACCGTAAAAAATATATTGAGCTACAGTAATTACTAGTGTAGATACTATTTCTTTAATCGTTTCGCCACCACTTGTACACATTTCGGTGCGCACCATGTGATAATCATTTTATAACCATTTCTGGAGCTCGTCAAGCCCTTTCCAGGTTTTTCTCTCCACTTTGTGAACTAAAGAGTAGAACCTTGCTCTCAAAAACTAGTTTGGCATTTTTTTACTAATATTAATAACTAGATAAATACTGACTTCAATGCGGTGGCCAGCCACGCTGTTAGTGATTGGCTTTTGGAAGATCACAAAGTTACATTCATGAAGCCGTGAAGCGCAGTGATAACGCCCATATGATCTTGCCAATGCTCATCTTACGTTAACACGCTAGATTTAGCTAATATAAATGTTGGAGAACCGTTGCGAAAATTCTCCTGAAAAATCCTGTGGTCTCAGCAAAGAAGATTTGAAAAGGATTTATCGAATGCTGTAGAGTGATATGTGAGATTGTAAACCTCAGACGGGAATCGCAATCCGCATTTTATTTTTTCCGGGGGCGTGCTAGGCAGTATTACCCAAACTCTTGTTGTGCTTCCACCTTTTTGCCGTACAAAAAATTGATCTGTTAGTACCCAGCCGTCAACGATTTGGTCCAATAGGCACATAGTGGCCTTGAAATTAGTTGCGCCAACAGATATTGAACATAAGTCTCACGGAAAGGGTGAAATACGCGTTCGATTTGTCTAGAGTTCGGAATTTTGATATCACTCTGCATTGTGAGATCGAAAGATGAGGGATGAAGCTCTCGGTATTAATGAATTCATGAGGGGTGCGTCATGCATTCGTCTTCAATACTCAACTTCGTTTGAGGTGACTGAAGGCATATCTGGCCTTTAAATGACTCGCGGTAGCCTACCGCTTCATCGAATCAATGCTGCTTATCCTCACAGACGAATCTGGGACCAGTCTGGTATCAATAATCTGACCCCGGAGGAATGGATCACTTAGTGAGTCATGAGCGCGAGATCGAACCATCGATTATGTGTGCGACGCAGCTCAACTCTAACCACTGCGCCATATGCGCTCCTCACAGTATGGTATTTATTATTATAACTCATATTACTCTGAATGATTAAATAAAGAATTTCGTGACCAAAAAGTATTTGCTGTATTCAGTGAAGTCAATAGTTGGCGAAGTAACTTCTCTAAAGTATATTGGGAGAGCAGTAACTTGTATGGTCATGGTGTTTTTTTTTTCGAATGATTTTACAGATCCTTGCTCATTACCTGATCCCTATTGGTGCAGTGACTATGTTAGAATTTACACGAACAGCAGTACGAATTCAAACGGATTTGACAGACAGGTAATGGTTTATCATCACCAAAAACTCCCAAATCGAAAATTTCTTGCCTGTAGAATTTTTGCACGAATATTATAGGTCATGTGTCCTTCCTTGATTCGATCGCTGCAGGATTCTTACAACGGATGCTGTCGTGCAGTGCGAGCTCTTGGTTGTAAATAATTCTTTATAGTCACGATAGTATTGATTGTCTTGACCAGTTATTGCCCATAATAACTTTTATGGCTATTAATGAAAAACTCATCGAATGTCTGTTCGACTTCTGTATAAATCGGAGCACAACACGATAGTGAGTAAATATTGCAATCTGTGCAGTGCTTTTCCTTTTCTAGTAATGGTTACAGATCGTGAAGTATACAGAAGCAGTAAAAACTTCATTAGTCATCAACTATGACACAAATAGAATGAATTTAATCTGATTGAATCGTATCAGGTCATTCAGATTGAGATATCTCTGCACAGAATGGAGGATTCTCTATATCGAAGCAATTTCAATTACTGGTACTGATACTGCGTTCGAGCACCAAAGTTACTGAAGTTGCAGAATTTTGACTAAAGTTATTGTTGTGGAAATCAGCATATGAATTTATTGTCAGCCGTGATTCTGTGCAAAGTGTTACTCAGTCATCGCTAGGAAAAAATTACAAAGAAATGTTTACAAGATCTATACCAAACCTTCTAAAATTTTCGACATATGGCGACGTTTGAATCGACTCCACATCTGTTGCAATATTCCCTTTATCATAACTCGACTGTCTCTAGCTCTTAGTGGCAATTATCATGCCTTTCGAATTCTATATGCCGTATGAAGTCTTCTTTGTACTGTTCTATGCAATCTGAGCATTTCAAAATCATCGTTGAGTTGTCCAGTGCTGTTTGAAATCTTCCAGCCTATGTTTACGACGGAAAAAAAAATTGACCCACTTATGACTCATATCGGTTAATTGTTAATTTTTACACAGCTATCATAAACGGTCAATCAAAATTTTAGTAGAGTTATTACAATCGTCTGAGGTAACTATGGATATCGAGTTATTGTATAAGACTAAATGTGGATTACAGTCAGCCGTGTATTCAGTCTGATTTCCTGCATGAACTTGCTGTTGGATGGGAAAAGGTGATAAAATGCCAAATGATGTGTTAGAATGGCTTGGAAGTGAAATATTGAAAATGAGGATAGAAGGCATCAAACGAAAGAGGATTTCATTGAGCTTCGAGAGGAGAATTAACGGTTTTCTATGGCTTAAGCGGTTATGGAAGCTATAGACCATGTAAATACTGAATTAAAAGGCTAGATGAACCACTACTCATCATGGTAAAGTGGCAGCATCTTGCTCTCTCTATCATATCTGTACAACTAGTCACTGCTTGCATACTTAACTCGTGTCCTTACCGAAGATACGGTCGTACATTACGTTGCGAATCATGTGGTGAGTACTACAGGCTTACTACAAATGAATTAAATAAATATCGTCAAATATTTTCAAGCCAATCTGTCCGAAATTAGAACCATAATTATGCCTACAGTGTCATTTAATGGGGTAAGCAGTTTGGTTTTCACATTCTGATTTTAGATTAAATCGGACATTCACCGTAGGCAACGCGCAGTAATTATTACAAATAAATTATAATCTCTTGCCTAGTTTCGGTAATTCACCAAATATTTTTAAGAACATTGCAAATCCACTCAATTTTATTGAGCATCACCTTTATCTTATCAAGATGGCGAGCTATTCCTGACACTGTCTTCCTAGAAATATCGCAAACCAGAGTACACCTCTTTTTAGAACCATACTAGAACATTTTCTACATCCGTAGTTTCACCTCACCTGATACGGCAAAATATTACATCATTTGAAAATAACGCACTTTAGAAATCCCTTTTAAGAGATTCAAATTTCATCAAATATACCTTTTGGATGTGAAGATCTCAAGACAGCACTTTGTTTGTGTCAGTAATGGAGCAAATGCGATTAACATCAACAGCAACAGGAGTTAATGATAAAGTGAGGTTAGAGCAGACTTAATCCAAAATTAATTTTGCGTGTACACTCATAAACACCAGAATTTTATCATCCACGCTTCTCTCTCTCTACGTAGATCCACAGATGATATTAATTTATTAGATGCATGTAAAAACAAATATTGAGAGAAAACTCAATCAAAAAAAAATTAAATGTTTCTGTAAGCAATTACTCTTACCCTGATAGTTATGGAGCTTCCAAGTGAGATGCAGCCTTGTGTGTTGAGTGTTTAAGCACCGTAGGCCCTGAAAAAAAAAGCTCGCCACAGAAGTCCTTTGGTGTGACGAAGTTTTCCGCTTAACTACTGCATATAAGAAAGTTATGAGAAGCGGTTGAAGTTATAAGTGCTATGCTATGCCACTTCAAAATTTTTATACGAACTAGTGATCATAACTGCTGAATCAGTGATTCTTCTAAAACAGGACGAGTTTAAAATTAGGAATTCTTTTTGAAATATGATTTTTTTGGTGATTACTTGCTATTCAACACCTAGAATCACCTTCCACGATTAGCAATGAACCATGTTGCAGAAAATGTTTCTATGAACGCCAATTCGTCGCATGTAACTATGCCGCTTCTTTTCGGTTGATCGAGTACAAATGAAGAAAGACCACTTTCGCTGGACAAGAATTTTTTATAAGAGTGTGACTAATCATTTGAAATCAAACTCGAATCTCTCGCTCCTGTGTTACGCTATCTTTTTTTTTAAAGAGGCTTTTTACAACACTTTAGCATCAAGATAATCTATGCTTCACACCGCCTATGCGCCTTTACTATTACTTCATAGGAGCAGGAAAAGCATATGAACGTGTAGAGGAACTCTTGTATTATCAGAGTCATACGTATATCTACAGTATCTTTCCAGAGAAATAAATCCCAGAGCCGCTTCAGCGCGATCGATTGATCGGTGGTGAAACGTCGTATTAAATCCACGGCCAGCAGAAACCCAGCACCCACTTGCCGAAACACGAATGGTGCCTAAGTGAAACTCGATCTTATTTTCATTGCTATACTGCATTAATACGAACCTTCCAAAAAACAGTCACAATGTTGGAATTGTAGAAACTTACGCTAACAAATGGTTGTTTACAACTTGAGAAAGGAGTTCTATACTGCGAAAAGTATGCGTGGGTGAAGCAAAAATGTTTTCTTTCTACTATAGAGTTCTAAAAAGGCTTTTTCAAGCAACAGCCACGTAAAACGATAGCAGCGGTTCAAGCTTTGAATGATTACTAGTAGTGTAAAAAAAGTCTTTGTGTCTTTGTCCATAAAAAATGCTTCACCACTTGTCCTTGGATAATCGAAAAGAAACATATGTCTACAACTTGCAATTATGCTGATTTGTAGATAAAAAGAGCATAGTATAGAGTGAATATTGTAACAATATCTTTCCCGTATTTCACTTAAGGTTCTGCCGTAACGCTTCGGTTGCGCTGCGCTCCTTACGCTTTCTGCTGGGTGACCCACTTGCGAAGCTATTTCTTCTTACTTAAAAATGTGTCAGGCCAAATACATTACTCTCTGAAGCGACCGCTTACGCAGAGAAGTTGGGGTGTAGTATCTTCATTGATCCAATATCACCTTGTGAGGTGGCACTAACACTGATTCAGACCAACGTACTTCTCCGGAAACATTTTCTCATTGATTTCAAATCGTGGCTTGTTCGATATACAGTACTTCTCATCAACTTGTTTTAGAGCGAGAAACTCTCATGTTGCAGATAAAAACTTTCCAAAGATCTCATCAGTAGAACAGTACAGCAGAAATCCATTCTGTAAAGATAGATCTTCGATTTTTCGATTTCTACAAAGCAACCTAATTTGGATGAGCGCATGTAGCGCAGTGGTTAGAGGTGCCCTGCGTCGCCACGAGGTCAGTGGTTCGATCTCGCGCTCATGGCTCACCAAGCCATCCATCCCTCCGGGTTCGGTAAATTGGTACCAGACAGGTCTCAGACTTGTCTGGGAGGATAAGCAGCACTGACTCGGTCCAGCGGGAGGCCTCCGCGAGTCAATGTAAAGGCCAGATATGCATTCAATCACCTCAAATGAAGTAAAAAAAAAAAATTGAAGTCGAATGCATGGCGCATCCCTCAGGGATTGATCAACGCCGAAAGCTTTTTTATCCTTTTTAACCTAATTTGGAGCTTTTTTCCTCGACGAAATTAGTATTTTCTTGAGACGCGATGGTGCACCCAGTGGAACCAGTGATTTCGCTTCCTACTACAGTCCAAGATAAAAAAAGAAAAGAATAAAATGTTGGTTCCGAATTTGGTAAGAATTATAACTGTGAGTTAGTTTAGAGCCAATTTATGATTGCAACAAATGTGTATGTAGGGAGATAAAGTTGTTTATATCATCGGATCTCTAAATTCAATCTTTGGAACACTGTTTACACTTATCAAGACATCACCAAATTCGCCAGAGTTTTGATTATATACCTGAGAGCTTCAACTGTTGCACAAAATATTCGACTACAGTGTGAGTGGAACTCGTGTTTCACCAATACCAAAGCAATTTCACCACTACACCATCGACGCCACAGTTTTGCTAGCACTCCGATTTAACAATAAAAACAACAATAACTATCTTCAAGGTAGAGGCCACCTTTACCTTTCTGCTATCTTTGTGCAAAATTTCGGATCTGCTTGAAGTACCATTCTAGCTCCCCTGAATCAAAAAATTCTTGACATGCTTCTACAATTTCGTTGAATGATTCAAATAGACGGCCATTTAAGAAGTACTGCGTTGATTGAAAGAGGACATAATCGGATAAAGCTTATGCAGATTCAAGAGAGGCTCCTTGTGGACAAAGTCAAATTGGTGCAACTTGTTGACAACGGTCCTCTGTGGAATACTAATTCTTCTGCCAGATTACGAATATTTGGCAAGGGCTGATCATCCAAAACGGCTTTCAAGTCACTTTCATGTAAAATAGATAGCCGGACAGAACGTCGTATGTCTTCCAGACCAAAATTGTCTCTTTTGAATCGCTAAGCTATTTGCCCACAGTCGATTTTGCCTCCGTGACAACACCATCCTCGTTAATCTCATCAACGGCTTTAGGACTGCTAAGCCTTTTTTCCCATGATGACTGAGCAACGCGCGCAAATCATACTGTTCAGTAGGCAATTTGAAGCTGAAATTAGTGAGATAGATAATGTATACAAAACTATCAATAAAAAGCGACACAAGGATGACAAAAAATGAAGCTTTCAAGAATTTCCATAGCATTTTACTGAATCTAATAGAATCGATGCAGTCATCAGCTATCTTAATGAGCGTGGTCCAAGCAGATAGTGGCAATTAGCCCAGCGAAAGGATATTCAAAGTCTGTAAAAATTTATGTTTCAATGCTTTTAGCTGTGTTACGATATTGTAAATATACATGTGTAAGTAGCGAGTGATGATATGAAACATTCGAGCTCATATGGAGTTGAACCCGCATCTTGCCCATACGGGCATGCGTACTACCACTACACCATGGAGTACGCTACTATGTTTAAACCCTTTGAGAATTATGTTTTGATCACGAATTCTCTCAAGTAAGAAATTTCGTGGTATATAATGGAGTCTTATAGAACGATATTCTCCGTGAAATCAAATTTGACCGATTTTATGGATAAATGAGATTTGGATACTTGGTTAGCTGTTGAGAAATCTTGTGGTTTCATGCGTAATACCACCAGAAAGCTTCATTGTTTAGGACAAAAGCAACAAGGGATATGCCTCAGTGATGGACAGTGTTGCACAAGCTCCGCTTGCTTTCCATCTGGAGCATGTGGTCCTGCTTCATCATGTCCAGAAAATTTCTGCAAGGTGAGTATTCACCAAATCTGACACGTTCAGTTTCTCCGGTATGAAGTGAAATTATTCGGCAGTCTTTTTCTTACTAGCTGTTGGTTTGCACATTTTTCGTCATGACTTACTACTATTTTCGATTGAGTGTATAGCGCACTAGCTAAAGTCTATCTACGCTTTTCTTCATGTGAGCGCACTCGCCGACAACAGCAATAAATGAAAAAAAAGCCAAACAGTCGCAATGGCTTATGTCAGTGGAAAATCTCTATTTACACGTCACTGCCTATATTTTCTACATTACACTGATTATTTTCATCATTAGTCCACTAGCTGTGATTTAATGTTAAGAGATGATCTCTTCTTATTTTCTTCATTACCTAGATGTACGTGCAAAATAACGTTATACTTCTAAATTATGAATGTGTCAGGCATTTGTGCCGATTTTCTTATTTTCTCCATTACCTAGATGTACGTGCAAAATGACGCTATACTTCTAGATTATGAATGTGCCAGGCATTTGTGTCGAGAAACTGCTATGCTGTATCAGTAGTGGTAAGGCTTGATATTTTCTAGTTTTTAGAGAAATAAGTTCAACTCATTCTAGGAATGATTGAGATATAGATTAAAGGGGTCTTCGCGCTAAAATACGATTGATGAGAATTTTTCCAAATACAATGTGTACTATTTTTTTTTGCAATTCTATAAGGGGTGTGGGAGAGTAAACTTCTGATGAGTGTTTCTTATGACATTTTGAAGCGATTTCGACGGCCTTTGTTGCAGGTGAATGCGTTAGGAGCATGCAGTGTTCGTGAAGGCATCGGGGTGACACGGCATTACAGCAATGGGCTCTTCATAGCGCTTCATATTATAAATGATACCTTTTACATTTCTGATGTTTCTAGACAACCCAATTTTCATGAATATCATACCGTAATCGTTATACATTAGTAATGCCGAATTTCGAGCTAAAATGTATTTATCCCAAAAGAGTTAGGCTATAAAAATGTTTTGTTTTATATTACTCTGTAAGCTAAACGGCGATTTTGTATGAAACTGTATTTAAAGCAGTACGGTTGAGCCCAGCTACTCTAAAGTTGCTCTACTTTTTTTTCTCTTCCAGTACTAACTACAAGAATGGAACATGATGCACTTCTTATACAGAGGACAATGTTGAAGCGAGTTCTAACCACTGCTGGAGAAAACGATTTGCCTTTCGTAACTATTCCTTAAAGGTTACAACGGATTGAACTTTGCAAGTGATCCGTTCCATAACACATTCGCGATAATGTTTAACGTCTAAGGGACGACGTGTACCAGCTCAGGTACACGATTGTTCGGAGGCCTTTCTCGCTGCGGAACACTTTTTTCAATATTTGGCAGTCATTCAAAAGCTTAAATCCAAAAACCTGTTTGGCTTCAAAAAAAAAGCCTTTTGTTACGTTGTAACAGCGAAAATAAAATTATTTTTCACACTCAATTATGGTCATTTGCCCGGCTGGGGCTGCTATATGACTCTTTACTAGAGTTCTAATACTCAGTAGATAGCCCAAATCTCGGATTCTTATAAAGGAATTTAGTTGAAAGGTTGTCATATAACGCCGTAAGAGTGAAGAGAAGATTACATTTCACGCCAAAAATGCTACCCCGCCGCTCGGACATCATAGGTGGTTTGTTGGTAATTATCGGTGAAGTTTATAACTCAGAGGTGACTTATCGATGGAATATGGATAAGTATGGAATATCACGAATGGACCTTCTAAGAAGATTGTTCGCTGCAAAGAGTGACTACTCCTCTTGAAATCCTTTATTTTTTAGCGGTAATACGGCATCCTTGTACAAAAATACACTTTCAACCCCTATTTTGCATTTGTATCGCCTGTCTTGCGAGAACGTAGCTTGAAAACACAATTTTCTATAACTAAGCATTTCTAATCGAGGTTGATATGGAGGTATTTCCAATATTTAGCTCGAGAGAGTCTAGGAAAAGCGCGCAATCATCACTGCGCATAATGCGTTACTTTCCCTATTCGAAAAAGCGTATTTTTCCCTCTTTCCAGACGTTTTAGCACTTATTCGATATCTTAAATCTCGAACAGTTGAAAAAATACTTCATATTTTGAACGGTCTCTGTAATACACTCTAACAGGCGAAATAATATGTTAATTAACACTTGAGTATCTTCCAATGAGCACCGCTTTTCCTCAAAAAATTCGGCAGTACATCGACAAACAAATCTTGGGAAATTCAGCTCAAAAAGTTTAAGGATATGCTTAGTTTCGAGGGAGACTTCTTAGTTCGTCGTTACAGCTAAAAGAACCTTGCTATCTACACTAGGCACACACCGTACGCCACATGTAAATGCGCGAACCGACACGGAGCCGAGTGCGAAAATTAATGATCGTTTAATTGTAACAACACATTAGAACGCCCTTCTTAAAACCAAGCTTATCTTGAGATTACTGTAATTTGTGCCATCGAATGGTTGTTGAAAATCTAAATGGAATCCTCTGTCCAGCGAAAGATACTTGATTGTGAAAGAAAAATTATAACCTATATGTTAAGCAGTGACAAATCTTTCTCACAGAGGCATTTGTAGTCATTCGAAAGCTTAAATCTCTGCCTACAACTATGTTTCGCCGGTTATTTAGAACATCTTTTCATAGTCCTGTAGCATCCAGAAAAAATTTATTACTCACTTGAATTTCGCCTTCATTCTTACAACGAGTGTAAGCCATGTCAGCGTGTACAGAAGTTTCCTTTGTATCAAAATCGCGGGTTTTTATTTGAAGTTTCTCTCGATGCGGTATAAAAAATCTCAGTAAAATAACATTAGTTGTCGCGGCTCTAACGCATAGTGCGCTAGATCACTGTCGAGTCACGCGGTAGATCAGATGATTGTGTTTACTAACAAGTCATTACTGTGGCTTACCTTTTGCTCAGCTATAAACCTTTTCGGCGACTTTGCTTACCGGCCAACTCACGGAGCAGGAGGACGGGGCCGGAGCGGATCGACTAATCGCGTTTGAAAATTGCTATTCAATCCGGGATTTCCCACTACATCGACAGCTCCTTCAGATAAAAAAGTAGATTCTGATGTTACGGATAATTTTCTACATTCTGATATGCTTTTCGTGCTTCCAGCGATTTATACGTGCGGTAGAAGTGAAGGCGAAAAGCGAATGAGTAACAAATTCTATTCTGCTACAGCGGAATAAAGGGCTGATCTGAAAAAACCGGCAACGCATATTTGTAGCTAGAGATTTAAGTTTCTAATGATTACTAACACTTGTAAGAAAAGATCCTGACCAGCGAATGAGATCGACTTAAGATATTTGTCGCCGACTAACACAAAAGTACCGAAAATTTTACTTCACCTTTGCAGCATAATATAGAAGCCATCTGAAATATATAACACACCCTTCAGACTCTTGACATTATGTCGAATAATTGCTAAGGCCTTGAAAAGGATAAAAAATACATTATTTGATCATGGATGCGGATGAGAGAGAAGCACCGCGAGAACTTCTCTTGCGACACATATTTCTGACCAATAGTTTGCAAAATGACGATGTTCTAAACCTTTTATTCAAGCACGGCTGTCCCGATGATTGACATGAACTTAATTATAATGAGAATTACCGATGAATTGGTATCGAATACAGCATGCATTATCGCTTTTGTTGTGAACTACTCATTGTTTTCAATTTCACTCACTATAATGGTCCTTGGGTCTTGTATAAAATTATGGCAGATCAAACTAGAGCTTTTTAATTTAATATCCTTCATACAATTGAATACAGTTAATTAATTGTCAAATTCAGCACAATTCCGTGATGCATCAACGTTTTTCTCTATACAAGACGCATATATCTAGACCGAAATTAAGTGATCGAAAAGAGAAAATCTTTTCTATCAAAGTAATACGACAATTCCAAAAATTTCCGCAAGACAGCGGAAATAGTCTTAATCAAATAGCGGAAATAGCGTATTTTGCTCTGCACCCATCGATTTCTATAGCCATACCTTAAGGGGTTAATGTTCGCTGCTCGTACGACGAGATGACAGATTTTTCGCTAATTGCACACTGCATTGAACCCAATACGTGTTACTTGTCCGACCATATCTAAGTTATCTCGTCACCATCAATGGCTTTGTCTGTAACAGGGTGAACAAATCGTCTCAGCTATTTGTGATTTCTAAATTAACAATCGTAGACGAAATAATCGTCCTTGAACGAAGCCCAGAAAAACATTGTAATGAGTAAGCTGTAATCGATTGAATATGAGATCCATGTTTGAAAAAACAAACTATCGAAAATGAAATGCATTTGTAAATACATTTTTCGATGTGTCTTACGCGTGCATTGAAAATATTGCTTCTTTTTATGTTAGATTCATTACAGATGAGAAATATTATCCATTGAACCGTATTTTTACTAGTTGTTGAGTCGATCAAGTAAAGCTCTTCAAGGCCACCAAATTTTCATCGCATATTAGAGCTCCTCAGTGGGCTCTTTTTGCTTGAAGGTTATGGAAAACGCTACAATTTTTGTATCACACCACCCTTTACTTTTAGTTCTTTGAACAATGTGGGCAGGCAGTTTGTAGATTTGAGAAACCAGGCATAATTACAAGAAGCCCGTTCGGCGGCCTTGAACAGAAAAGCAGAATTTGAGCGCATTGGTAAGAAGCAACTAATCACCAATAAATCCGTGTTTCTTGTTTACAAAAAATGAAAAAACTGAGGAAAGAGAACACAACATATTGTCAAGATACAGTGTCAATGAGCATAGAAATGTAAAGATTGAGTTGAAAAGCAGTGATAGAGAGTCATACACGTGCTGAGAGATGGTAATCATAGTTAAAGAGCAGCAATAACGTTGAGAAACCCCAAACAGTGTTAAGTAAGCATTTGCAGAATGTTACATCGAAACAAGAGAAAGCAAGAGATCCGCTGGGAAAGTGAAGGCAAAGTTACCGCTTAAGGAAGACACGTGTGATACTGTCAATGTCAAATGAATTTCGAAAGATGATTGAAGTAGGAGCACCAAATCGAGAATGGCATATGGCCCGTAAAAAAAAAAGTAATAAATACTCAGACTAAAGCACAACGATATCAACAACTCATGCATGATTTCACCAGGTCAGGTTGTTGCAACACCCACTTCTGTGTTCGAGCGTTTTGGATTTGATGGAGCAAAATGTCGTCTTCGTCGATATCGCTTCTTCTTTGCATCGGGCTTGCAAGGCTCTGGAGTAGAAGAGGTTCTGGACCTCTGACGACCGTTGTATCCTTGCTCGGCTGTTAAGTTAACCAGTGGAGGCGCATCAAGAGATTTTGGAGTAGCAGCATTCTTGTAATGTTTCTAAATCACATTTTAATCAACCAACATAATATTTACTTAAATGGTGTTGATGCTAGATAAGATTCAAAACTTGCAAGAAATGTCAGCTAATTTTGTATCGCCACTCGCTGACTTTATTCGAAATTTGTCAAGGAGTGGATTGATGTTGTCCGAGGAACAAAGTGAATTATTATAATACTTACAACTCTAACTTTTATTCTCAATACAAACAAATTTTCCCTAACATACAGGAAAAATATTGCTGAATTGACCACTCAATTAAGTGTGGATCCTAATAACAGTTTTATCTATGTATCCCAACTAATTTAGGAAATACATATACAAAACATAAATAAGCACTTTTTTGGGTTGTTATGAGATTTATATGACATTATCATCGTAAAGAGAGTTTGAAGCATCTCTAAAATAGAAAAAGCACATCCACATTTGACGCAACAACATGCCAGATTGAAGCATTCAAAGACTCTGCGTGCTCTCTCATCGCTGCATAGAAACAATTGCGATGAATAACAAACTATACAAAATAATCGTATACATGCTGCGCATGGTCCAGTTAGAATATATAGGAATAAAAATTAGCCGTCAAACTATGTTGTGATAAGATGATGGTTATTGCATATTGTTATGGTCATCTAATGATAGGGCAATTGTTGATGTAATATTAGGTCGTTCCATAAGTCTTAACCATGGAGCAATAAACACCAAATTTATCAACCAGAAGTAGTCGAAACTGCTTAATTTTTCTATCGTTCAATTGTGCATATTCTTGTGAACATCTCAGTATGCAACTTGCCTATGCTCGCTTTACGATGAAGCTGTCTTAGGAACAAATTGCTTATTACTCATGCACGAACGGCGTAGGAGAAAATGCTAGTGAAGCGGCACACAGAATTAATGAAGCTTGGAGAGATGATATTGTTGCAAAGAGGAAGGTTAGAAAGTGATTTGCAAAGTTAAAAGCTGGTGAAGACAGTCTGGAGGATTAGCCACGCTCGAGCCGCCCACAGGAAGCTCTATCAATTTTGCACGCCGTTTCACTAGCAATATCCCCTACGCGCCATTCGTGCATAAGTAGCGAGCGAATATGTTCCCACGACAGCTCTATCTTACAGCAGGTATAGGCAAGTTATATAAGAGAAGTTCGAAAGAGATTGTGCAATTAAACCCTTCGAAATCAGGCAATTTCAATTGCTTCTGGCTAACTATTCTGATGTTCACTGCTTTATATGCATCAGTTACGAAGCTATCAATGTTACCTTATAGGATGGAAGGTACTTACATTTGAATGATCCGATAGCTTTCCGTCTTCGAGTCGATCTATTGCTGCTGAGTCAACTTGGTGTCGATGGCGTTCTCGCTTCCTTCGCCTCTCATTACGGCGAGCTTCTCGCTCAAGAAGATGTCTTTGATGGTCGATTTGCCTCGCAAGGTACGTTAGTCAGACAGATCGAGATGCACTGAGAAGAATTCATACAAAAATACTCACATAGCACTGTGGCTCATCAAAGTAAAGACGAAATGGAATGATAACAGCCCCATAAAAAAAATTTACCGCCTCTATTTGTGCTCAAAAGGCAAGAAATTATAAAAATGAAAACTATAATATTTGTAGTAACTGCATAAAAGATTTATAGTTACAGACAGGTTTTGAAAATACATTCTCTTAGATAAAATCAGGTGCTTGAGATCAGCGGTTAAGACTCGTTCGCAAACTAGGAGGACTATCTGCTCCGTAAACAACAGATACTGAGCTTTATCGTTTCATAACGAAAAAAAAAAACAGGTTGTTAAGCTCCACATTCTTTGCACTGACTTTTATTGTTCGGAACAGCTCCAGTTTCTGTGTTTCAAAAGCCTAACAGTTATCGTTAGTCTGTATTTGTCTTAAGGCAGAAGGCGTCGCATGGCATCATGGAGAAGTGGCCATGAGAAAAACACGTAACGCTTCACATTCGTGGCTCTTTTTGCAAGCTTCAGCTAGTTTCTAGTCGTGCTAGTTTACAGCACCGAATTCAGAAAGAAAATACCAAGATAAGTTAAGAGGTATGATATGAAGGGAATGAGGATGTTCTTGGCATAAGGGACTCACCACAGGAATGATGACTATGGTTACAGACAGGCCTATATGAATGGCATGTGACTCGAAGAGGGCCCGAAGTGGTTGAAGGCATCCGCGAGTGTAGATATCGTGTTCGAGATCTTGAGGTCGCTTGCTTAATGTATTCTGCCAACATTCCAATGAACGCATGGCTGGGAGCAAGGGATTTGATAAACCAGCCTACAAATATTGCGGTTGCTCTTGAACTTGTAAAAAAGAAAACAAGAGCAAGAAATTGTAGATTCATTTGACTGAAGAGGCAAACATCCTGTGAAAATTTTGAAGGTGCTACAAATCTGCTATTTTGCTACTACAGCGACAAAGATGTTAGTTTTATTTAATATATTGCAGATTGTTTTTGATGAACTTCTCAGTAAGAGAACCGAAAAAATGTTATTTGATTTAAACCCTTTGCGGACGATGGAGGCATTTTGGCACTCAGAATTTACCTACGTCTTTTTTTCTGAACAAGCTTTTCATCCAGACTTTAAGTAATCATTTGGAAGCTTAAACCTTGGATATTACGAAACTTTGGTTGATTCTTAGAGAGGCCTTAGTAATATGCTGTAGCAGCAAATATAAAATTATACTTCACACTCGAATTTGCCTTGTTTGCTCAGCCAAAGTCTGTGGATCGCTCTTCATGAACTACACTAATATCATTCGATAGTTCAATTCTCAGCAAATTCGAGGCATAACTGAATTTCGAAAAGGCTTTCGTAGCGTACGGTAAAAGCGGAGAAAATATTACTTCTCATATTCGGAGTTTTCTTTGCACATAGAAGTTATATACACACAGAGAGTATACAAAGCTGAAGAAAAAAATCATGCTCTATCAGAATTGTACCGAGAGCTGAGGTATTTTCTGAAACAAATAAAAGAATCTCTGTCGAAGAACGAAAATCGCGCGCCACTGGCGATATCAGGTACATTGCCGTCTGCCGTCCACGAAGGGTTGAAATCATAGCAAAATTGCAGTTAGTCGGTTTCAAAACGACTGGCCCATTTTGACAGGAAAGACCACTATTCAGAAAAGAGACAGTCAAAAGTAATAGAGGATTTAGTCACTACATAAGTAAAGCTATGAGCAGATGTGACGCAGTGGTTGCTCAGCGCCGCACACAAGGTCGATGGTTTGATCTCGCAATCACGGCTCATCAAGACTTCCATCTCTCAGGCATCGGTGGATTGGTATCAGACTTGTCTGGGAGAATAAGCAGCACTGAGTTAATACATCGGAAGGCTACCGCGAGTCATTGTTATGGCCAAATGAGCACATACATGTATACATTTGTACATATACATTATATATATATGCATATATATATATATAATATAATGTATCCATGTAAGCACATATGTGCGTATACACATATGTATACATATATGTACGTGTATACATATATGTATACATTTATGTATGTGTATACATATGTATAGATATACATAGATATATATGTCCCATTGAACGAAGCTAAAAGTTGAAGAATAAAGACGCTTGAGATTCCTCTATGCTGAGGGCCTCTATCCTCCTATAAGTGAAGCTAGTTTTTCTCAGAGATTAGATATGTAAGCAATTCTTGACGGTTAAGAGGATATTCGAAAGTTACAATAATGACATAAAACAACCGCAAAAAATATCACTAATTTAACTGATCTCTCAACTAACCGCTTCAGAAATGACAGATTTCCGACAGCAAGAAAACGGAACACCGCATTTCTCCGGCTGTGGATTAGTCGTCGTACAATTGAACTGATAACTGAGATTCCAATCTCGATAACCCTGAGCAACAGACGACACGCCACAGCATTCCAGCTAAAATAGTTCACTGAGCCTTTGTAAGAAACATTGTGAAGAATATAATAGCGAGCTACCACAACTTGTGGAGTTTCAATTCAAGATCATGCTTATTGTCTATAGTATCTGCTTTGATTAGATTCAAAAACAACAATCTAGACACACAATAAACCATGCACATTGAGCACACACATATGCATTGCCAAAAACCACTAGTAACTTTGATTCGTCACTACTAAACTCACTGCTCTCTTGATGAACAGACACGAGGGTGTTAACACCAAAATTTACTTAGTACAGTATATGATATGGTGTATTAGTGATTTGAGCATATTGTTCTGGGAACAAAAGGATAGCACCAAAGATCTACACTAAAGCTTCGCATCAGGTGATCGAACCAGTAGCCTTCTTCCCGATGGACGACAACACGAAGCACTCACCACCGCGAGCTGCTCGCCGACGAGCAGCCGCGCGCGCGAAGGGCCGGGTTAGGGCCGTGGGCCAGCGGTCTTTATTGTGTTAATGAAGGAGTGTCGAGTTGTCGACCTGTGATCAAGTAGTTGAGATGCTCGGTGTGGCTCGACGAGGGATTGATTCCCCACCTCCCAACACTTTCCAGCAATCAGTAACGAACGCCATACGGAATGCTTTTAGCTTGGCTAACCTCCAGGTTGCGAAGGAACATTCCCGACGGGTATTCTACGACGTTCGTGATGAAGATGTCACTCATAAACGAATAGGGCCAAGTACGCCAATGGCTACTGATCCGGTGGACTACGAAGCACGGTGATAAGGAGATCGCTGGTCCAAATTATACCCCAATACTTCTGTTATCAAACAACGAATACCTTGAAAAGCACCTCAGGTCGGCTACCTTGCCTCAAAGATTGCGAGGAAAATTGCCTCGGCTAGCATTCCACGACATTTAACAAACATGGAGAAATTCGAAGCAAATGTTATAAGTACAGTAAGGTGCAATATCACTGACTACCCAGAGGTGATAAAGGCCATGCATAGCACAAGGCAGGTCCAGGAAAAGATATCCAATATCAGTTAATGAACGTTAGTATCATGAGTCCGGTCGATGCATTGAACGTCTTCCATCTATTCTTCTGATACAGGTGTACTGCAGATTTATATTCAGTATCTACACACCATTCAAAAGTGGAACATCAATAAGGAATAGTTTAGAGATCGACCGGTATTGTGAATGCTTTCCTATTATACTTTGCGGTATAAAAGAGTAGATTTCTGTTAAACAGGAGGAAATAAAAAAATGATGCCTTTCGCTGGACAAGAACTATTCAAAAGAGTGCTAGTAAGCACTCAAAGGCTTGAATCTTAGGCTACTACGCTACATTTTCGCTTTTAAAAAAACCTTTTCGTAGCGCTGTAGCACTCAGCATAAAATTATGTTTCACATGTGCCGCGCTTTCTTTTCATTATCACACTTATAGTTCGCTGGACGAAACTCTCTCTTCAAACAGCTGCTAGTAATCGTTCGATAGGTTGAATCGCGAAAAATTCAAGAGTGTAATTGTTTTTTAAATTCTTTTTTACAGCGCCGTATCAAGAAGAAAAGTTATGCTTTACAAAGGTATTTTTCACAGTGTTGAATTATGAAACTATTCGATAGCGTAAGTTTCGACGATTCCAACACTTTGGCTATTTTTTGAAAAGACCGTTTCACTCCAGCATAGCAGTGAAAATAAGATTGAGCTTCACATACGTTGCGCATTTACTTGTCGTCTAGCGTGTGTTCTCGTCGTGAATCAGAGCGCGATCGACTGACCGCGCAGAAGCATTTCACATGCGTAGTGTGACTTTTCTTACTGAATTTCGAATTTATCCCGATTTTGAAAAACCCCGATCGAAGCGTAAGATTTCGATACTCGAAGATTTCCTCTACACTCTCACGTGCTTTTCGTGCTTCCAGCGGATTATAAGCGCGATAAAAATGATAGCGCTCGATGGGCGCGAAAAATAATTCAATTTTGATCGACACGGCGCTATAAAAAGATCTTTTCGAAAAATGAGCATTTAGCGCAGTAGCCCCAGATTTATGCTTTCAAATATTGCGAACACTCTCATAAATAGTTCCTGCCCAGCAAAAGGGATCGTTTCGTTATTTCCTCCAGTCTAACGAAAACCACCTATAAAGGATAACATGTGACGACTAACAAACTACTAATTGAACAGTAAAAAATACCCGATAAGTATAGGACAGCGCTTACTTATAAGTTACAAATTACTGTTTCATGATAAGACCCACATTTTCTTGCAGAGAATCGACGATTTCAGCAAGATTACGGTTTGTGTGGTAGTTCTTGATTGCATATACCAAAACGCCATGAGCGGACAGTCCTTCTGTGGTGTCAGAATAGAATAGCACAAAAAGTCCGAATGTCGTTAGAACAATCACTAGATAGCAGAAGAACACACATAGTGCAAACTGAAACAAGAAATTCAGAGTTTTAGTACACATTGGCATACAAAAATAGATGGTCTGACTAAGTTTTGAATAAATATTATATTGTTATATAACTCATCGATAATTTAATAATTTAACCGTTGTTCGTTTCACATAGTAGGACAACGAAGCAAATACAAAGTCGTGTAGGCTTGGTGATGACTGTTGGAAGACATATACTCTCTCTTTTCATCGTATGTCTGGTTATTAGTAAAATTATGAATAATCTCGAATACAGCAAAAAGTTGATAGTGTTCTCTCTGCTCAAACTATATCGTGCTATTCTTAGAAAAAATCAAAAGCCTCAATCGGTTCTTTGAACTATTTCACGACCTTTCGTTTCGAGTGTTTCCTTAAAACCACACTCAAATTCCAGTATGCCTGATAATCATTTTTGAGCTGTGCATGTGGTCTTTTATAAGGCAACTTATAGAGCCTCGTGTTTCGGCTTTGACAGCCTCGTCCGTAGGGCAGTGCCTTCGGCTTTATTAAGTCAAATACCACATGCATAGCTCAAGAATGATTATCACACATGTTGAAATTTGAGCGTGGTCTTAAAAAAACACTCGAAAACGAAAAGTATAATAAATGTCACGATACCAGCTAAGAGCAACCCAGTGTAAAGCACTGTCCTTTTGGTGATATTATCACTTAGTGGCACGTGTAAAAAGTTGGTCTTCGCCAATTCTATACAAAGATTGGATTGCCCCGAGAGGATTGGCTAAAAAAGGCGAATGGTGCTGCCTACCTGACGAGGCTTTCGAGGTCAAGACATGTGTATTGAGCTGTATAAGTTTCCCTATAAAAAACCTCATTCAAGGCTCAAAAATGATTATGAGGCATTTTTCATGACAGACTAATCACAGCGTGGTTGACGAAATTAAAGTCGTGTCATTGGCCTAGGGATGACCTTATTGTTTGCTTCACAAAATAGAAAACAGGTTCAGGCGTTCAAGGGGCTTTATAAAGTGGTTTAAAAGCTCCGGCATTGAAGGGCCGCGCTTACCGCAATCTGCATGCGTGTTGCGAAAGAATTAATTCTTTAGGGACTGCCGCTGATAAAAAGCGGCGTCGCGCTGGTTGCTCGCGCGGCAGTCGACGCTATCGATCTTGCACGTGGATCAGGTAATCTTTACATTGCTGTAGTTTTGCAATAAATTCAGACTTCTATAGTCAGTAAAAGAAATTTCATCACCAGTAATAGATGGAATATGAATAGGAAAGCTTCAGTAATGCTATTTTTGATTAAAACATTGCCAAAACAATTACTCGATTTCAAAAAATGTACAGCATATTGCAATGAAATAGCACTTCATCATGACTCGGAGCAACTTTCTATTATCACTGGGCTATAGGAGTTAAGATAACAATATCAATGCAGTCAAGTATATTTTAAGTTTACTGGAATGAGGCAGTACAACTCTACTTTCTCTACATCTATTTTCGATGTACTTTCAATGCTACCGATAGTTGAAATTCGAATGAAATTAATAAATGGTGGAATTGAGTGCATAAGCAGGAATCACTCACCACTTTTAGTAGAAAGATGTTGTCCCGTAAGGCACCAAGTGAGCCGATCAATGATACAATGCTTATGCAACAACCTTAAAAAGTTTTCTGACTTATCTTGATTCAGTAACGTGTAGGAAGAACACGTTCCTTTATTTCCTGATTGGTATGAAGGTATTTGACAAATGCAGATACAGACTTATTGACTCAAGCAAAAATTGGTTTTTATTCATACTAATGCTTCGTCGTCAAAACTTCTTGACGTGACTTTGAGTTATAAGAGTTATCACATAAACGGATGACATGATTTTCATAATGACGAACGAGCAATCAAACTAGTGTGCGCCGATTTCCTCTTAACCTTTTGAGGATTAAACGGTACGTTCCTACCGTGTCGCGCGACGTGAAATCTCATTCAACTGTTGTAGTGGGAGCGTCGCGTCTCGTGGGTAAGCAAGCGCTTCTCGTAGGAAAGTAAGAGCAGACAGCCAGAAATGCATACTCAGGCAAGCAGATGTTGTTTCCATGCGTATTTGAAGACTTTTGAGACGATGGATGTGAGGAGACGAACCCAGATTGTGAGGGAACGTTATCATTATGAAATGACGGAATTCCATCGAAAAGGCTTCCCACGGAGCTAATTTTAGTTAAGAGAAGATTCATGTGTGCCATATTTCGTACAATTCTTATGTTTCAACGAGAAAACCCACATCGTTATGAGAGGAGGCATATTTCCAGCTGGCATAGCATTTGTTACTTTTTAGTCGATATTTTCATAGTCATTTGATAGCTTAAGAAATGTCGATTTTCAAACTGAGCTTGCTTTCTGGTTCGACCTTAACACTACCTTTACTAATAAAACCAAATAACGTTTTGCTTTCAAAGCGCGTTGTTCTAACTTTACAGCAAGTTTTTTAGTATTTTATAGAGATAAATTTTGCTAATGGGAAGCTTCGTCGCTGTCGTGTTGTGTTTCGTTGTCTTTTATGGAACACAGATTTCACTAAACTATTGATAATCACTCGATAGCTTGAAAACGGAAGACCTCAGAACTCGAATTGTGGGAAAACAGGCACACACAGCCAAACATGCATGCACAGACATGCAGATGCCGCCTCCTGCGACTGCCGCTCAGGCGACGGCGCGAAGCAACCGATCCATCAATGCTGGTCCTCAAAGGGTTAACAAAACAGATTTGCTCACGTGTATTTCCCGTTTTCATCCTATTCATTTACACTGAAAAGATATTGAGACTTCTAAGCAAATTTATTTTTGCTTGGAGAAATCAATCACCTATTAAGGCCAGTAGAATTGCAGGATTGAGGAAAACATCAAGTAGTTTGATTTCACCAAAATCTTTGATGAACAAGTAAACACCGAGAACGAAAATTCCAACACCGCATAACTGAAAAAAAATATATACACAATAATGTTGAAAGATAAGCATAGCTTAGACGTCAGCGGGAATCGCACCCGTATTTCAGCCTTTTCGAAGGCGTGTGCTAACAATTTGCATTACCTACGATTCTGTTTCGCCATCACCCTTTCTGCGACACAAGGCATCGATGTGTCAGCAAACAACTGTCAATGGCTTGGCTTGGCAAGCCGAATCGGCTTGAACACACTTACGTTGACAGATACTGAATATAAGTATCATCAACTAAAATTATGTTTTTGACCGCTTTTAGCGGTGATATGATGTCACAAATATGTATGCAATAAATTTTGTGTGATGTGCAGAAATTTGAACGACAGACGGAAGTCACACTCTTTTTGAGGGCGCGTGTAACCATTACGCTATCGACGCTGCTGTTCTGCCATCACTGTTTCTGTGACACGTTATAAAGAGATATTGAGATGAAGTTTGAGCAGTTGCCATAGGATCAAATGCTCAATGGCCTGTATATTTTTGTCTCACTTTTTGATGTACAACCCGTTATCACATTTTGGTGCGCTTATTTCAGTATTTTGAGCATTCGATTCGTTTCCTTGCAGTTTCTCCACATAAGGTCTCCGATCATTTCGTATATTGCTTCGGATGTTGCTTAGGGACTTCGTCTTTTGTATGAATGTGGAAGATGTTGGCCGAGACGACTCTTCTCACAGTCTTGGAAATGGCGAGCTAAGGCGCTCACCACTTAATTCACAGATTGATTGCAAGAGTTGGTGAAGAGGATCGAATCAACACATTGCTTTTTTATAACGTGCATCACTAATCACTTGGCACCCCGTCATTCAGTAGTTTTATGGTCTTCATCTAATCTTAGCCTTAGTCTTACTTTGATGTTCACCTCGGCTATTGATCGCAGCTTACAAACATTTTGACAAAAAGATTGCGATCTTCAGAGAAAAGAGCCTATGTCAAACCGAAATTTTGCAAATCTTGTGGCGATTACCCTGAATGCCCTTTCAGAAGAGCTTGTCGCCTCATCTCTCTTAAGACTAAGGGGTGATTATTCTCCTTGGTGGCGAAGTTGAAGTATCGAGCGCAACGGATTTATCTCCTAACTGGATCATTCATAATGATAACAATCGTAAATTCTTGACTATACGTATACGTATAAATTGTAGTGTGTAGCGCCTTTGTTAGGAACGACGTGCAAATTTCGCGTGTTCATAAAATTGCTTTCAGAAATGTTTGGAGGATAGAAAAAACGGTTGGATATATCGATAGACCTTTGAACTCATCTTGTCATCTAGAGAAGCATTCAGTCAACTTCATAATGCTCAATGGAGTCGAACACATGACATATTCGTAAGTAAGGGATTAACGCGAAATCTTCATCCTTTCTGGCTCTTATATGTAGACACTTTTCCGCCCTGTTTTCACTCAATCAAGAGCCCAGAGTTGGCTTCGAATTATATGTTGTTTCCACAACACACTATATCAAGCGGTATAAATTCTATAAGTAGAATAACTTTAGCCCATTTCGACTCATGCGAACAATTAAATCACAAGAGTCGCTGGTAATTCTCTTGTCCCTGACAAGAATGTGGCCGTATAATGATGCTGGCAGTAGCAAGACGTGCAAGCGTCACGGCGTAGCGAGCACACAAAAGCGCAATCGTCGGTCAATAAGATTTGATAATCGAATAAAAGTATAAGAAGCATACTTACAAAGACCAGAAAATTGGCTAAGAAGATGATCCACTTAAGACAAGCTGAGATTTCCTGCCTTGGTTTACGCTTCATGTAGTGGGCGCGCGACTCGACTTCGGACATCAGATGAGAGTCCTCAGAGTCACTCTTATGCCACTGTCGACTAAAAATATATTTATTAACATAATTAAGCTATAAAGGCCAAGTTGACATTTGCCGGTCCTCTTAGATGTATTCGAACATGCTCACTAATAATATTTCTCACTTTGTCGTTACACAGATCCGTGGTTGTTGATAGTGGGTTGAGGAAAAAGTTCCTTAACACTCGCGAAAAATCCAAATTTTATGTTTGCCTCACGCAGCATTGATTACTGAAAATTCCTAGGAATATCTCAAAAATATTTTCGTGAGATACTCCCATGCAAGGCTAGTTATAGTGCATAAAATTTGAATTTACTCTTCGAATGCCAAATCACGACGACGTAGGAAAAATTAGTTTGATATGCTACTGGTGGAAGCGCCAACTTTCGATAAGAAATGGAGGGAAGGAGATCTGTGGCACCGAAGGTGAAGAAACTGTGAGCCATGTGACTGTTGTAAAGTGGTACAAACAATTTGAAACGCGATGATGTCAGTCGCGAAGACCAACCCCGTTCCGGCTGGCTGATGAAATTGGACGATGGAGACCTAAAAACAGCTTTTGATGAGGAACTGTCATCAAGCACTCGTGATGGGTAACAGAACTTAGCGTCGATCAATCGATCAAAAACGGTCTGGCATCATCTCCAACAACTTGAATTTGTCCACAAAAAGCCTGCGTGGACGTCGATTTGAGATATGTGATCAAGTTGAAGAGGCATACCAGGAGTTTTTGATTCAAAGCCCAAGGAATGGCCTTTCGTGAAGATCCGAAAGCTTGCAAATCATTGGCAGAAGATCGTGGATGATGATAGCCCCTACTTTGAAGAATAGTTACTGTTGTTTCTAATTGAATTTGAGTATAAACTTTGAATTTCTAGCGGATGTTACGGAATTTTTTCCTCAACTAATTATAGTGTTTACTGAGCACAGCAGAAATGCATTGCAATAATAGATGACCAACGTATCGACGAGTTTTGCCTCCTTCGCAGGTTGGAAAGAAATTGATCTGCACTTTACTCAGTCAAATACTCTCATAACCGAAGCAAACAAATTTACACACAAAGCGCGTACTTATGAGAATCATGCTTTGAACGGCTACCAGTGTGTGCACAAGAAAAGGGAACAAGGTATGATCCTAAGCTTGGCAGGATAGACGACCATTTCAAATGGCTGCGAACGGTAGGATCTCCTTGGGTGAGATTGGAGAAAATCGAAGCACCCAGATGATAAGTCTAGCAAAAATAAGGTCCTATTAATCCTGTCCTTCATTTCCAACGAAGTAAGCACATCTATTCAACGCTGCCTTAAAATAGCACGTCTGGATTTTTTAATAGCACTATTTGATATAATCCTAAATATTCTGAAACGCTAAATGGTCCGCACCGACTGTACGACCGCCTCTGAGAAATGTAACCCTAACGGCGGAGACAACGATTGTAAAATATCTGGTACGCGAAACCTAATCTCTTGTGAGGTATGCGGAGGCAAATACATTGGCAAGACAGCTGACCGCTCTACGACCGTATAAGAGAGCACCTGGCTGGAAAATGCAATTTCAACCAAAACACTCTATTAAGTACGCTTGAGGATCAAAGACATAACAGAGTAGATTTGAACGTGATAGTCATTTCCTCACACATTTTGAAACAGCTGAGCGAAAAACTTTAGAAGCCTCTTGGATGAATAATGAAAATCCAAAGTATTACCACAAAGAGGAATCCCGTAATTGCGTGGGACCTGGCCTCATAGCTCAGGTCAATCTCCGCGTCTGAGTTAGACTCATTCTTACCTGGACGAGACTTCAAGCAGTTCGTCGCCAATGAATATTTGGAAGACTTAGAAAACAACTAAGCATTAAGTGTAAATAAAGCTTTCTTCTATGCGATTTTAAAAAATGAGTACGTTACTCTTCTACCGGGATTATGAGAGTATTCGACTAAGCAGCTTTCAGATCAATTTGACGTTTAATGATTCTGAAAAAGGGGAAACTCGTCGAAACTCAGATGTGCCATTTTAATTGTACTGTATTATCACTGTACTCGATAATCACTATCATTAACAATCTAGGATCTGCTTAACAAGAAAAGGACTAAATTATTTGAACAATGTCGAGGTTAACCGATAGGCCCATGGAATCGCACTTTTTCCCAACATCGAGGTTGAATAAATAAATAGCTTTCATAAACAATGGGCGAATATTTTTTTCTCATTCGTATCTAATATACTTCTGCAATTCGTGTTTACATTATGTAACAAAGGAAAATTTGAAAATTTGCAGTTGCCCTACATTTGGGAATAAAAAAGTAATGAGGCAATCCATGATAAAATCCGATAAAAGAGTTTTTAAATGGGCATTTCATGTTGGTCACACATCGACCAGAGGTGATTTAATGATAGGAACATAGTAAACTGGTATAACTCACAGAATGTCGAAGGCATACACCCACTGTGAGCAACTTGTCGCGTCCGTGAAGCCCTATCCTATAACCAAAAATGTTTTGATGGTGACTACATAACGATTGACCGGAACAATCAATGTGCGGCAGTAATACACACGACTGAACACCAGAGCCCTATCTCATATGATAACTTGTCAAACAGCGAGTATTCCAAGGAGGTTTTTTGATAAGAATAACAAATTTTGTGATATATTAATGATTGTTTTGTAGGCCGCTATGCTAAAAAAAGAATAGTTCTCATTTTCTTGACAATGTGACTACAGAGAATATGACATATCCGTGACCGTATGTACACCATAGTGTCCATAATGCTCAAAGTGTTTTTCTTCGGAAATATTATCAGAATAGGAACTAAGTTTCGTCGTATTTTTCTTGTTTTTTTATTTATTTACAATGAATTTATTCCTTAGTCATTTCTACTGTATTTTATGTCATTCCATAGCTCGTGGCCTTCACATTCTAGATATGTAAGCCAATTTTTTGTAAGTGTGTAATTCTTTTGATCAGGTTGGCAACTAATTTTTGCCGTCTCTTTTGTTATTTTCATTTACTGACAATAATCTTATTTATTGGTTTTTTTATCGTGTTTTATGTCATTCAAAAGCTTGTGTTTTCGAAATTACAAAAACGTGAACCATCTTATTTTTTGAAACTACATAAAATTTTCTTCTACTTTAAAATGAATACTTTGAAAGTCAATTTTTGAGCGTCTTCTGAACATTGACTTGAGTAATTTTGCCACCGAAGGGACACAAAACAAAGTACAGCACTTAACCACACGGCGGTTAATCTGCGAACTACACAAAGATGGTTTGAAAAGTTTCGTGAAGACAACAGCAACATGTTCGAAATTGGCTGCGACAGCTTTATCGAAACGGCGTCAAGACAACACTCGCTCACATATTGCGCGCCTGACATTGCAAAAGATTGAAGAATTAGGGTGGGAATAATTCCGAAGACCGACTGTCTATTGACCTCGGCATGCTTCAATATGATTCTTAATTTTCTTCTTTAAGCAAAACACGAAGTATTACATTAAACTTTGTTAGCTGACGTTTCGGCAGTTCGCCTTCTTCAGAGCCTGGAATGGTCAAAATGTTCGCAATCCGACCAGTTAAACACCTCCATTACTTCTTTAGAAAAAATCACCAGACCTAGATTTCAATCGCATCAAGCACAAAATCAACACTCAATATGCTCACCGCTTTTTATATGTGTTCCACTGAATGATCCAAGTGGAGCACCGGAAGGAGAGACACATAGGCCCGTAATGCACCCTACCCATAAAAAGCATAAAAAGCGGTGAGTATGTTGAGAATTGATTTTGGGCTTGATGCGATTGAAATCTAGGTCTGATGCTTTTTTCTAAAGAAGTAATGGAGGTGTTTGACTGATTGGACTGCGAACATTTTGACCTTTCCAGGCTCTGAAGAATGCGAACTGCCGAAATATCAGCTGTCGAGTAAAGTTTAATTTAACACCTCGTGTTTTGCTTAAAGAAGGAAATCAGGGTGGGAACGTTTAATTCATCCACCGTGAAGTTCAGATGCTGTTTCAAGTGATTATCATTTTCTCAGGTCTCTACAACACTCCTTGGCGGTAAAACATTTTGCCAAAGTCGATGTGTTAAACATCTGTATTCATTCTAAATTTTGAAAAAATTTATGAAGTCATACAAAAAACTGAGTGGTTTGCATGTTTAGAATCTCGAGATCACGAGGTTTTAAATGACAAGAAGCAGGATAAAAAGATCAAGAAATAACTGTGCTGTAAATATACAAATATAACAAAAAAAAAAAAACGGAACTGCACTCTCAACTTAATATGTAGCAAGTTGCTGTATAATACTCATCTTTCAAGGTTTTGGAAGGAACAGCATCAGAGAGTTGATCACCTTCCGTATTAGTATTTGAGTCAATTTGATGTTCAGTAATTATAGAGTCATACTTTTTGGATCTTTCAACTCACACGAGTGTTAGTATGATTTTTGTTTAGCAGGTAAATAATAGAAGTATCAGTTAGAATTACAGTGAAATACGAGAAGAGTCTCCGGATTTTACATCCAACAAAGGCACTTCACAAAAGAAAGGGAACTGTGGACTAGCTCGCAGTGATTAAGAGTTGGCAGATTGGAATAAGGTTTTTTGTAAGAGTTTCGTGTAACAGAATAGTGATTATTCTATGAACAGTAGATAGCATAGGCCGGACGAATTCATCATGACAATATAAGCTGAAAATTGCTTTATATTGCCAAAAACCTAAGCCCTCATTATATTTCATACTTTGAATAAAGATTTGAGGTTACGAAATCGTACAAATCGTTGAAATAGGACTACACCATCAAATGAACAGGAAAATTACTAAATCTGTTTTCATAAAAGATACCCTTTTATCTGATAAGAATTTTCTAGAATTACATTGAAATTTGGTCGCCTTTCCTAGCTTTCTTTTGTCACATACGAAAGAATCCTTTACCAATGCTATGTATACGCGATCAACCTCTTGCATAAATTAGTTTCTAAGATACAAGTCAAACCAAGTCATAAACATAATTTTTTAATTATTGTCAGTGTTAAAAGGATGCATGAACGGAAGATTTTCTTGATGAGTACAACTTACTCACATAATTGAATGATAGTAATTCATATAGACGTGGAAATACAGTGAGCAAGTTCAAGGTGTGCACGTGGAGGAATGACACTCAAAAACACTAGATGGACTTTCACTGGTATTCGCCGCGAATCCCCACACACCGCAATTACAGACACAGGTAAATTGTACTTGAACAGTGTGACTTAGATACGAAAGTGCGTCGTAGGGACTGCACCCATTCGGACATGCTGGGGAAATCGGTGCGGAAATGACTCTGTTTCCACGGTCGTTTCGTCAATTTCCTCCAACAATGGAAATGATCGACACAACCGGTCGTACTCAACTCACCTCGAACAAAAGGATCACTCTCTGCGATGGTCAGTCCCTGGGGGATGAGTCGTGCATCCGTATTCACCACACATTGCAGATTGCATATCTGGCCTTAACAATAACTTACGGTGGCCAATCAATGCATTAAGTCAGTGATGCTACGCTCCTATACAAGTTTGGTACCAACCCACCGGTCCCGGAAAGATGGAAGGATTGCTCAGCCTGGAGCGTGGAATCGTACATCGATCACATATGTGTCGCAGAGCACCTCTGCGCCACGCTGGCTTCCCTCTTACCCTGACGACTTTTTATACTGTTTGCTTTCAACTGTTTACTGACAACTAACGTCGTAGAGGAAAATTTACACCCTTCGTTCTTACTGAATACAGGTGATTTTCGACGCATGGTGAAAATATGAGAAATTCGACTCACCAAAGGTCCACCTCGTCTAAACTGCGGGGTTTAACTCAAAAAAATTGGGGTATTTTCTGGGTTCAATCATTTTCTGTTTCATTTAAGAAAACAAGCTGACGGAAAACTTAGAAAAACAGCAAATCCAGAGCCAGACAGTCATAGGAGAAAGTTTCGACAACACCTCTGAAAGCATAGCAGTGGTGTTTACGGAATAAAAATCGGAATCTTAACTGAAGAATCGGAAATGTCAGTATCTACGACTCTCGAGACGTTCTGAGTTTTTCGAAGTGTTTTGGGTAAAGTTTCAAATCTCAAAATTCACCAAAATGGCGAATTTCTTCGTCTTCACACACGGTTTGGTGCTGTAACACAAAATAATTTTCTGATTTGAGCGAATCAAGTTCTTGTTTTGTGAGAAAACACTTCTAAAAAGAAGCAGTACTTTCCCCCTATCCGCACTTACACAGTAAAAAAAGACGTACTTTTTGCTCTTTCTATACTTTCCGGAAGTTATTCAATAGCTTGGAGATCTAAATGGCTTACTAAATTGCTTAAATGGCTTTTATATCGAGATGTAACAGTAAAAATAGACTTTTATTTAACACTCAAGCCTCTTCCGCTAGGCACAGGTTTTCTTTAAAACTTTCAAGAGATATTCGATATCACAAATCTCAACGATTTCAGATTTGTCTGGTTTCTGAAAAGAACTTTAGTATGTTGTTACAGCCGAAAGAATATTGCGCTTCGCACTTGGTACGCATCTCTTGTCTGCGACGGTGTGGGGAAAGACGAGTGTTTTCAAACCTATTTGCAATTCTAATCCTGACCCTGTCACGACACCTAGATTTCTAGCATCGCCAAACCGTTTGGAACCAAAACTGAAGTTTCATTCGATGTTCTTTCTTGCACCGACGCTTGGTTTGTAACACGCCGTATTTATGTAGGAATTTAACTGCTTTTCTCCAGTAGTTGGTCGACTAAAAAGGTTCAAAATTGAGTGAATTCGGTGAAAATCAGAAAACATTAGGAAGAAAGTTGAGACGCAGTGGCTTGATGCCAATGTTGCGAAATTCATCTACACACTGGCGCAAGGTATGCTCGCCGCATGTGAAATGAAATCTTCATTTCTGTTTTGCAGCGCAATAAAAGGTTTTTTTGAAAACCACCATCACTATGAAATTTGCCGAAACTTGTGCTACTGAATAACTACTCAACTTTTGGAGTAAATGCTTAGCTCAGCGAAAAAAGCTTTTGCTCGAAATAATTTTTTTTACTGATACAGAGCAATATAAGGGCGATTCAAAAAATAGAAGAAATCGTCTCGAGATTTGGGCTATCGAATAAGTACTCAAATGTCTAGAAAGAGCAAAAACTACTTTTTCTAATATAGTTGCGCATAGGGGAAAAGTAACAAAAAAAAAACAACAGAAAGCCTACAACAGAAAGTTCATTATTCTCTAATTCCGCAGTCGGAGATGCCACATAGGTGCCGCTCTTGAAGGTAAAGAAAAGCTTTACAGTTTTCAGATCAAGACGTTCAGCACACTTTTATTTGAGAAATACTTTAGAATGACCTGCCAGATTATTACCCAAGCAGATGTGTGACTATTTGTTACCAATGATCTCTAGTTTCCTGACATGTACTCCTAGCCTACATGATTAAAACACTTCCAGGAGGACCCACGTTAATGATACAGTCTGCAAGTACAGAAACAAAACAATACATTGATGCTCAAAAATGACAACGTGTTTACGGAAATGATTATTCAATCAAGGGCATCCGAAACAGAGAAACTAGTCATATGGAGCGCATTTTTACGGCTGACCAGGTCTAAATCTCTTACATTACTAAGATGGAATAAATAAGTGCCACGTCCACTCACTTCCGAGCAAGTTGAAGAGTATTATATTCATCCCCCTTTCCAGCATCAACGAATATGGTGAATCGCTAGAAGAAAACTCAGCAGGGAACCTGACAGTGTACTGAAAACTATGCCAATAAAAGCTATTACGAGCAAATGAGCGATTAGTAAATAAGTAAGGACATCTTGTAAGACCCGTCTCAAGAACAGAGATATCACAGCTACGAACCCTTCTTCTCATTAGAGTAATCTACAACCTGCTTTTAGTTTATAGTGTTAGTTGCATTGAAGTGAGGAGCTGCTGTGGTTAAAGTTGAAAGAACATGATAGAGGACGTGATTATTCGGTCGTACTTACTAAAAAGACGCAGTTCAGGATATTAATGACAAGTAAGGTAAGGAGCGCGATGGAAGGCAGTACTCTTTGACCATAGTAGATTTTCACAAAATCTAGTAAGGATAATTACACCTACCACTGACCATTTCCATTATCGGGTAGGGATTTGTTGAAGGAGCGTCTTTTGCTGGACAAAGATTTTCCTTTGGACTCTAGGCAATCATTCAAAAGCATATATCTCAGAAACTCAGAGAATTCAAAAATGTTTTTTTTTTCGAAAAGGCCCTTTTACAGCTCCATAGCATTCAAAATAAAATAATGCTTCACAAAAGTCGCGCACAATTGCGAGAATTTCTGTTATTTATTTGGGAAATTACTTTTCTGTTTTGTAAAAATTCTTAGAATTTTTGCACTTATTTCATAGAAGGAACTTTGCTCTAGTTTCCTAGTGCTGAGACTTCGAATTTTCATTATATATTGCCCAATTAGCCCGTTATTAAGCTTAAGTCTAAGCCCAAGCTCAAGCAGCCTAAGCTAAGCACGAAAAGGATATAAACGCGTAGAGAAAATCTCCAAGCATCAGAGTCACATGTTTTATCTATATTCTTTATGTGGAACGCACCGGCGTAGTCTATGGATCAATGTTATCAATCCACACGGCTCATGTTAAACCTAATTTTTTTCTTTGCTACAGTGCAGAACAATAATCTTTTCACAAACGAGCACAGTGTTATAATCGTCAAAATATGCGCTATCAAATGGCTACTATAGTCTACGGGAAGAAGTGTGTTATGGCGGGATAAAAACGTGATAAGTGCGACAACCCCGACGCATGTGAAGCATAGTTTTACTTTGAATGCTACAGTGCTTTAAGAAGTCTTTTTATTTAAGAATGAATTAGTTCACTGAAATCTTCGCTTCCAATCGCCCACTAATAATCCAATGCAAAGTTTTTGTCCAGCAAAAATTCTCCTTCGCAAATCCCTGCCCAATAACTTGATCCTCTAGCACTTTTTTTCGAATTAAGCTATTCTAAGTCAAAATGGTTTTGATTATGCAATAAAGTCTTTTCATCCTTTTTTCAATTCAGCTATTATGTTGCTGCAAAATTTTAATGAGGATGAGGCGGATGGAGCAATGGTAGCAGTGCTAATATTACAAGAACAGTGTTGGTTTAATCCTGCTCCGCATCATCATGCCACTTATACATCCAGTGTCAGAAAGTTTTGTCAGGCTTGTATGGAAACAATCACTGTCTGCAGTCCAAGCGAGAAAGATTTGAAATACCTACCACACGGTTCACAGGGGATGGACCTGATTAGCATTCGACGACATTCATGAGGGAATACGATTACAATCCCCAAGAAGAAGGCGAAAGCACACAAAAAAAGTTGAAAGATCTCTGCGGATGGTAGTGCGAGAAAACGACCAGATGGGAGAGAAGATGGGATCCGAGTAAGATCAAATACTGTAGGGAAAAAATTTTATAACTCGAATTTGACATCGGAATTTGGCCTATTAAATCCGTTCTATACGGTCAACATTGGGCTAATTTGATGTCTATCGTCTTTGAATTTTAGAAGAATAATGGCCCATGGGGAATATTTCACAAATTTGTAAGGTTTGACGACTTAATGTAGTGAAGGCCTGCAAATGTTTTGACACGATTATACCAAGATTTCATGGAAA
This sequence comes from Parelaphostrongylus tenuis, assembly GCA_019055375.1. NCBI lineage: Eukaryota > Metazoa > Nematoda > Chromadorea > Rhabditida > Metastrongylidae > Parelaphostrongylus > Parelaphostrongylus tenuis. The sequence goes on along the minus strand of JAHQIW010006785.1, from coordinate 115,287 downwards.
ACGTCTCGATAAACATCCAACATTCAACTTGAGTATGATGGATCACAAAATTCTAGCCGAAGCATCAAACTAATATTACAGCTTTTGAAAATAACGATTGGAGAACAATGGAACAAAGAAAAAGGTGTCGAGCTTCCAACAACATGTAACCATGTTATCTTATTTCTTATATGATTGTTTCTAAAAAAAAGTTGATCATGATGAGGACTCTGTTCTTTAGCTCAAATTGAACCATTAATTTGCATTGCAGTGGTTCTCTTCAGTATCAGAACACTCAACAAGCTTCAAGTCTACAATCACTTTCTAGCCAATCTCAACAACACTACCATTTACGCATAAATTGAGATTGAGCAAAGCAATCACTGCGTTCATCATGTTTCTCCCAATATGAGTAAGTTACCTAGATCAAGACTTGCTAGAAATATTAGCTTAGAGCACATTAACACATCACTCGACTCGTTTTACTCCATGCATAGACTGTTCTTCTGATGATACTCGATAAGTACGGAAAAGTGCCTGTAGTGCAATGGTCAGAGGTGTCTTGAAAACAATTAAGTGGTGAATACCTTTGGTGCTACAACCAGAAGAAACAAAGTTTCCCATTCTTGCGGACTCAATGAATCGATACAAGACCTGTTCGGATTGTAAAAACGCTATATTGATATATTGTTAGATCACTTCTTGTTACTGTATAGCTCAGATATATTAGGTGTACAAATATGTCTCCGCCGTTTTTTTTACTGCAGTAATACCGAAAATTAAGATATGGAAATTCTTCTTTGCTTGGAAGTGCGTTAAAGCGCTATCTACTCATGTATTTTTATGTACAAAACGATTTACATGATGGTTTTTATGGGGCTTTCAAGATGACGACCTTTGCACGCGAAAAACGCCTTTCTAGATTTGCTAATTATAACCTTCAACACTGCAATATCGGGAGAGTAAGATGGTTATGGGAAAATTTCCTAAAACTTCCCAGTTCAGCTCTTTTATGGTGTTTTCGATCGGTTACGCTACATGAGGTTAAAGGTTATCATGAACCAAAAATGCAAAGTCCGTGACGTGTTAGTTTAAAATATGATTTTTGCAATCAAATTGCATGACCTCAATATCTTTCAATTGCGTATTTTCTTGCGAAGATGTTGGTGCACAATCAGCCCGTGCTTGTTTCAATATGCAGCTCGTTCCAAGCTCCATTAATCTTGTGCGCCGCTTCAAAAGCATTTTTCCTTACGCGCTATTTGTGCGTGAATACCAAGCGAATTTGCTCTCGCAACAGCTCCATCTTGAAGCAAATATAGGCAAGTTGTAGACCAAAGTATTCGCAAGAAAATGCACAATTTAACGATACTAAGATTAAGCAATTCAATTTCTTCTGGTAAGCAATCTGCAAGGTAATTTTCCCTTAAATGGCGTTTTTCCGGTACAAAAGACGTCATCTTCAAAGTCCTATAAGAACGATCAAACAAAATATTTGGCACACAAAAAAGTATGACTTAAGAGCGTTTCCAACGTTCTTTTATACAAAAAAAGAATTAGCAGATCTTCATTTTTATCATTATCGCAACAAAAAAAAACGGGAGTTATAATTGTATGCATGATACATTCAACCACGATGCTCAACGAAGTCTAATACATTCAGACATCTCAGCAGCCAGTTGAAATTCTGAGAAATCACGTAATCATTGTAAGAGGAAGAATGTGCCTCAGCGCAAAGTTGCATCTGCCTAAATCTTTCCATGACAATTATCATAGCGAAAAAAAAATAAGACAATAAGAAAATGTTGCAGTTGAATACGCGGACATGTTCTACAAGATCTCAGATATTTCTTAAAAGACAATTTTGTGTGTCAAAAAGTGCTCTACAGTAACAATTTTAAAGGAGGCATAACCTGTTCACATAACACAGACTACGAGCAAATAATCCGTGCTGGTGGAATGAATAGGCCATACGTTGAATTAAGGATATTAAATGGAAGCCGAATGAGATGGCGCTGGTAAAAGAAGCATCGAAATTACTAAATGGCGATGTCTATAAAACAAAATCTTGAGAAGGTAGAAGGAGGATCACTCAGAGGGTCAAATCGAACAAGTTACAACGAATACGGAACACATAGCCGTCGTATGGTTTAAATTATTCTAGCATACTTCTACGCTAACCATGACAGTCAAATTTCAGGTTTCCGTTTATTTAGGGCATTCAACACTAACGAGAACAACCACCGACAAGTGTTTACTTATACATACTCCAAAAAAGTCCATCTCAAAGAAATTAAGGTAAAAATCAAAATCTAGGGATAATAAGTCGATTAGGAATACGGAGTGCGAAGATTGATGAGTCAATGAGAGATAAAAAAAAAAGCTGATTGCATTATATGGTTCTTAACAGATAACATATGCACGGGTAAAAATCATGAGAATATTTTTAACCACGGCATTGAATTAAAACTGAAAGATCAAGAAAACAAGAAGAGTGATTTTAGGATGTACCCCAGCAATACACTTTCTCTTAGCGAGAACATCACTTTATCAACTATAAAGACCTTTCTACCCATAGATCGATAAGTAAGTTAGACTAGCTGTTGTTCACTGCTATTTTAGCCCTTATAGGACCATGAGAGTCATTTTGATGCTAACCGCGCAACATCACTCAGGCACAGTAATGGCGGCAACGTGTCTTGTGGAGAAGCAGGTAGACAGCCAGACCCGCATGCACAGACATGCAGAGCCGCTCGTCTGACTACCGCGCAAGTGACGACGGCACGACACCGCCTACCTGTCAACGATGGTCGTTAGAGGGTCAGCTCCTTCGCAATCGTGGGTAAAAATTTTGCAACATGCAGCCCTTCGATTTTCGTCCTACAAAACTATATCTTTAGCCTCTTACGCTCTTACCAACCCCTCTTCCCATTTTGTGAACCGAGGAAGACGACGATAATGTCAAGAAAATAATTTGCCGTATTTTTATTGGCCACTGATTACTAAATAAATACTTGTTTAGGGCGATAACCAGCCAAGTTGCAATTGATTAGCTTGTTATCAAAGTGATGATGTTGTGATAAACGAATGTAGAAGTATTAAAACAGTTCTTCAATGTTTACAGCACTTTGAGCATCGTCATGTATTTCAAATTGGTATATCGTCCAAGTGAAGTAAATAGTAATTGTTTGATATTGAAGACTGCCGTAAGAAGCAGGTTGGAGAAAATTCTATGAGTAAAACAAAATTTAGCTCAGTGAAAACTGTCTAAGATGGCTAACTCTCAAGTGGGCAAACGATTTTTAAGTCTGTATAAAATCGTAATTGTAAGAAGTGCAAAAAAAATAAACGGAAAACGGTATATTTCAAAACGCTTGATTAATGTGAGAGGAAAGACTCTATTATGGATATCCTCCTAGAATCAAAATAGGGATACTATTAATTATTATGGATGAAAGGTGACTGTCAGGAACGAGAAATTCAATCGATATCTTGGATCGGACAGAGCGATCAGTTTCGAGTGAACAGAACATGTCACCGCAAAAGGATCTGTTTCGTCATATAATAGAAATTCACCATGTATGGCGTTTAATAAAGAAGCAAACTAAATAGTGGTGGGTGACTGCGTTGCAGGACTACAAAAATCGTAGTTACACGTGGTACACACGACTAATGGGTCACGTAACATAGGATGTCTGGACTGTAAAGGAGTTGAGATTAAAACAGACAATAGTAGAATGAAGTGAAGGAAGTCCGTTGAACGAACGAGAAGCATAGAGGAGGCAAAGTGGTTGTGCGCAAGCGAATGCGCTGCCTGCGCAATGGACAGACAGAGACAGATGGTGGGGCGCCCCGTTGAGGCTAGTTACGCACCCGCGACGGCTCGGTGGTTGCGAGTCGCCGCCACTTACCGCCAGTTGGGCCCGCCGACGATTCTGTTGATGGGTGGTCGTTCAGACCTTGGTTGCAGCGCTTTTAACATCACGAACGAGACTATATGGTCTCTTAATTGTCATGAGATGCTCTCGAATTCAATACGTAGTTTTAAGCCGATATCTATTCGTCAAGATTAATCGAAACTGAATGAATTCGAATTTGCTGCTGCCGCGCTTCTAACGACGAGAGAACAACCAGTTCTGAAGCTATTTCAAGGCATTTCAAACTGAAACACAACAGTGGACGAATCTTGATGTGGAGAAGAAGCGAATATCACGACATCAAGCCATTATCCTTTCGTCTTGGCTATGATTTCTCAATTGATTTATGCAAAAGCACGCCGGCTCATTGCATATACCGTGCTTGTGAGGTTTAGGATTGGTACGTTTCGTAATTGATTCCGGTCGAAGCGCGAAATTTACATTACAAGAATAAAAGTAGAAGGTAGTTGCATTGAACTTTTTCGGATGAATTCGATGCAATATGACCCAATTCGCGTACAACGACCATGTGGTGCGAGACGATCGGGTGAACGAGCACAATGTTCAAACAACACTCACGCTCACACAGACAGGCACACACTCGGTAATGTCGCCTCTTCCACACGATACTCTTTCAAATTTTACGCATAAAGACATTAGAGGTTTTGAAAATGAAAGATAGCCAGTGGAAACAAGAATTTATACAAGCCACGGTCACGACACCGTAATTACTCTTCGTTGTTTATCGAACTTTTTGAATGTAACATGCTATCGAAGACGTGCCCAATTCTTGTAAACTATACTTATCGACATAATAAGATGTACTTAAGCGTTATACTGTCTCACTATCGTGTAGAAGTACTCTTCAGTGGGAAGTACACGTGTCTCAATGTACCTGAAAACTCATAATCAGCGTTTCTATTGTGAAGAGGAGATACTAAGCGTACAAATATGACTCCGTCGTAATTTTTTTCTGTGATGATAATAAGATAAAGATATGTAAACTCTTTTTTTGTTTGTTTGAAAGCCCGTTAAAATGTTATTCATATGGTTTTTGTTAGATAGAATTTTATTTGATGGTTTTTTTGAAGGACTTCGAAGATGACGACTTTTGTACTCGAAAAGCACCATTTGCTGGATGCTTTATTTTTCATGTTTGATTCAAAGAAAACCGCAGCTGATGAGAAGAAAGCTTTTTTGCATCGTATAGTGACAGAAGACGGAAAGTGGATCTATTTTGGATGCGCAAACGATCATGGACCGACCCCCGACAACCAGTAAATCGACTGGGAAACGGAATATTTATATAAAGAAGGATAGGTGCGCTATTGGTGGGTTCACAAAGGCATCCTCTCATACGAGCTCGTGAAATTTGGTATAACAGATAACGCAGCACTTCATCGACAATAGTTAACTAGATTAAAAATAAACTACAAATAAAACGACCAGAATGAGCCGTAAAACACGACTAAGTGATTCGTGTTGCATGACAACGCTCAATCTCATGCTGCGAAACCGATTGAAAACGTCATAAAAGAACGGAGATGGAGGTTTTAGGAGGCTTAACCTCACCGCCTTACTCTCTCAACATTGCAACCGTCAGATTACTACTTAAATTACCAAATTCAAATTACAAATTAGCAAATTAAACAAGTTCTTACCAATTTCACTTAACACAGTTTTTTTCAAAAGCATTCACAAATTACTCATAATCTCAGAAAATGTTAATGTGAATGATAGAAATTATACTTAAATAAACTTTAGTGCAGAAATTTTTTGCATTGATTGAATGTTTGAACCGTAGAAAACGGCGAGTCATATCAATACACTTAATAGTAGCACCATCTGAAAGTCAGATCTCGTAGCGAAATGGTTAAGGGTGCCTTTGGCCCGCGTTAGATCCATCGCTGGTCCTAAGCTGGTCCCAAGCTCATCAAAACTTCCAATCGCCCGAGATGGGAAATTTGTAACAAGGTTGTCTAAAAGCACAGCAGAATTGACTCGATACTTCAGTTGGTTATTAAAAGTCATTGCGTAGGTTTGGAATGCAATCAGTCAGCTCTTCAATGCGTAAATTAATTCAATCAGTCATCAATCTTTCCACAGGACTGAGAGCTTATTAAGTCTTGCAGAGAAAACATCTAAGTAAGCAACATGGACAATGAGCACTCCCATCGACGATCCTGTGCATCTTGAAGGGCTATGCCAAAAGTTATTTCGCATCAATATTTTATTCCGCTTTTTTTCCTATTTCAAATCAAGTTATTGTCAAAAGCCTGTGGTATGCTGGAGAATGTTTCAGTAGCTTTAGCCAGGCGATGGGATGAAAGATGCTTACTGGATCTGGAATACACCACGATTTCTAGTGTTTTTACTGAATTTATCGCAGTGTTATGATGTTTCATACATGCCTAAGAGAAGTGAGTGATAAGCAAAAATAGCACGCTTCCTCGGTATGGATGAAACACGGGTTCGACTCCCGCCTGAGACCGCATTTTTGTCACCACTCAGTTCACTTAGGTGTGTATGAAACATCATACACTGCAAAAAACGCAGTAAAAACACAAGAAATTTCTCACCTAAAAATGGATTAGTAACGCCTTTTCAAATGCTATCCATCCAAGCGGCGCACCTAATGAAGACGAATCAAATGCATTCCGTAATGAATGCATGAGGGAATCTTTCTCGGAAGCTTAGTGTACAAATTTATCATTAATAGCTTCTGCGTGTGGGAAAGGCCCATGCGTGCAAATTCATGCATTGGAAGCTTCGTGTAAAGAAGTAAAAACAATTCTTTTTTCCATGTTCCCAAAAGTAGATGTTACCGGAAAATTATGGAAAACCTAAACGAGGACTCAATTGTTGGTAAAAGGATTTTGAAGTTGTGCCAAACAGGTTTTCGTTTTCTATATAAGAAAGTCGACCCAGGAGAAACAGCTGCACTGAAAGAACAAATTGCTTGGAACCACATGTCTCAGAGACATCTTCGGAATCATCGATATCAATTCTTTTTTTAAAGAGGGTATTTTGCCTATTGTCTTCCGCACTAATATGATTTCTAGCGGAGAAGTTACTTACAACAGTCTTTTTCTAGCATAAATTTTTTTTTGAACCCACCAATAGCGCACCTATCCTTCTTTATATAAATATTCCGTTTCCCAGTCGATTTTGATGGTTGTCGGGGGTCGGTCCATGATCGTTTGCGCTTCCAAAATAGATCCACTTTCCGTCTTCTGTCACTATGTGATGCAAAAAAGCTTTCTTCTCATCAGCAGCGGTTTTCTTTGAATCAAACATGAAACATAAAGCATCCAGCAAATGGTGCTTTTCGAGTACAAAAGTCGTCATCTTCGAAGTCCTTCAAAAACCATCAAATAAAATTCTATCTAACAAAAACCATATGAATAACATTTTAACGGGCTTTCAAACAAACAAAAAAGAGTTTACATATCTTTATCTTTATTATCATCACAGAAAAAATTCCGACGGAGTCATATTTGTACGCTTAGTATCTCCTCTTCACAATAGAAACGCTGATTATGAGTTTTCAGGTACATTGAGACACGTGTACTTCCCACTGAAGAGTACTTCTACACGATAGTGAGACAGTATAACGCTTAAGTACATCTTATTATGTCGATAAGTATAGTTTACAAGAATTGGGCACGTCTTCGATAGCATGTTACATTCAAAAAGTTCGATAAACAACGAAGAGTAATTACGGTGTCGTGACCGTGGCTTGTATAAATTCTTGTTTCCACTGGCTATTTTTCATTTTCAAAACCTCTAATGTCTTTATGGAGTACACCAAATTGAATCTAATTTATCGGATTTGCGATTATGCGAAGGTGAGAGACAGCTTTGGGACTAGCAGCATTACAGTCGATCTTGAATGCAAGGCCATGATTGTTCTACACTCTTCCTAATCTCCATAGCATCACAACATTAAGTGCTTCGATTATTGAAATACCTTTCTTATTTAACATCCTTTTTTATCAGCCTCGACAATGATTAGCAATTACTTTCAAATTTTTCTTAGTTGATTTCTTCTTAGCTGTACTGCCTAAGAGGGCTGACTAAAGGGATTTTCACATGCTTTATTGTCCTGTTTAATTCATCCACGAGGTGTAGAGGTTAGTCATAGAGATTATACATTTCCAATTCTGTACAACAAGTGAAGATGATAGAAAAACTTCCTCGGAAACTCTGTTGGTATTTTGCCGAAGGCTCGCTAAAATTGTAGCAAGCTGCATGAACATCCTCACCTGATGCCCTACAAAAAAGCTTTCCCACAGCTGGAATAAATAGAAAACGAGTTGCAACCCTCCTGTCTTTACGAAGAGGGGTAGCAAGTTTGCACAAGCCCTTATTTGAGTAACAGCACCGTCAACTTTTGAAACTCTGTTATATGATTAGAGCAGCTCAGCAAATTAACTAGGAGAGAAAAAAGGTGACATAAACGGGAAGAATCCAATACGAAAAAACCACGCGAGCGAGAGGTACTTAATATCAGTGGCCCTCTTCATCAGGAATATCTTACGTGTGTCTGGAGCGTTCAATAAGCGTAAAAGAGACAGAAGAAGTACTGTGAAAAGCACAATAGGTGACTTAAGTCATTCTCGGATTTTTATGAGAAGTCGCTGACGAACTACACGATCACGATTCTCGATCATCTAGTTGGCTCGACAATAACTCTAAGGTTGCTATGCAGCTAAGGCATATGCTAACATCTCAAACCTTGTCGAAAGATTTGTAAACAACTACAAAAAAAAACCGTGGAAGGATTCTTTTTCGATTAGAATGTGGGCACATAATTCTAAGCCAGACTTCTCAAAAAAACAGCGCATTTTCAGTCGTTGATAACTTCACGACAAACGAATAAACGACGACATCTAAAAAATGAATGGACATGTTTGGAATCTAACTAACTGGCTGGTCTTTAGTTGAAATGATCTCTGAATGATTGTAAGAGATTTTCAGTTTTGCATTCATCTCATCAGACAAGTTATTTCGATGGATGATGGCTGCGATGTAATGGTACGAATGGATATGCACTGGGAAGCAAACTACACTTGAAAGCAAACTGTTTTTTTTTTCATCAAAGCAACAATCGTAGGTTTGTTTTAAAACTTATACATGGTACTTTTACGCTTATTCGCCAGATAAACTAGTTAATAGTTCCACATGAGAATGGTATACATAAAACATGTGAAGGAGAAGTAAAGCTTCAGAACAGATGATAAAAAGCACAATGAGCGAGATTAGTTTCGCATGATTTGGGCAGTTATAAAACTAGCACCAGCTATATTTAGGCTTTGCGATGCGAATTTACGCAAATACGATTACTAACCCGTCTATCTGACTTGAGGCAAACATTGTTAACAGTTAAAGAGTAAGAAATGACCATTAGATTCTTCTTTTTTGAAATTACTGTTTTTCACTCTTATTAGTTAATGAGAACTCTATAAAATGGTAAATCCTGTTGAGAAAACTTCAAAAAATTTAAGTTTTCTTTAAAAAGTAACAGACCACTTGTTACAGCAGAACTGTTTGTATATTCTTGCCAAGTTTTTAAGAACTTCTTCATAACATGCCACACCAATAAAGACATCATTCATGAAATGAATATTTGCTTCTCTTCCCACAATTGTGTTCTATGAGGACGACTAAAAATAAAATTGAAATTTCATTACACTGGGCTTTTCCAAACTAGAGTGCCAAAGAACAATTAAAAAAATTATTACTTCTATTAGGAATATGTTGATCTCCACTGGTACTCCCTCGCTTATGGTTGTTAGCAGGTTGTACCTAACTAGTTTCAAAGTATATTTTCAAAAAAGCACAGTCACCAACAAAATTTAAGTTTATTGGCCCATCTATTATATTATGAATGTAGTATTCTTTTTGACCTCACAATTATCCAACCTTATCCAACGCGGTTCAAGGGTTATTATCATCATCCAGAGCGAGCACAGGTCACCGCGACCACTGGCAAGCAGTCGTCTGCGCTATGAATCGAGGCGTGGTATGATACACTCTCGTCGTTAACACGTCTCACTTCCTTTTTCCTTCAAGTCCTAGTTTATAAATCATTAACATACTCATTTCATGAAGTCATTTTGTTCTAATGCAACGCATAATCATGTCTACGTTTATTCCGAATTTCTACTAGCAAAACCAACGTCTTGGTAATAGAGATAGATAATTTTTCTCATTGCTGCTATGAAACGAAACGATTTTTTTAGAGAAATGATTAGGTGGTCAGACACTCTTTAACAACAACCGCCGAGACGCTGTTCGTTCACCCCAATCGATTAAGCGCAACTGGTTTGGAGGCCAAGCTTGAAATTATGTCATGTCCTTTTTTCTGCGTCGATACCTTCGGTTTCTATAGTCATTCTATGAGAAGAACTGATTATTCTCTATCAGATATGCATTCCTATGTCACTAAATGAACATCTTACTTTCCTGTAAACTCGTGATTGTAAACCGCAATTTTTGAATCAAAGAAAAACATACATTTTCACGTGAATAATCGTAGTGATGTGAGTTAAAGTATTGCTAAAGGTGTGAGAACAGAGATAGAGAAACAGAGAAAAGGCGGGGAAAAGAGAAAGAGAGAGAGAGAGAGAGAGAGAGAGAGAGAGAAAAGAGAGAGAGAGACAGGGAGAGATAAACCGATGTGTACGTTTTTGTTATTAGTATTACGTATTCTTTGTCGTTTATCGTAACGATATCCATCTCTCATTCGTAACAAGTAGTTTTTCGTCACTGGATATTCGCCGGCATGATTACGATTTCTATTGACAATTGTGTAATCAATGCTATAAAATTACGAAAAGCTTAGAAGTTCAATTTCAACTTCGTACTATTGAAATATCGAGTATCCTAATGAATTCTTCGAAATGTGCGATTTCACTTATAACACATTCATTCAGTACTAATTTTGATGGAACGGCTCTAAAGTGCAAAATGAATTTTTTGGTTGAAGAGACATGGAAGTGTTTTTATGTGATTCGATCGCACGAAGTGCGATAATTCATTTCCGCATTCCAAAATTTTTGAAAAGACTATAGTTGTGCTATTTCTCTTCGATGACTCTTCATTCTCTTATTTTCTGGTCGTGTTCTATTCGCTTTTGAATTCATTGAAACCAGTGGTTTTAGCTGAATGCTTAATGCAGGAGACATATGTATTTAGTTATATTATTCCATTCCTTTGAAGAGTTTACCTCAACATTTCTCCCTATCGATCTTTTCGGAGAGGTATTTCTTTTGCTTCCATCTCCACTCACTAAGTGCAAATCGTTGAATCAATTAACTTGAGTGCGTAGTCCACAATGTATTTACTGGAGCGCTTACAGATTCTTAATGTCAGGGCGAAACATACTCGTTGTTAGGCATGGAGAAAGATGTGACTTTGTCTTCAATACTGGAGGAGAATCGTGGATGCGAAGAGCTTTTGACTGTAACGGAAAGTAATGACTGCATTTTCGTCATTTTGAATTCTTCATAAATTTTTGCAAAAATATTAATAAATTCCGGCTCTCAGCTCTTAAAAAGAATTGTTTGAAGGTGAATTTCAGGTACTCTCCAGTGGATATTAATATGCCACGAATTGTGCCGAAAAGAAGTGATGGGTGGGAGCACTTTACCTTGGATCCTCCTCTCACTGAAATGGGATACATTCAGTCAAAATTAACAGGTCTGAAGAGATTGAGATGATACCATTCCACTCTGCTAACCAAACTCTGCGAAACTGCACAAATTTTTAACTGGTTATTAGTAAGACTTTATGCTAAATGGATAGTTATGAAAGCTCTGCATGCATGTCAAATATTTGAAGTGCTGCTTTGCTGATTTTTCAATATAACTGTTGAAAAACAATACTTTTAGGGCGAGCTTTTCGAGATTCTGACGTAAAAGTTGACTTTGTGTATTGCTCATCAGCTCTTCGTTGCGTACAAACTGCTGTGGGTATCATGAAAGGCCTCGGTGATTTGATTTTTATTAATGCTTTTGTTTTCAAAAATGCTACCACACACATTATTGTCATGAACTTCAGAAAATAATGGTCCATCGATGAGCTAACTTCTATGAACTACAGTGGCACTTCAAGCATTATTGGCGCTACCAAACGTAGTGATAAAACACCATAAGATCGACCTTTGAGATTATTTTCTTCTTCTGCGTACGTGTGTGTTTAACTGCCCCAAAACGCGTAGGCAATACCAAGGTCATTTGTAATGAATTACTCACGCGTAAGTCTCGTTTTTGAAATTATTGATGGAAAACAGAGCCTTCTAATTCAAGAGTTACATGCTGTGAACTGAAGGCCGAAAGCATGGGAATTTCGTTTCCAAACCTATGCTGAATGAGGAGCAACTCAAATTGGCGGCTACGACGAGAAAACCTTAGTCGTTTGAATATGTATATTTTATGTTGCAAAGACTTTCATAGAAGACCTCTATTTCGGAAAAACCGATTTTGTGCCAGATGTCGTTAATGAGTATCAATGATCACTTGTGACTTGATGAAAGGCATCGAGATAAAACCGTAGTGCTGCTCGCAATATGTACTAGTCTGAGTACTCCAAGCAAAGCTGTAGGTGAAATAATTCCACAAACCCAAGAAGTAATCTACACGGATGATTTAATTACTTGTAGAGTTCTTTTCTATCGAAAAACACTCGCTATATTGGTGATTATAAAGGAATGACAACGCTGATCAATGTCGAACCGGGTCTTTTCGAATGGATGCAGTGGTTTAAAGGGAATCGCCCAAGCTGGATGCAAGTTGAAGAATTGCGGAAGTCCGGTGATTAATGTGGAATTCTTTCTCGTTTTCGTTTTTTTGTCAGCCTCTTATCCTTTATCCGTAATTTTAAACTGTTAGTTCATCGACCTCTTTTGTATATTGCTTCATTTTAGGATATCCCATCAATGTGGACTATGTACCGATCCTCAAGAAATCAGATTTACCGCTAGATGAATCATTGACGTCTTATTATGATCGTTCTTATTCCGTCACCAAGGACTTGCTAAGACGACATTCTAGCGGTGCGCTGATTATCGTTTTGAAAAAATTTCATGATTGAGATAATGTTTACTTTTGGCTCGAAGATTACTTTATTGAGGTACAATACTGATTGTGGCGCATGGGGCGTCCTTAGATGCTTGTACGCGACAATTGTGCGGGTCATCTCCACGATCTACTGAGCAATTCTTCTATCTGCTACAAAACACGCCGTATTTAGCCTGTGTACAGATTACCGAAAGTCAATCATTGTGGAGAATTACCGACTCTCCAATCGCACCTTTAACACATTCCATGAACATATCATATGATCCGAAACAGCTCACTTTATCTTCGCTATCTTTACAGGAACGGATGAAAAGCAGTTCCTGAGAATAAATATGAATTTATTTGTGGCAATAATGTCTTGCTGCTCATGTCCATACAGAGATTTAATTCCTTACTCTTCTTCTTGAAATCATTTGTTGGAAAAAAAGAGGCAGAACTTTGACCTCGACCCCCAATTTTTCAATTATGTGACGAGTCATAGGTGGGTATGCTAGCAAAGTGTTCTTCCTCCTTTCCTAATATATGCATCTTTTTGGAACATATCCAATTTCTGGTGTCGTTATATAACACTCGTGCAACAATCCGCCATATTGTTTCTAGAAGTGATAACATATGCATAATTCTACATTTTCCTGGCTTATAAGCGACGAGTGGACCATTGTAGCGATCATAAGATCCAAAATTATTGACCGTCTTCAATTTCAACAAAAATAATTTAGCTCAAGATAAATTCTATTGTTCTCGATGTAAATCGCTGGAATTCAAAAAATTCTGTTAAACATGAAAGCAAACTAACATACGTAATCTAATCCAAAGTGATGCGATAATGTTTTTCAATGTATCTATTTACTTTGTAGCGGCAGCTATTTCATTGGAGAAATTGGAAACTCGAATTTCGCTCTCAATTTTCTCAAGATTTTCTATCCCAAACTTATTTCATTTGAAAAAGTACTGTGCAAAAAAACATACATATCGGTTAATGTGGTAGAGTCAAGGTTCTTGTATGTTCATAATTCAAAACTCCCAAAATGCTCTGGCAATCAAGAATTTCTTGTTTTTCATCTATGAACAAGCTTCTTAGAGAAACAGTTGGTGATTTATGTCCTCGAATTTCTACGATGGCAGAGATATATCAATCATAAGAATCATAAGAACTGGAAATGAAATGATGACCAAATCTTAGTTGAAAATTGAATTGTATAACTAGATAATCCTTAAGCGTTTGTTGAAGAAGCCATCGCCTTGTGTAGAAAAGCAAGCTATAACGGTAGATAACATTTATTTGAGAAACTGCATTAGTAGCAGATGAGAAGGGAGATGGAAACGGTGTGACATATCTCCATTCTTCGTTTTCAGAACTTCGTAACTCACTCCCTGCTATTCGGGTGGCAAAGGATTAGGGCGGTTGTTCTGGGACTCCAGAGAAAATCGATTCGATTAGCATTTTACAGCATACATGAAGGAGACGAAATCTTCAAACAGTAGCAGAATCCGCAAGCGAAAGGTTAGAAAACCTCTGTGGATGAGAGGAAGCAATTCGAATGCATGTGGTGGGACCTTAACGATAGATGTGAACACGGGTCGTGTTACATAAATAGAAATTATCGTTATAGAGCTTACTGGTGATTGAATTTCTTCGTTCGATAGCCTTTTAAGCCGCAGTGTTCCTAACAAACAATCTGTTCCTTTCGTCACAGACTTTTCTAATACACTCTAAGATACGCTAGCCTGAGTTAAAGAAGGGTTGATGATCGTAATTGACGATTATCAACTTATGGCTCCTATTTCGTCTCACCCTCTAATAACAAGAAAAAAGGTTGAAAAAAGCGAATGATGGAGAAAAGAGTACAAGTGCATCGCAAAATATGGTTTAATGTGCGCATAGGTATAGTTGCTGAAGAGTTATCACATTTTTTTACTGAATGTTTTTTGAAATCTCGTTCAAAACTATATAATTTGATGACACATTTTTTTAGTTATATATATCAGTTATACCAGCTATAACAGTTTAGTCTAAGAAGAATACAGAGAGCTCATTCCACAAAGTTTTTTCCAATAACCTTCTTTCAATCCAATATTAGTTTGTCTCATCGAAAGTTAGAATGCAGGCAGTTTTTTATGGAAATTTTAGTAGTTGAGCTTTGAACTTGAAACGTAACTGATCTGGATTCATGTGTCAACGCTGGTTTGCTACTGACTTATCTCTGTCGAAGAATTGTTTATTTAAATGCACTTGAAGAGATAGATATAGACTACTAGAGTACTATAGTTAAGATTCATGCATGTGAACTGCTGGAGATGTGGAATCGGTGCTGTGCACTAATTCAAAATACGGTAAGAGTGGAGGTAGAATACAAAATGGTGTGAAATCAGCATATGAATTGTATATTTGCATGGGGTAATGATGCAAAGAACATTTTCTGTGCATTCGTTTTGTTGTGGTCAATCCGCCACCTGTGGAGATAGTGGCATACTAAATCGAATTTAGAGACGCATTAAAATTTTCTACATTTTTTCCTTTCAAAATGTTAAATGTTATTCTAATCTCCTCGGAATTCTTACAAACAGTCTAGAGGATCTCAACAAAGGCGGCACCCAGTCGTTAAGAACTGAAGAGATATCTGTGTAGTGTAATAAAGTGCCTCACGACTCGTTGTCCAGGAGAGCAGCATTTCCCTTGATGACATTGAATTTTCGACTGGTCATCCGACCGCTAGAGGCGGTCTGATATGTAGATGTGATACTATTACTCATACCAGTGCTATTATTCTCAGCATTATCATCATTGCTGTTATTGTGGCACGTCTGAAAGAAGTGAATGATCATTTTGCCATAATTTATGTTTCCTCTTTTAAGCTATGGTTAAGCTGTGGAGAATGACGCATTGAACCGACGTATTCCTCGAGGATATAGAAGTACAAAGATTTGTAATAAAATCAATAGAATGAGAAAGTGATTGAGTTCGCGTGGCAGTGTACCAGATGCACCTACTAAGAAGCTAAGTGATTGCTCTGTCTGAATTTAACGTGAAGTGGATAACGGAAGAGTGCACGAATCCATCGTGCCTCGCTCGTTTTCTGCGCTTCACCGTTTCTGTTTATTCTCTAAAAATCAGTGAATGATGAAAATGGCAGTTCTCGGTTGACAACAGTAACATACAACATTAGGTGGTTGGTCATTTGTGTAAGATTACATGTGACTTGGCCGGAACATTCGTGTGTTCCTACTTCACCATTGTGATGCACGTGAATGCACCCAGTTTCAGCAAAGTGATGACAAAATCTATACCAAAAAGTTTCGAAAACAGGACTAGTCAAGCACATGAGACTATGCTGTTACTCTTACAGAGAAAGTAGTCTTTAAAGAGCCAAGGTCGCCTTTCACTGACTGACCGCTCACTTACAACATCAACTGCAAATTCTCATTGTTTTGAATAGAAGAAGCACACTCTCATCCAAACCCAATTCAAACTTACATAAAATCTAAGATCAGATTGTCTGACAAAAGGACTTGAGTTGTTTCGCTGAATTAACAGTTCGGTGGTAAATTCTATATAGGCAAGTTCATCTTCTCATGTATTTAGAATCTTTGCAATGCTTTTCTATGTTGTCAGGTTGTCAACGTAGGTACATGAGGATAGAGGCAATTTATGCCACTAATTTTATATAAATTAGGCTTTTGAGTGGAACTATCGAGTTGCTTCTCAATGTGAGAGACTACTGAGGCAACGCACTTTGTCCACTTTGATCCTCGCGCGCTGAAGTGCACACAGCGCATTTTCGGCGTTGTGTGTTGGAATTCGTGTGCTTGTTAATCTATTAGATGTAGAGACTTTTTCTCAGATTTGAGACATATCTACTACTTTTCAACCTCGTTGTAGAAAAAGTTGATGAGATGGTTAAGTTTGTATCTACCAGCCGCAGTCCATCAATTGAAGAGCGGTGATAACACAACATGATTCAATGTTGTGCTATCACCACATACGTCTCCCTATCCCTGCTATAAAGTTGGATTCACTGTGCAACTTATGTCACTGATGAGGAGGGCGGTACCACCGAGACGCGTATGAGTTTAACGTAACAACTTCGGTAAGGCTTTGAACATTCTTACAGACTATATTGAATGTTTATAGCGGGGTTTGAAAACAGCCGATGAGGTTGACCAATTTATATCTGCCAGCCACATTGATAACACAACACCATTATACGTTGTACTACTACCATATACGTTTCCCCATCTCTGCTATAAAGTAGGGTTCAGTGTGGCACGTGGGCCACTGATAACGAGGGCGATACCTCCAAAACGAGTGTGAAACTGACGTAACAACTTCCGTATGGCTTTGAGAATTCATACACATTATATTAAATCAAAACATATTACATTCTATTGAGTGTACCTAAAATCTAAGCTAAGTATCGACACCTATTTCTGTGTACTTTCGCATCTATTCGACATACCTTGCCACGCTTGACATGACTCACTCACACCTTGTTAGTTGCTGCTCAGCTTTTAGAAAATACCCCACTTTTTGTTGTACATTTGTACTTTTGCTTCTGTGCTTCCATTCTTCACACGAATATTCGCGCTCATTTGTGTGGCTGTCTGTGTACCACGTATTCCCAATGTTTTCGAGGTAACTTTCCATAATGGTGGAATAATCTCAATTCTTGTAGGTGGTGAAAAACCCGTTTATACACAACAACACTACATTCATTACTTGACAATTGGCTTTGCTTCTCAAAAGGTAATTATTGCATTTGTTCATTCTCCCTCTCACTCCGTACATGCAACAACAGTGCAAGAAAACAAAGCAATAGACTGGTATAATACTGAAGGTATCTACACACGCAGAATCACATTGTAGGCCAGTGGGAACGTAACCCAAAGTGGGAGTGGGTTTTGATGGAGTTCGTAGTTGAATGGCTGATTCAAAAGTTAAAACTGTATGCTAAATGTAATCTGTACATAATTATGAAAGTTTCTATGAATGATATTGCATGCAAAAGATAAACACGTTAATCGACTGAAGAAAAAAAAACACATCAGTAAGATCATACAACACAAGCTG
The DNA here is from genome assembly GCA_019055375.1 of Parelaphostrongylus tenuis. Lineage (NCBI taxonomy): Eukaryota > Metazoa > Nematoda > Chromadorea > Rhabditida > Metastrongylidae > Parelaphostrongylus > Parelaphostrongylus tenuis. The sequence continues at coordinate 97,240 of JAHQIW010006785.1, read as the reverse complement.
CATAGAAGGCAAGTGAAAGCTCAATAGTACTTGAAGGATATATTGTGACTGTGTTACAGGCAACATAGCCCCCGATTTTTCGTAATCTTGAAGGACTAGCGAACGGTATATCAATTTTTTTGTACGGTCCGAATGCTTATGTTGCTACCAGTCTATACTTTATAGGACGATAGACTGCATAATCCGTCTATACAAATATATTTCGTACATACTTCAAGCAGATCTTTACATGGTCTGAAGAACAAATAGAATTTGTAGATTTTGGCACACAAGCATCCCATGATGCCGCAAAAATCCTTTCCGTTGGAAGATATGTACACATTCTAGTGTTCTTGTCCCGATTGATAAAAACCGCTGATGAGACGTGTTTCGACATTTCACTGTTGGAACTGAAAAGTGACGTTTCTAGTGCACAGCGTAAGAACAATCATTAATGGCCTCTATTTAGTTGTCAGCCTATTTGTAATTATGGTGACTTTTTTTTATTTTATTTAGAATCATGGTGACCTACATGACAAAATAAGATTTGCAAATTTCTGGGAAATGATGGCTGTTGAAGCGTTTAGTGTTTGGAATACTATAGGCCTTGTTTTGAATTGCTATAATTATATGTCATACTGATATTCTATTCTTATGTGGAGCAGTGCAAATTATTCCTAGAAAATTGCAAGTGAAGAAGAAATAGAATCTATGGCGAGCCACTTGCCTCTATATATTGTTCGCGCTAGAGCTCTATAGAAACTTTTTCACAAATACATCAAATCAATCTTCCTATCAATTCAATATGATTAGAATCTAATATTGAAACTTCATAACAAAGAGCTTTCCATTCTGCAAAGTCTGGCTATAGAATGATGCAAAAAACCGTGTAAATCATTGTCTTGCTGTTATTGTAGCAGTGTGATTATGTTACAAGTACTTATCTGAGAATGTTAACTTATCTGAGAATGTTAAGTGGTTTGCCAAAATTTCGACCGTGGATGGAAACTAAGCCCGCATTTCACCCATACACCTCTAGAGGTGTCAGCTTTTTTATCCACCAAGTTAAATATGGTATCGATTTAGGAACCCCAGAGGGTCAAAATAATGACCATATGTGTTTTACGGTTTACTTTTGAGCACTGCTCTATACATGCTGCGAATCAATTGTAGATCTACATGGCACTGTCAAATATTCCAAAATTCAGCTAACATCGCTGGTCTCAGAGAAGATAACGCAAATTCAAGAAATTGAAGGAGGAATATTAAGCCGAAGAAGAAGTTTCGCAACACCCGTTGGAAATTCAATGCTCATAAGTAAATTCAATCAAAACCGCAGTAATTATACTTCGTAATGAAGACCATCATTATACAAATCTTCTGCCAACAATCTGCATTCTTCTTGATCTGCTCGAAACACCGCAGTTATCAAGAAGAAGAAACTCCTGACAGGACTCTTCAACCAGATCAAATGTCTTGAATAGGCGTTCACGTAGGAAGTGTTCCACTGAGAGCAAAAGACCATAATCGAACGGCGCAGCATATAGACTGAAGACGGGGTCCGGCAAACCTTGACCTCCCTTCATTTCATCAAAATCTTTCTTACGCTCCGTCGCAATGTGACGTTTGGCACTGCCTTGATGGAACGCTCGTTCTAGACGCGATCACCAGTTTCAAATCCTCTGTATCATTTAACAATAGTCATATGGCTCACAGTTCCTTTACCTTCGGCATCACAGATCCCCTTCGCCGCGTCTCTTGTCGAAAGCTGTCGCTTCAGACAATAGCGTGTCAAAACTTGAAGCTCAACTTTGTTCATCGTCATCATTTGATATCCGAAAAGCAATTCCGTGGCATGAACAAAAGTGTGGTCAATGGGTGAAAGTTAACATAAAAAATTTATCTCGAAAATGATTGCTTTCTTCTTTTTCACATCACAGATAGTCGACACGAATCAAGCACGTCAAAAATCATTCTTCTTGCTAAATCTTCCCCTCACATTGTGCAAGAAACCAAGTATGAGCATTTAGAATAAAATGAAGCTATAGCATCAGAAAAATGAACTAATCTAATGAATAATGCGCAGAAATCATGGAGCAATAAATAGCTCTAGATCCATAAACACCATATTTCACAGCTTCCCTAGTGATATCAATCCAATCAAATCGACATAGACAAGCAAAATCCAAGAACTTTTAGACACTAAGAACATTTTTCAAAAGAGCAACCCTCAGAGTAAACATGGGGCAATACTTGGCCATGAAGAAGACGTTGTCATCGTAAGGGAAGGAAGATTCACAGGATTTTGCACAAAAATTTCTTAGCTAGCGGATGATGGAGAGAACAAGAGACTCGGAACTCTCGGCGGCTATAGAGGTTACATGTAACCCATAGCGGTCAGAAGTGATTTAGCCTTCAGATTTCGAAGATATTTCCAAAGAAGTTGATTCCTGAAAAATGGAGTACTGAGAACCTACAAAACGCTGACGGTGAGATACAAGTTATGTTTGTCCTGTTTGCAATGGATTAAATTTCTTTTGCAACAAATCACAAGTTCGCGGATTTCCGAATTATTGCTTTCGACTCCTTTGTCAAGTGTGGAAGCTCGAGCTCTTGGCCCATCAGCCGAAGTTCCGCCGTGGAGAGAACTACGGTCCTTAAAACGTATTTTTGCTCCTTGCGGACTCGATTCTGGCATAACAGAGATAATCAGCACTATGAAGATAAGATTAAATGAAAAATAAAATGTTTCTATTAAAATATACGTAAATTCCTATAAGAATAAAAGAATTAAACCTTGCACTATATTATCACAATAGCCATTTGGTGATCCTTGCCCTTTGCTGCATAAAGTACTCGTAATGCTCCTAAAGTTAAAAAAAATGTTATTCTAACGAGAGTGAGGATAACGACGCAGTGATTTGTGGATGAATTCAACTGGAAATAAAAGTTGCCACTTCTCTTTAGTTAATGAAGAGATGAGAGCGCGGTTTCTTCTACATCTTTTTTTTCCTTTTGCAAAGCGACAACAGTGTTTAAAGATAATCACTATAATGAAACTTGAAGCCACCCATGGGTGCGTTTTTCGTGAATATCTCTAAAGGTAATATTTTAAGCAAATTCACTTCTGTCTGAAACGAAGTAAGATAACAACACCAACAACTTTTACAGTTGCTGGATGTTCTGCCATCACACTTACTTTGACAGACTGAAAATGTAGCAATGAGAAAACCGATAGAATGCAAACAAAGAAGTGATTCATAGCGAAACCTTGTATCCTCTGCTGAAATTGTCTGATTGAGGCGTATTTGAATCCGCCATGAATATTACTTTCCTTAAGAAGCAAACTCACTACAAAGGGAATACTTATACAAAAAACACAAAAAGGTTTGAAAACGGTAAACAAAAAACGAAGAAAGAGCTGTACCCAATTCGTCATTGCTTTGGCGAACGTCTGTCTTTGGTTCTCAATCAAACTGATCCAAAAACTCTGGCTTTTCTGCCATGTTTCATTTATTTAAGCTTTGTTTCAGTAACTCGCACCTTTCTTTGTCGTGCTGGTAATTAGGTCACATATGAGAACCTCGGTAGCACTCTTCGCAGCTATTCGCTCTACGAGGGTGCCATTCCTTCACGTTTGGTTTAATTCGCTTTCTGCGTTAACTTTCTGATTAAATCAAGCCATTAACACGAGTATCTATAGCGTTGTTGTCTTATTCGGTTTTTCTCTATCTCAAAGCGGCTTATTGCCAAAAAGCGGTGGTATGTTGACAAATGTTGTAGCAATCTGTGTAGACACTTGGATGCGGCCGTAAAACCATCGTTAGCCATCTAAATGAAATACTCTACCACAAAGTGCTGTCTCGATGGACACCTCATACAGTGATCGACCAGGTCACATTACAAAATCAATTTGGAAAATTTTGGATGAACTGAATTGAACCACGGTATTACATCCACCGAACAGCTTTAATATTGTTCCATCGAATTATCGTTTATTCCGTGCCTTAAAGCACCATCTGCGGGAGAACACATTACAAAGACTTTATGCAGTCCAAAAAGGACCTCACCTATTTTTTTTGATCGCCAACCTCATCTTCTGTGAGAGGAAAACATCTAATCTTTTTTCAGAAAATTATTGTATGATTGGTCATGATGGTGATTACGCTGGTTGATTAGTTGGTTTCTTTGAATAAATAACTCAGTAGCAAAGGAGCCAAAGCGAAAGAAATCGTGGGACCACCTAGTAAAATAAGAATCTGAATAATCAACAAGATCAGCAAATAGCTACCAGATCTGTATCTGTGCGCGCAACCATTGCAGTAAGCCCTGGTGAGCAGAAATGCGTTTCAGCGACTAATGATACGAAAACGACGCAAGCCTTACCCGATGTTTTAAGTGAACATACGTACTGACCTGATGATCGTGTCGTCAATTTCTATAGCACGGAGAACCGTATACCATTCAGACGATGGCTCATCAAAGCTCACAGCATAAGGACGGCGATCAAATTTAAGAAAAAGTCATTTCCATCCTCATGAGATATAACTTTATCAAATCGCTGACACATACGTGGTGAAAATGACACTTGCTGAGGCCCAGTCACACCATCTGCTCTCATTATTCGCTCAAAGCTTCACGATCACTTTTCGAATTAAAAACAAATGATGTCAGGTAATGGCGAATAGTTTCTTACACGGCAAAAGTCCAATTTCTACCCATACCTTGGTAGGTATTCCTAATAATCATATAACGTCAAGGAATCTTAAAGAGCATGAAAAAGATAAAAGTATATTTCAGCAAATCTATGGGTCCGCAAGGTAGTACTCAAATTTGTCAGCATTCGCGGCCAAAATCTCCAATATTTGAGGCACATCCTCTCCAAGCCTGTTTAAAAACTAGCCATATACACTCATGTCCAGCAGTAACACTTTACACTTTAGGTACTACACGTCACGGCGTTAGCCCGCTACACTCGCGCGTGGCGGCCAGCTGTTCCCATGTGCCGAGTGTGCTTAGTAATGCACACTATCGAGCAGGTTGTTGATTGGATCCCTTACTACGACGCTTTGAAACAGACTTTCTGGTAGCGATTGGTATTGGAGGTTCCTCTATATACGTTATTGTTATAGCAAAAGAAACTCTTACTTGTTAACAATTCCCATTTTATGATACACAGTAGTTTATTGAACAAATGGTTTAAGTTATCAAATCGCTTGTGTTACGGTGTTACGACATGTGATGTGATGTTTTGTGGTGCATAGTGAGCTGAAAACAAAAAGAAACTGCTTTGAAAACGTCGTGGAAAAGGCTCGAACCATCGGTCTTCTTCTCAATGGTCTACATCACTAGTACTCGGCACAATGGACAGCTCGCCACGCGCTCGACGGAGCGGGGCCAGCATCGTGAGCCTGTAGTGCCCAATGTTGACCCCTTGTGTTCCACGTTGGCTTTTCGCTTGGCACGCGGTGCGATCGATCAACTGGCAAGGAGTGTTCCGATGACAATGTGGAAGCTTATAGCGAAATTCAGACTCCTGCCGTTACACGGACGAGAACTCGGTAAAGTTATTCGCTGTAGAAACAACTCCGATGCCTTCTAATATACAGTGCAACAGTCACTTAATTGTATAGAACAACAATTTTTCCTGTTTGTTTGACTTCATATGCTAATTCTAAGCTGTTTACCCAATGAGGAAATATTTCTGGACCACCTCCGATAATCGCAGCTAAACAACTCGCATGTAATGAGGTCGGTTAAAGTCACTTCTTTTCATATAATTGTATCAAACGACTTTGTAATGCAGGATGTCCATGAATTGCTCATGGAAAATGAACAAAAAAATCAAGATGTTTGGCATGTTAATTCAACAGGTAATGGCTCTTCTAAAGCAGTGTATTAGTTGTTTAATTTTTAGGTGGTCAAGAAAATACTTTTCACCAGACGCTCCACTTCTCACTCGCGGGCCTACTGAACTGCCGGTACGTAAATAACTGTTTCATTGTCTGCTTCACGCAAGAGGCGATGAACAATTGTTTCGATGTCTCAAATGGGCAATCATAGTTCAATCAATTTGCGCGAGAAAGTCTAAAAGGGGGATTGGCTACTGTTTTCAAACAACCAAATAAAAGTCTTAAAATGCTGTCATACCACAAAATGGGGACGTAAACCAAATAGCAAAAATATACTTGTTCACCGCCTCTCCTTTCATCCATCACTGATGAAAAAAGCACCCATCAAAACCATATAACAAACGGTTAGTAATGTGTGCACAGGAGAAGAGGTGGGGAAAGAAGCGCTAAACTTGAAAGGGAAACAGCCATATCTAACGGCTACGATAACCATGTACCAGTCACTCGGGTCAGTTTAATAAGTAGTGTCAGAGCCCAAAACTTTTAAGTTGCCTTTTACATCAAGCGAAGTAAGCTGCGCTATTAAGAGATGCTCAAGAAGAAGTGGTCTTCAAAGTTTGGTAACAGCAAGCGAACAAACATTCCCAACGCCACGCCGTCAACTAGTCCGCAACCACCTTTTTTATAGACTGCGTCACTCAGAAGACTGTAAAATCTGTCCCAACGGGAGGAGAGATTGCATGAGTTCTGGCACAATATATCTAATAACATCGGTAGCTGCTCTAGTCCATCGGTTGTCGTTGAAGTACATCATTTGCCCGATGCATCTTATTTTCAATATCATGGCCTAAAGAATGGCGTCTTTGATCTTCGATCATTGACGTAGGTCGGGACATCGGATCCTTCCTCTCATCTACGAGACAAGAGGCATTCCTATTATAGACCTTTCGACTGCGCCTTCAATAGCTCCAAGTGATCTTCCATCCTGCTTACGTAGCGACCAGGCTTCTGCAGCATACGTTAGGACAGGGACATTCGTCGAGTCGAAAAGGTGGACAAGGAGTCGGATAATCTTTGCCCTCTTCACTAAATCCTCCATGCACTTAAACGTTTCCCAAGCCGCTCGTTTCCTCCTGCTCAACTCCGGAACTAGGTCGTTCACTACGTTGATTTCACGACCTAGAAAGACGTAACTGGAGCATTCGGAGATATTCGTTTCGTTGAGCGAAAATGGGCCATTCAAAACCCATTCGTTTCTCATAAACATCGTTTGACTTAGATTTAGTTGGAAGATGTCTTTCCACAGGCGTTGTCGAAACTGGCCAACATGCGTAACGCTTGACTAATGTTTGGCGTTATGAGGACGATATCACCAGCAAAGTGAAAACGGTTTAGTTGTCTACCGTCGGTTTCTACTTCCACATCGTCCCATTCTATTCTACGCATGACGTTTCGGAGGGTAGCAGTGAACGATTTTGACGAGACAGTATCGTCTTGTCTATTCCTCTTCTTGCATCAATATTAACATCTTTATAGAATGGCGACATTTTGGTTGCGAAACTTTTATACAGCTCACGAAGGATCGCTATGTACTGGGTAGAGACGCTGTCGTTGTGCAGTCTATAACCGCTTCTGCTTCCACTGCATCAAAGGCTTTCTTCAAATTCATGAAAGTAAGAGAGAGCCGTAGTCTGTACTCTCGTGAAGTTTCAATGAGTCTGGTAAGCGTGTGGATGTGGTCTATGGTACTAAATCCTTTTCGGAACCCTATATGTTTCTCATGGCCGGCCTTCGCCTGGTGTTCTATCAATGCTTAGGGCGACTCGAGTGAAGAGTTTATGAACAAAGGATATCAAACAAATTAGGCTATAATTGGCTGCGTCGTGAAGGTCTCCATTTTGAACAGCAACATGGTCTTGCTTTTTCCATTGATTGGGAACCTTGCATGTGACAGGTAGCGAGTGAAGAACCAAGACAAAGTGTTAATGAGAACTGGCTCTGGCAGGTTCTTCAGGGGTCCTAGTCTATTCCTTTCTGAACCGGGTGTTGTTCCATTCTTCAGCGACGATATAGCGTGTCGGATTTTGGAAGGGGGGACTGGTGGAACTGCAGATTTATTCTCTTTCAATTTATATGACGGTAAGAGTACATGGCTAGAGAAGAGATCAGAAAAGTAGTGGTGAATGATTTTCTCCATTGCTTTTCTAGAAGCTGCGAGTGTCCTGTCAGGGCATTGCTTTGCAATCACCAACAATTCACCATAATACACCTCCGCCAATATTTATCCCCTGTATCACCTGTCGTCCTGTTGATCGTCGAGTGACTCGAGCGGGTACTAGCAACTCTTCCATTTTTCCCTATCGCGTGAAAGAGTAGCCCAATGGGTCCTCCTTGATTCAGGTACTCGCTGAGCATCATATCTTTCTTCTATCGCTTTTGTGAAGAAATCGGCCCAGCGGGTCAGTGGTCTTCCTTTAGAGCGCTTGACATCCCGAGGAATCCAGTCGGTATCGGCTCTCGTCAATCGGTTGTCGTTGAAGCGCATCACGTGTCCGGCCTACCTTATTTTGATATCCTGGCGTGTAGGACGGCGTCTCTGATTTTCGAACGTTGACGTAGATCGGAACTTTGGATCCTTTCTCTCATTAGCGAGATACGGCATACTCCTAGCATCAACCTTTAGACTGCGCGTTCGATAACGCCAAGTGATCTTTCATCCTGCTTACGTAGCGACCACGTTTCTGCTTCATACGTTAGACAGGGATAAATGTCGAGTCGAACTGGTGGGCATGGAGTCGGATGTTTTTTGTCCTCTTCACTACATCTTCGATGCTCTTAAACGTTCCCCAAGCCGCTCGTTTCCTCCTGCTCAACTTTGGAACTAGGTAGTTCATCATGTTGATTTCCCGACCTAGATAGAAGTAACTGGAGCATTCGGAGATTGTCGTTCCGTTGAGCGTGAATGGGGCATTCGAAACCCATCCGTTCCTCATGAACATTGTTTTCGTTAGATTTAATTGAAGACCAATCTTTCCACAGGCGTTATCGAAATCAGTCAACATTCGTTCCCCTTGGATGATGTTTGGTGTTATGAGAACGATATCGTCAGCAAAGCGAAGGTGGATTAATTGTCGACTGTCAATTTTCACTCCCATATTGTCCATTCTGATGTTCGCTTGACATTTTGTAGGGTGGCAGTGAATAGTTTTGGCAAAATTGTATCGCCTTGTCGAACCCCTCTTCTTGCGTCGATGGTGATATTGTTGTAGAATGGAGATACTCTGGTCGTGAGATCTTTATGAAGCTCACTAAGGATCACTAAGGATCCACTATGCACCGAGTAGAGATTCCCTGATTATCCAGAGCCTCTATGAGCGCTTCTGTTTCCACTGAACCAAAGGATTTCTTCAGATCGATGAAAGTGAGAAAGAGTGGTTGTTTGTACTCTCGCAAAATTCGAAGAGTCTTGTGATTGTGTATGTGGTCTATGGTACTAAATCCTTTTCGGAACCCTGCTTGTTCGCATGGCTGTCCTTCGCTTCGTCCAGTGTTCTCTTAATCCTGTCTAAGATGACTCCAGTAAAGAGTCTGTAGACAACGGACAGCAAGCAGATTGGACGATAATTGATTCGTGAAGATCTCCCTTCTTGAACAACAATACGGTCTTGCTGGTTTTTCATTGAATAGGGACCTTGCATTCTGACAGGTAGCGAGTGAAGTGCCGAGCCACGGTGTTGATGAGAACTGGCGGCAGGTTCTTCAGGTGTTCTAGTCTAATCCTGTCTGAACCGGGTGCTCTTCTGTGCTTCATCGACGATATAGCATGTTAGATTTTGGAAGAGAGGACTGGTAGAACAGTAGATTCATCCTCTTTCAGGAAATTCGGCAGTAAGAGGACGTGGCTAACGAAGAGATCCGAGTAGTACTGGTGGATGATTTTTTCCATAGCCCTTCTCGGAGCTGTAAGTGTCCCGTCAGGGTATCGGAGTGCAATCATCTTGGTCTTATGGTTGACGAAGCCTGGCTGGGCTTTGCGAATGCTCTTCCCAGCTTTTGCAGCTTCTGCCATAACTGCTGCTCTTCTCTCTTTGAGGTCTTCTTTTATCGCTTCTCTGCAGCGTTTCGCAAGTTCGGATGTAAGACTTTCGTTGCCTGTAGCTCGTGCGATTCCCCGTTGACGTATCAGCTCGAGTGTGTGCGGAAGCAAGCGCCTCTTCGTGACTTTAACCTCTCGGCATTCTAGGAGCCGGTCGTATTCTTTGTCGATGTTGTCGACAACGGTATCTTCCCAAGAGCCGACTAATGATTTGAATACTTCCAAGTCTATGGTAGTTCTGGGGCTTCGTTGTTTGAATTTAGCGGCTTTCTCTCCTCTCCTCGAAAATCGGAACGTTGCATGCAGGAGGCGATGGTCTGATCCCGTGTAGAACTCAAGAACAACAGCGACATCGGTCAGACAAAGCCTTCGACTTACTGAGATGTGGTCTATTTCGTTATAGTACTCTCCATTGGGGGACTCCCACGTTCATCGCTGAGAAATAGACTTTTGGAATTGCGAGTTACCATGGACGGTTTGAGTCGTCATGATAAACTCAGAGAGCCTCTCACCCTGTTCCTTCCATTCTAGTCCGTGGATCCCTATGTGACGTTCTTCAGAAGTTCTTCTAGGTCCAGTTTTTGCGTTAAAATCTCCGACAATGACTTTGAAGAATGTTTGATCTTCTCTTAAGAATTTGTCGAGGTCCATATAGAACGCTTCGACTTTGTCTTCGTCATAGCTTGATGTTGGTGCGTAAGCAACAAAGATTGTTAAAGCCGGCAAAGAACCACGCCGTTTTAACCGTAATCCTCCGATACGGGTTGTTAGTTGTTCAAACGAATCAATGCTCATGGTCAAATTCGATTTGACGAGGACGCCAAAGCCGCCGACACCTCTGCGATCGCATGCTCCAAGGAACAGTTCTTCTCCGGTGTCATAAACAGCTTGAAAAGGATGGCGCCTTCTCGTCTCAGCCAGGCCAATGACTTCGTACCTTATTCTTCTTGCTTGAATCAATAGATCTTCTACAGCGGATTCGTGAGCAAGGGTTCTTGCGTTTTAGGTACAGATCGTCATTTTAGTCCGTTTCAATCTTGGCAGCTTAGTTCGGCTCTGAGATTTTATCAGCCTCTCCGTACTCGTCCTACCTGGCGCTGCCGTACCAGGGGCTCTTTCGGGGTCAGGAGAATGAGGCCCATATTTGTTACTCTTTTCGGCATTTTGATACCCAATGTATAGCTTGCCAGGCTCTAAACAAGGGGGCTGGGTACTCACGAGTAGCTTGCCAGTCTCTCTCGGAGGAGCGGAAGGAGCTTATTTGTTGGAGGCGACTCCTAACCGCCTCCCATGTACTTCGCAGCCGCTTGATTGCAGGCTTTTGGCTGACTTGACTCGTAGAAATAGAGTTCTTGTCAAGTCGGCGCTGCAGAAGCAAGGAGCTCATCCCCTGAATCCACCTGCGTCTCTGGGAAGCACACGGTCGCTTTTGGTTCGCGTTCATTCCCCTATCCACCACTTGGCCACGTGCCCTCGCAACTAACCGGGCTGGATCGCTCAAAGAGGGAGGTCCGTGGGCCAATCAATACATAAACAAATACTTAATTATAATATCATAAGGCCTTCTGTGACCTATAATTACGGCATCAGTTTTTCAGTTTTCCTATCCTGTCATTCCACGCAATGACCAATGGTTAGCATCGTAATTGAGAGTAGCAAAACAATGAATAGTTTGTCAAAAATGGTGTTTCACAGATACAATATCAGTGATAACTCTTAGCAATTTTTTCCGATTGTCAATCTGTTTTAAGAGATGGAACATGGACAGAATATAGAACACATTTTATTCTATTATACAATAGTTGGGAGCCTTTTATTACTCGTTATTCTGTGCCATAAGCATACTTCATCTTGGCGATTCTGAAACTGGACATGATTTTCTGTACCTTTTCCAGCTTATATCACTCCACATCTCTAGGTAACCTCAATGTGACCCTTCAAGAAAATTAGTCTAGCTGCAAGGAGCACGACAAAGCTAAGTGAAAATGTAACAAGGTTATCTCTGTCTACTTCTTTTGTGGCGCTCATAATAGCAAAGTGTTGCCAATACGCTAGTGCTCATTTTTTTCTGTTTTGAGTTGCAAAAAATCTGCACACTTTATCTTTACACAATTCCTCTAGCCCTATACGATAGCATATAGTTCAATATAATGGATTGATGTGGTTGCCACTATATATTGCCATTGTTGAGGCGCTTGGTGAAGTGCGAGAGGAGATACAATGCGACTCATATGGACAGAGCTCAGCATCGACAAAATTGTTGAATTTTGTTCTCGTTGCGAAATTTTCGAGTCACTTGGTGGTAGTTTAATGTGCCATGGCAAACAAAATTACCGTAGTCAACCAGTAATTTACATATTTCAACGAATGCGCTTCATTTATCATCAAAAGTTATGCCTTGATAGTAGGCTCAACCATAGGTACATTCCTTTAGCTTCGAGTGTTTTTTTCGAAAACACGCTCAAATTTCAACAGTTCTGGCCAATGTTTGCTCGAACATGTCATATGGTCTGCTAAACGGGCTGACTTATAGAGCACGGTACACGCGTTTCGGCCTTGACGGTACCATCAGTCGGGCGGTACCCTTCGTCTTTAGGCCATTCTCTCGCGACGCTCAGTTCCCTATACTGAGGTTAGGCGACGACGAATATTTTACGGCGACGAGCGAGATATGTTGAAATTTGAGCGTGGTCTTGAGAAAACACTCGAAACTAAAGGTATGATATACTGACGATATCAGCCAAGTGCAATCGAGTGTACAAAACTGTGTGTTTGGTGATAAATTCACCTGACATACAGTGTGAAATGTTCGTCGTCGCCTACTCTTAGTACAGGGGACTAAGCGTCCCGAGAGGATTGGCTAAAGACGGATGGTACCGCCCGACTGATGAGACTGTCTAAGTCGAAACACGTGTATCGTGCTCTAGAAGTCAGCCCAATCAACAGACCACATGACATGTTGGCGCAATTAATAATGACGACTCAGGTTTATTGCTTGATAAGTATAGGAAGAGAATGAACATGCTGCTGTTTAGATTCATTCCGAATCCACTACTATTAGGCAATAAATTGAAGTTTGAGTTCGCATGTCATCAATATCAGCTTGTAAAAGGTGGTAGCAAACTTATTGTCGCCAGTAATAGTGTGAATTTGATGTCCAATACTTATCCCTCGAAAGCATGAAGTGCTTTGGTTTGGATCACTGGAGTTACTGGTAAAATTGATTCCAAAAATCTATGCGTTGTTACAAGTTGATGAATCAGATATCTTTATTTAATCTCTTCTTTACGGTGTTATGATGTTACAGATGTACCCAGCGATAAGGAGTGATGTGCAAAATTTTCGCGTCAGGCGGGACTTGAACCCGCGTCTCAATCTATCGGGGAGCGCGAGCTCCAACCCTCAGCACTACCGACGCTCACTTCGTACACCACTATTTTTATTTTCTACTTTTTCCTTCTCGATTCCCACCTGACGCGAAAGTTTTGCACGTCACTCTTTATCATGGTGTATATTTATTACTAATTTGTGAAGCCATAGAGAATGAGGGTTTCTTGAAATATTAGGTTGAAGGGAAATTTTCATCGCTTGGATGGGAATGTCGCTATTTTGCATGAATCGTGTGGGATTTTCATATTATTTGAAAGGTCTACTTCTTGCGCATCTCCTAATACATAATTTGTTTATATCTACTGCAGAATGGAATTGTCCAAAAAACAAAAACCTTTGTTGATGCTTCACGAGTAGAAGTTTAGTTGAAAAGGCCATGATTTGCGTTTGGTGGAATTTGAAGGGATTTTGCATCATGAACTTGTTCCGAATGGCAAACCCATCAACGCCGATCTTTACTGCGAGCAGCTGGGTCAAGTCTGCGAGAAGTCGGCCGAGAAGTACCCAGAACTTGCTCGTCGAAAGCGCTGTTTGTTTCAGCAGGGCAACGCAAAACCACACAAAGCCAAAAAGGGAGTTGAGATTCTACCGCACTCACCTTATGCAGGACTTTTTGGAAGATCGCCATTTTGAATCTTTCGATGAAGTGGAGAAGCATGTTAAGAGTTCTTTGATTCAAAGCCGAAGGAGTGGTACTTCGATCGGATCCGAAACCTGTCTGACCGATGGCAAAAAGTAGAGAGTAACGATGGCCTATATTTTGAAAAATTGTTGTTGTTGTTTGCTGTCTAAATATATGCATATATTTTGAATGTTCTATCAAACGATGGAAACTTTCTTTCCAACCTAGTATTTTTAGAAAGACGTATATGTTTCTTCCAACAATGTGACCAGAGGACCGTCATCTGTTCAGGAACTCGCTACGTGTAGTTGTTATCCAAATCACTAAATACTTAGAACGATGAGGTTTGAAATATACACATTTGTCAGATCCCATTAATGAATACGACTATTCTTGATGTTTCTATGAGTCGGGTGGGATATTTATTGTGCTGCGAACATGTAGGAACACTACATCACACATGATAGCCACTCTCATCTCCTCTACAGTAGAGGTGGTGATGGACTTGTCAAGGAGTAGGCCTCTCCCTGACATGGTAGGCCTGGTCTTCAGATGCTGAAATGGAGGAAATCATGTGAAAATGTTGCATTCCACATGCTTTCATCGCAGGTGTATGACCACCATGGCATGCTGGATTAGCAACCAAGTGGGGTGTACCCTGGTCACCGGCACAATATAACATACATTGATGTTCGGGCAATAACATTTCATTTGGGCAGTTTTGTTTTGGCCCATAAGGATAGAGTTAAAAAAACGTTCGGCGTAGATTTTTGCAGCACTGTGCATTCGACTTCATAAAAACTTGAAGAGGTGACAACGTGTATTTAGCTAATAACTTGCAGAGGCTTAACGATTCATAAGGGTAATGTTTACACTCACAGACATCAACGCATCAACGTTGGCCTGAGCACGAGGTCGAAACATCGATTTTGTTGGGTACTGTGTGGTGCATCTGCCGATTTCATTACATGCGGCGCTAAGCTTTTCTTTTTCACATTTAGCCATTCTGAATTGTGGTCTAAGGAAGAATTTTGAAATATCCTTCGTCAATCGTCGACCTTGAAGCATCCCATAAAAGATTAGTGAACAGAACAATATAACTTCAAGGCTTACGCCGATTTTTCAGTCATAATACCGTGGTTAATTATGCCAGAGTTTTTCTGCCGTCCATTACGATGGTTTTCTTTTTATTAAAGCCAGAAGACGATGAAATGTGTGCAATAAGAGCCAAGACCTCATTGAGCGCAACTGGTCCCATCTGCCAAAAAGTTGCCTCTTGCAGAAGTGACTTCAAGGTTTATGAATTATCAACAACATTCTGTGTCGTACAATTTTTTATCAGGCAGGATACACATCCGTGCTAACGGTGTACACATCGTGTCACACTCATTAATGCCAGCAAGGTTTCCTCGTCGTCGGTCCCGGTAGACGACATGCTATGTTGGTTATGCGGCTCAAGAAACTGTCAGATATTGCTTATTTTAAGAATAGCTTGTTTTCCAAGTGTATGGAGTGATCTATCTTTGTTCTGTTCTATAGTTTGTGAATTTTACCTGCTTCAGTTTACGACCTTCTGACGAACTACTGTCCGACAAGTCTAAGCTTGAAGCAAGCTTGAATCTAATTCTTCGTTGTCTCTCTCTGTCTCTCCCAACAAAGATGCTGTCCTCGACATCTACTCACATATGTTGAATAACAAAATTGCAATTCATACAGTAAGTAGTGATAAGAGATATCAGTATAAGTCACAAATAACGGTCGACTTCGAAGGAAGTCAGGGATAATGTAACCCCGCTTAGAAGCAACTTTTCTGGAGTGAATAGTACCACATTTGGAATCCACCTCTTATGCAGAAGAATAGTTATGTTGTTTGTTTTGACAGCTTAGAATTGTGAAGCTTTTCAAGTGACGAAAACCTACAAAGAATTTTCAGCAGCACTTCTATGCGGTGGTGGCAAGATACTACATTTACCATCTTCAAACTTCGCTACGCCAACTATGGTCTTGCACATGGGCTAAAGGTTTTGGCGATTTTATTCGGCTAATTTTTAATGCTTACGTTATAGTCTTCGAAGAACTACAATGCTTTTGTAACAGTCTACCTTTCTGCGAGCGAATCTCCAAAAGTAAAAAGGTCGTGCTGATTTAGGCAATTGATTACAACATTTCTGCAATATCAGCTGGACTTTACTTCTATACAACCATGGAGCTTTGACTCTTCGGTTGTCAAGTACGATTCACTTTTCTAGTCATAGCACAATCACTTGGAAATTGAATCGTTTTTCTGCATAAATGAAGCGAAGGGAAGGCTTGGTAGTGTTTCAGTAAGCGGAAGTAGTACTAAGTCCTTTATAACCTCTAATATTGTTTTCGCTAGACAACATCGGCTATCGCCTCTGGATAATTCATTTTGCTTTGCTGTTTGATCACTATGACCTTTATGAAATCGCTTGCGCAATATACCTTCCGTAACTCCATAACGACTCATATTATTGCGGTAATTTTGTATGTCCACGTAAGGAAAAGAGGGCAAATTTTTTTACTTCTGCCGCAGTTCCGAAATATTGAAATACTATTTTTGTTATTATCAAATTACGAAATCGCTTTGAAATGGTTTTTGACAAATGAGACGACTGTTGTTAGCAATAATTCGACACATTGAAGATTCCTCTCGTGAGTTGATTGACCATTTATCTAGGTGCGATCGTTTTCGTCTTTTAGCTTGCAGTCCTAACCAATATGCGGATGTTAGCACGAACACTCATCGGACTGCGTTGCTACGTAGGATTACTGTTGATGCAAACAACGTTCTAGTCAGCCAGTAGACCATTATTGCACTTTAAGCTAACGATCACACAATTTTTCATCCATATCTCAGTATCCTTTTGATTGTGTTTCAATATATTCCTTGGCATGAACAGTAGAGTGAACAATAAATGAACGATGTCATCAAACTTTATCTCAAAAATGATTGTTCTCATCTCTTTCACATCACAGATAGTCATCACGAATCAAACACATTTAAAATCCATCTTGTTTCTAAATCTTCCACTCAAACATTGTGCAAGATTTCAAGTATGAGCTTCAGCTAAAAGAAAGCCATAGCATCAGAAAAGTGAGCTAATATAATGAGTACTGCACGGGAATCATTGAGCAACAAATAGTTCTAGATCCATAAACACCACATCTCACAGCTTCCTTATTGATAATAATCCAAGCAAATCGACACAGACTGACAAATCCCAAGAACTTTCAGATACTAATAAGAAACATTTTTCAAAAGACAAACACTCAAAGAAAACATAGGGCAATAATTGGCCCATGAATAAGACGTTGTCATCGTAAGGGAAGGATGATTCACAGGATATTGCAAAACAATTTTTTAACTAGCGGACGATGGAGAGGAAAGGAGACTCGGAACTCTCGGCGGCTATAGAGGTTACATGTAACCCGCAGCGGTCAAAAGTGATTTAGCCTTCAAATTTTGAAGATATTTCCAAAGAAGGTGATTCATGAAAAATGGAGTACTGAGAATCTACAAAACACTGACGGTGAGATAAAAGTTATTTTTGTCTTGTTTACAACAACTGATTGAATTTCCTTTACGACAACTCACAACTTCGCGAACTTTCAAGTTATTGCCCTCGATTCCCTTGCCAAATGTGCAAGCTCGAGCTTCTGGCCCATCAGCCAAAGTTCCGCCTTGGAGAGAACTACGGTCCCTGAAATGCATTTTTGCTCCTTGCGAACTCGAATTCCTGACATTGCAGAGATAACCAGCACTATAGAGATTAGATCAAATGAAAAATAAAATGTTGCTATCAAAATATACGGAATTTCCTATAAGAATAGAAGAATCAAACCTTACACTATATTATCACAATCGCCATCTGGTGATCCTTGCTTTTAGCGGCATAAAGTACTCGTAATGTTCCTAAAGTTTCAAAAAATTTGTTATTGTAACGAGAGTGAGGATAACGACGCAGTGATTTGTGAGTGAGTTTAGCTGAATATAAACGTTGCCACTGCCTTATGGCTAATGAGGAAATGCGAGCGCTGTTTTCTTTTGCAAACCTTTTTCCTTTTGCAAACCCACAACAGTAAAGATAATCACTATAGTGAAACTTGAAACCAACTATGGGTGCCTTTTCGTGAATTTCCCGTAAGGATATATTGAGCAAATTTACTTCTACCTGACGAACAAAGATAACAACACCAACAGCTTGAACGTTTGTTCGATGTTCTACCATCACTCTTACTTTGACAGCCTGAAAATCTAGCAATGAGAAACCGATAGAATGCAAATAGAAGTGATCCATAGCGAAACCTTGTATCCTCTACTGAAGCCGTCTGTTTGAGGAGTATTTGAATCCGCCATGAATATCACTCCCCTTAAGAAGCAAACTCACTAGAAGGTGATAATTATACAAAAAACACAAAAAAGGCTTGA
The DNA here is from genome assembly GCA_019055375.1 of Parelaphostrongylus tenuis. Classification (NCBI taxonomy): domain Eukaryota; kingdom Metazoa; phylum Nematoda; class Chromadorea; order Rhabditida; family Metastrongylidae; genus Parelaphostrongylus; species Parelaphostrongylus tenuis. Next base: position 78,851 of record JAHQIW010006785.1, on the reverse strand, counting down.
AAACGGTAAACGAAATCGAAGAAAGAGCTATACCCAATTCGTCATTGCTTTGGCGAACGTTTGTCTTTGGTTCTAAATCGAACTGATTCAAAAACTCTGGCTTTTCTAACATGTTTCATTTATTTAAACTTTGTTTATTCCAACTCGCCACCTTTATTTGTCGTGCTGATAATTAGGTCCCATACGAGAACCTCGGCAGCACGCTTCGCAGCTATTCGATCTACGAGGATGTCATTCCTTCACGTCTCGTTTATTTCGCTTCCTATCTCAACTTTCCGATTAATTCAAGCCATTAACACGAGTCTCCGTAGTTTATTTTTTGTGCGGCAGTAAGAGTTTGTTGCTGGGAACAAATGTAGCTAATCGTCATATTCATGTTTTCCACGCCACCTGCTGTTACATTCCCGGTACGTCTGGCATCCGACTTGTTTCCTCCCAGTCGATGACGCTCATGTCTACGCACATGTGATGGGTTCTCTCAGCCGTTGCTTGAGAAGCTTGTCTGTCTTTCTCCTAAACGTTATAGAATGTTGGGCGTGTCAAATCTCTTATAATTCTGAAGATAACCGAGCTAGCTTCTACGTGAACGCAATAGATTGTTGAAAGCGTGTCGAAACTGCGTGAAGTTTACTGAAAGCATACATGACTAGCCACTCGGCTATAGCCCTCTATGCAATAATCAACTACCAAATACGACAATGTAATTATATAACAAAATTGCTGGGAAAGGAAAGAGGTAATCCTCTGATACTTTTAAGTTATACCATGGATGGTTTCAACTGAGGTGATTCTATGAGTGCTGAACTGACGAAGGAGTATAATATTTGAAATGTACTACCGCTTTTGCTTTGACAACATGGAACTCAGATGATAGCATACTGCATCAAATAAAGTGATAGGTGAAAGTTCATTTACATATATATGTATATATATATCATGTATTTTGTAGATAAATATTGGAAGTACCTTAAGCTAGCTTCGTTAAAATGCAGGTACCCGTCATTACTGTGGCCACGTCTTCCAAATAGCTACTCGATAAATGTGGACTGCTAAAACATGGAACAACCCTGAATTTGCTCACATCTTTCGTCCCCAATGCGGTATCAAGCTCCACAAATTCACGAAAATCCACTAGATTTGCATATCTTGACAGACTATTTTTTGCCTAACACAGATGTGTTTCAGAAATAAAGCTGGAAAGGGGCTCCTGAAAACCATATCTCAGGTCCAAGGGAATGTCAACAGTGGACTGCTCACTGAAGCGATAGTCAAGCAGAGAAAAATGCTCTCTTTGATCGAGCATATTCACGTCAAAAATTTGTCTTGCTTGGCCAACACACAGAATGTAATCCTCTATATCAAGATAAACTGAATAAAACGTGGGTGTGAGAAGTGAAAACATTCACCACTCTATCAGTTTCATGTCATAAAAAACGATTGATACATTGCTATATTGTACCCGGCATTTATTCGTCAAAAAGGCGCGTTGTTTCAGCAAGACAATGCCAAACTTCACACCGCATAGAAGACCAACGAAAAGTTTGGTGAACTGATGGAGTTGAGATCTTGTCGCACCCAGCCTACAGCCCAGATGCTGCGCCGTTCGATTACGGCCCAGATGCGCTCAATGGAACATTCGCCACATGGATGCCGATTCGAGACATTTGGTCAAGTAAAAGAGTTATGTCAGAATTCTAGTTTTTCTGATCAAATATACGTATGAACTTTAAATTTTCAGCGGGTGATAGAGAACTTCTTCTTGACCCTAATATTTTGAGCAGCTACCAGCACAAAAAGGTTTAATGCCAATATGTACTTATCCAAGCAAGCCCACTGAAGGTATTTTACAGAGAGCTACGAGAGGATGTCTGAATAAAGAGTGATGCAAAAGGTGGCTTTGGTAGTGCACTGGTTTGACCTCAGATATACTTGAAGCGCGAGTTCATCTACCGTCTGATGTCAAATATTTTACATTTCATTAATACTCGTGGATTTACATTCACAGCCGTCCTTTCTTTAATAATTCATTGACTAAGCGTACACACTTACTGTTCTTGCGAGATCAGCGGTTCGCTTAACATCACCGCTCTTAATGCCTCAGTGATTATGGCGTCCGCACCCCTCTTTCCTTTTGGAGATGTCGACTTTCTCCTTTGCTTTCTCCTTTGTGGCATGATCTGAACAAAACTATAGGGTAAAACATCATTCAGTAGCACGAAAACATTAAAGCACAATAGTCAGCTCTACTTGCAGTTAACTGAGGATTGCAATCGGTATGCGTTACTTCAAAATGAGTAATTAGTTACATACACACGTATTCACATCAATGATATAGATATAATAACGAGATAGGAGAGGGAAAAACATTAGATGGTTTCGTAGGTTTTGGCACAAAGGCAGTAAACACCAAATTTAAAAACAAAAAATGAGCAAAGTCGCATGATTTAAGTGTCGTCCATTTACGAATTTTCTTCTTACAATTTTGGAATACAACTTTCCCAAACTTGCTTTAGACGGAGCTGTACTGGAAACAAATTCGCAATAATACAATACAGGAGAAGAAAGCGTTGTGAGGTGAGAGCAAAATAATACAACGGAAAGGACGATGAAGTATATACCTGAGTGACCATCAAAGACGAGCAGATGAGCGACCACGTCGAAGGGTGTTGTGCACGCGGAATGGCCGTAGCGAGGCACAGCGCGCTGTGGCAGCGTGCCTAATTCAAATGTTGGCATGCTGCCAGAGCAGAGCCTACTTGAATGTCTGAAATAGCAAGAAATGAAAAGATGGAGGATTTTTTGGGGCGGAAATTATGAAAACAATGGCTATCATACACTTCTCGCGACTCTTTATATCGACATCATTCAGAACAGTTATAATCTGATAACAAGATAACACGTTAGAGCCTGTTATGAGGTCTGTTACAACACTTACACCGTGCCAGTCAACCTCCTTCCTTCCCCCCTAGACAGGCTCAAACATATTATCATGTTATTAGATTATAATTGTTCCGAGCGAGGTCGGCATATACAGTCGAAAGTAAGGTACGATACATTCAACCACCCACAAGCACTCGACTGTGCTCACTGCAGTGTCGGGGATTCTGCCACTCGACTTGCCGTGACCTATACTCTTCACGGATCCCCTTATATGTAATGAGATCCTTAATGGATTGGGAGAACCGAAAGGTACTTTGCTACTAAGGAGCCCGAAAGGCGAAACAGGTGCTTCTTTAGTACTGCATATGTGCCGTACCACACCTCATCACAGGCTCAAACATAGTATCATTTTATCAGACCTTATCAATCTTCCAAAACTCTATAGCAAAAAATATTTTTTTTCATAATAGAGCATCCACGAGACAAAAAAAAATCAATTTGAGCTCATCGACGACGTTATATTTGAAGTAGTTTTGGTTTTACTGGTGGTTCATCTGGCTGTATGGAAATGTTTTCTTGGAATTTTTGTAGTCAATCGGTAGCCCGTGGTATGCAGATGGTATTCAGTTGTTCCATAAGTTTTGACACAAAAAGAATGAACAGCAGATTTTTCAAACCATAAGTCACTGAAATTGCATGATTTTGTTATCGTTCAGTTGTTTTTTTTTTGTGAGCATTGTGATATATATCTTGCCTATACTTGCTTCAAGGTGGAATTGTCATAGAAACAAATTTGCTTGCTATTAATGCACGAATAGCTTGCGAGCGAAAAGGCTAGTGAAGCGGCGCGCAAGAAACACAGAGCTTTCTGTGGACGGCACGAGCGCGATTTAATCTTGCGCGTCACTTAACTTACACTTTACTTTGCGATGAAATCGAGCATGAGCAGCAAGTAAACTCCTTCCCACGACAGGTCTAACATAAAGCAAGTATAAATGTTGTGTATTGAAATATTTGCCAAAAATGCGCAGTTGAACTATATTACAACCATGCAATTTTAATTAATCTGTTTAATGACTTTGCTGCTTACTGCTGTGACACAACTGACAGAACGGCGTAGTATGACGTGCGAAGTTCACAGAAAAATGCTTATCAGTGACTTCCCAGTTGCTGCCCATAAAAACCTTGTTCCATGTGGTGTAACAGAGTGTGCACTATAGTGCAATATTTCCATAAAGCGCTCCTACTTATTCGCTGATATTTGGCGCCTGTGAAGAGCTTATTCTGTGATAAGTTGATTTGTCAGTCGGAGACATGAGAGTGGCTAAGTCGCAAAACGTGAGCTACAAAAAGCGCTTCAATTCTAAGCTTTTGTAAGAAAGTTTGTTGCAAATAAACAAATAAAATATTTGTGTCGATAATTAGTTATTCACAGAAAGAAAACTCAAAAAAAGATCTTGGTAATGCACTAGGGATGAAGAGAGCCTTGGAAGGGTGATCACGTGCTTAAAGTCTTCCTGAGCCTGCAAGCTTTCCTGCCAAATCAACGTATTTGTACGTACCTTACATGGTATCGGCTAAAAAAAAAGACTAGAAATAGAACTCGAAAAATTAATATTTTTCTTGTTATTCGTTGTTTTATTCCTTTTCCACTTATTTTTTTAAAAATGTATACCCTTCAATCAACAACCTCTCGTTTATCAGTTTTCGTCGGAAAAGGGTTGCGCGTCTTCATTGTAACTGAGTAGGCAATAACCGTCCACCAAACCACTCCTTTCAACAGATACTCCATCCTGGAGCCTCTGATGCCAATATCGGCAGATTTTGGGTGACCTAGGATATGTCGACCAAGAATGGCTCACCATGTTAGAAGGATGAGGTTGACTCGGTTTCATGAAAAGGTAAGATTATGGCCCTTGGAAGGCAGTGCAACAGCGCTGTCATCTTGAAGGATATTTTGAGATAAATTTACCTATTATTGGGGTATAATTAATGTAAAAAGTTTTGCAAAAAATATCATCGCTGTTATGTGCAGTAATGGAATTGTAACCTTGAGACTTATGGGGTCAAATCTGACGAACATAAGAAGAAGTGACATTAAGGATCCATGATCTGGTTACCGAACGATGCATGGAGTTGAACAGTGTGAACAAGCGAGAGTATCAGTAAAAACTTTAAGTTCGTGTTTGAGGGCTGATGTGTCCCTCGCGAGGAATACTGACCGAAGGGGAATCATGGTGGTAGACTAGGGAAAGTGGAGTTGAATACACTTATAATTTAGTAATTATTGCCATGTCAGGGAAATCTTCTACAACGTCCACAAAAAAGTTTTCCTGCAAGGGTCCCTTTATACTGGAGGATCGGAAACACTAGCACAATGTTGAAGCACAACACTTTTTGTTCATCGATTTATGAGCTCTGGAGACGAAGATACGGGAAAAGTATAGTGTCTACTGTCGTACCTCAATGAAAACGATAAACTTTAGGAGATTCATCACAGATCCAGCATCCTGCAGAAAGCTTTTTCTTTTTTTCAAAGAAAGCCTCAAACTTAGAACAAAAGCGAAACATTAGGTGCAATAAAGAATGAAAAGGAGGAGGAGTGGCCTAGCGGTTGCTGTGCTCGTCAACATGTGGAGTCGAACTCCACCACCGCCGCTTCCTCCCAACTTTTTCACCCAGTTGCCAGTAAACGCCCTATGGATCGCCATAGCCTGGCTATTCTCGAGATTGCAAAGAGACTCGTGCAACCACTATTTTGTGGCGTTCAAGATAGAAGACGAAAAAGTATATCGGAAGCTGGAAGTACTGGGATCGGCACAATGAAAAAGAACATTGTGAAGACCGATGAATGAAATAAGTAACTAAGTAAATGGAAGAACGTAAAACTAAAAACTCCGAAAATATTAGTTTTTGAACAAAACCTCTAATTTTGTAAAAGAAAGCAAGCACAAACCTCTACAACTTTCTGTCGCAAATGTCGGGTAGCACGAGTCGAATGGCGCGATCCGAGTCGTATTGGGTTTTGTCCTCCAGTAAGGGCACTCCTGTAAAGGACACATGCAGGTGAGCATCCACTAACAACTAACACGAGCGCTAACGTCTCAAGTAAGGACGCGCGCACGTTTGCGGCGCGGTCTTCTCATTCGAGCACGGTTTCATCTTCCTCTATTGGTTTTCCGTCGACATTCCTTGTTTAGTAGGATTAGGCACGTTTTGTAGTATGGGAAGTGAGAAAACGTAACAATAAAGAGCTTTTTCTAAGACGCAAAAAATACTGTGTTGCCTAGAGAATTAAAGTGATATATTTCTAAGAGCAAGAAACATGTTTGAAATGCGATAATTTGTAACTACTATGAATAATGAGAACACCACAGCACAGGTTGGGGACGTGAACGAACGCAGACCAACATAATCATTATGAGTTATTTTCAAGTTCGGCGACAAAAATTTCATTAATTAGTTTTCAAGGAGATTAAGCTTGATCTTTTTAAAAGGAATTGAAGGATCAATATGGAAGACATGCTTTTATGAAGTTGAAAAACATGATGAAGACAAATTGCTACCTTTGAAACGTCCACATTGTGGAGAATTATGTTGGAAGCTTGCAAGAGTGTTAAAATTCACAAAAAGGCAATTCAAATTCACAAATAAGTATCAATTAAAGGAATGTAAGCACAATATAATGACATACGTGCATCTCATTAGTGTAAAATTGTTATTTGATTTGATGAGACCGAATATATTTCAGTGATGAAAGTATTTCGCCTATTCAGCTTATACCTTGCTTTCTCTATTCACGAAAATCCGCACTTTGAGCGTGGGTTCCAGCGCAGCATGACGACTTTGCATCTTGCGCAGCTGCCACTAACTGCTCAAGTATATTAGATTTATCTTAAATTCACGACACTTATGCATCGAAGAGTTCCTAAGCTGTTATCACCAACAGTCTTCCACATTTATCGATTGGAGAGGCTTGTCCAATGTAAAGTTGCTAAATGGATGCCGGTGGATAGAGTGCTTGTTCGGCTTAGTTTAATCTCAAACCAGGACCTATGCGCATGTTGCACGGCATCTTCAGCCACGACACTACACGAACCACAGTGTTCAAGAGTACTGAAGAATTTAGAGGAAAGTGAAGCAGCGGCAAAATCCCAGCGAAGCTCTGCCATTTACAAGACCAAGATGATTGCACACCGATACGCTGACGGTATTACAGCTTCCAGAAGGACATTGGAGGAAATCGTTTACCACTACCACTTGTATCACTTCGCTAACCATGTTCTGTTACTGTCGTATATCCTGAAAGAGGATGCATCTATCGTTCTAGCAGCCCTCTCTTCAGAAATCCAACATGCTATATCGTTGGTGAAGGATAGAATAACATTTGGTCTAGACAAGATTAGATCAGAACACCTGAAGAGCCTGCCGACAGTTCTTATCAACACCCTGGCTCGGCTCTTCACACGCTACCTGTTAGAATGCAAAGTTCAAATTTGATGGGAAACCAGCAAAACCGTGTTGTTGTTCAAAAAGGAGATCGTCATGACATAGGCAATTATCACCCAATCTGCTTGTAACTCACTGTCTAAAAACTCTTCACTCGTGTCATCCTGAATGGGATTGACAGAGCACTGGACGAAGCACAGCCATGCGAACATGTAGGGTTCCGAAAAAGATTCAGTACCATAGACCACATCCACGCGAACACGAAACTCATTGAAGTTTCACGAGATTACGAAATGCCGCTCCGTCTCACCTTCATCGATTAGAAAAAAGCCTTTGACTCAGTGGAAACGGAGGTGTTTATGGATGCTCTGGATAATCAGGGACTCTCTTCTCGGTTGTAATCATCTTTCGTGAGCTACATAAAGATTGCTAGATCAAAATATTTTCATTCTACAACAATATCACCATCGGCGTAAGAAAATGGGAACAACAAGGCGATAACAATTACGCCAAAATTATTTGCTGCCACCTTACAAAACATTATACGAACGTCAGAATAGGGCGATATGTGAGTGAAAATTGACGGTCGACATTAAACAGTCTTTGCCTTGCTGATGATATCGTCTTCATAATACCAAGGATAAGCTAAAATGTACGAATGTTGACCGATTTCGACAACGCCTGTGGAAAGATTGGTTCTCAGCTAAACCTAACGGAAACGACGTTCATGAGAAACGGTTGGGTTTTGATGCCCCATTCACGCTCAACGGAGCGAACATCTCCGAATGCGCCAGTCATGTCTATCTAGGTCGTGAAATCAACATGATAAACGACCTAGCTCCAGAGATGAGCAGGAGGAAACGAACGGCTTGAGGAGCGTTCAAGGGCATCAAAGATGCAGTGATGAGAACAAAAAATATCCGACATCGTTCTAACATTTTTGACTCGCCGATTATCCCTGCCCTAACATGTGCAGCAGAAACGTGGTCGCTACGAAAGCATAATGAAAGAACACTCGCTGTTATTGAACGCGCAGTCGAAAGGTCGATGCTAGGAGTATCCCGTACCTTGCAAATAAGAGAAAGGATCCGAAGTTTCGAACTACGTCAGCGATCGGAGATCAGAGACGCCGTTCAACATGTCAGGATATCAAAAACAAGGTGGACCGGAGACGTGATGCGTTGCAACGATGACCGATGGACGAAAGCCGTTACCGACTAAAAAACTTCGAGACATCAAGCGCTCTACAGTAAGACCATCGACCCAATGGTCCGATTTTTTCACGAAAGACATAGAAGAAAGATATGATGCTTAGCGAATCCCTAGAGTGAGAAGCACCCACTGGGCTGCTCTTGCACTCACTGGGATTGATGGAAGTGCTGCTATTACCTGCTCGAGTCACTCGACGATCAACGGAACGACAGGTAGTGCAAGTGATGTTAGTATGGGCTTTTCCAAAATAATGTATAATCTCGATTTCTTTGAAGTTTGAGCTATCGATTTGTCACCAGAAATATGGAAACCACCAAATAGTTGTGTTTTCACGAGTGATGGAACTTTGAGCGGATGATGAAAATAGTTTTGCAACTGCCTATCAGCAGTTTTCAAATCATGCGCCATCATCTAGAACACATTTCGGCCAACCCCCAAACAACAATTCAATACCACCTTGCGCTGGGTTTTCTATGGTTTTTTTTTGGTACCAAATTTGTCCACACTTGCTGTATGAAGGTCACTCAACGAAGTCTCAATCGAAATTTGCAGCTCTAAGAGTACGACATGTAACGTTATGCACAAACCACTCCCGTGAACATCAATGTAAAGGTCCAAGGATTTCCGTCCAAACAAACAGCGTCTCGGTTCCTTGCTGAGTTTCGCACCAGCAACACCATCTTGATAGACCAGCTGAGCTCCTGCCTACGCGCGAAGTTGGTCGTGAGGCCCCATCCAAGCAACTGAAGAGGAAATTAACCGAATTAGGCTTCCACGTTTAATGAATATACGCTAGTGGTTATGCTCATCATCTTTCGGGACCTGACTGGGCCGACTCACTGGAACTTGTTACTAACCGGACAGACGTTCAACGCCGAGCGATATTGTGAACACCTGAGACTCCACAATTGGACATTTTCACTTCGACGTTTCCGCAGTCTTATCCTGTTTCATGATAACGCAGAGCCAAATGTTACCAAATCGACAAAGAGAAAGTTGACCGAACTGGACTTGGAGTTTCTGGATCACCCGCTGCACAGTCTTAACTTTTCTTTGCCTGACTGTGACAAATTCGACTCGCTGAAACGCCTCTTGCGCAAGACAAATTTCCGAAATATCAATTATTCGATTCGAAGATTGACAATGCTCTTTGATTCTAAGGACGACGAGTTTCGTAAACGCGGTATTGTTCTGTCGCTTGAGAGATGGTAGAAATATGTTCAGAAAGACGGCGCTTACCGCCAATAGTGTTTTTATGCGACTGTTATTAGTTGTAGTTAATGAATCTGGCGTTTTTAGCTCTAATTCCAGAACTTATGAGGATATCTAATAGAGAGATACCTTCTTTATAATTACAGAAGCTTTGTCACAAAAAAGAACTAAGTACAGTTTGACTTATCAGAACGGTTGGTACAGAAGTTGAAAGCGTATGAAAAGACCGAGTAAAATGCAATAATTTTGAGATCCGGCAGAAGTTAGACTTCTGTCTCATTTACCCCGGAGAGGCGTAGTACCCAGCATTTATTCATCAAAAAGGCGCGTTGTTTCAGTAAGACAGTGTCAAACCTCACACCACATAGAAGATTCAAGAAAAGTTCGCTGAACTGGAGGAATCAAGGTCTTGTCACAAGTAGACTACATTCTAGAGCTGCGCCGTTCAATTATGGTCCAGCTGCGCTGAATTGAACATTTGCCGCGTGGACGCCAATTCGAGACATTTCATCATTTCAAAGAGGCATATTAGAAGTGCATAGGTGTTTAATCAAATTCATGTAAAAACTTTGAATTTCCAGCGGATGATAGAAAAGATTTTTGAGAACGTGATATTTCGAGTAGCTGTTAGCATAACTGGGTTTGACGCCCATATGTGCTTATCGAAGCAAACCCTCTGATGGTTTGCTACTGACAGTTACTATAGGAATTTCTGGATAGTTATGCAAAAGGTGGCTTTGGATGAGCAGCGGTAGGGCGTCAGATATAAGTGAAACGCGAGCACAACTACCGTCTGATGTCAGATGTCTTACATTTCATCTATAAGGGTGTATACATATTCATAACCGTGGCGTCTGCGCTCCTCCTTCCTTCCGCAGATTGATTTTCTTCTTTGTGGCATGATCTGAAAAAGTTTATAGGGAAGAATGTTCTTCAGTAACACGAAAAATTTAAAGCACAATAGTCAGTTCTACTTACAGCTAATCAACGTTGCAAACGTAATGCTCTACCTCAAACGTGGGCAATTTATTACGTACCTACTATACATGACAGTAACAGAAATAATAACGAGATAAGATGGCGAAAAATATCAGATCGTTTCATAGCTTTTGGCATTAGAGCAATAAACACCAAATTCAATAATAAAAAGTGACGAAAACTGCATAATTTAAGTATCGTTCAATCACGCATTTCCTTGCGAACATTTTGGGATAAAACTTGTCTATACTAGATTCAAGGAGGAGTTGTCATGAAAACAAATTCGCTCGTTACCTAAGCAGGAATAATGCGTAGGGGAAAAGTGGCTAATGAGGCGGCGCGCAAGATTAATGGAGCGTGGGGCGATAAGACGATTGCTGAAAGGGGGGCTAGGAAGTGTTTTACGAAGTTCAAACCTGGAGAGAACAGTCCGAATGATCATTCGCAATTAGGTCGTCCACAGAAAGCTCTATCGATGTTGTGAGTCGGTTCACTAGCTTCCTTTTCCCTACGCGACATTCGTGCTTGAGTAGCTAGTGAACTTGTTCTCACGACAGCTTCATCTTGAAGCAAGTATAAGCAAGTAAGTTGTATCTCAAAATGTTCGCAGAAGCCGCGTAAATCTACAACCCAGAATCATGTAGTTTTCATCATTTCTAGCCAAAAAATTTGATGTTTACTGTTCGGAGAGAGCCGTGGTCAAGTGGTTATAATGCCCGCCGCGGTGCTCATGGGCTAAGGCCTGTCACCCAACACTCTCCGGCAGTCAACAACTAACGCCTTATGGAACGTCACAGCCAGGGTTTCCTCGAGGTTGTCTGGGTGACGTGCTTGACCAGCACGATGCTCAATTCAAGAAAACGGAAAACGAAATGAACTGAGTGCTAGAGTTATTGGGATCCTTACAGCGAAAGAAAAATACGAAACAATGTGAAGACCGATCAGAAAAGTGCTCAAAAAAGTGTTAATTGCTCTAGTGCGAAAACCCATTGAACGCCCAAATAACAACGCTGCTGTCAGTCAACTGAGGTGATGAGTAGTTACTACGTGGCTAGTAGTGCTGAAAGTCTGTGCAATAGTGACTAAGTGAAAGAAAGCGGTGTAATAAGGTCATACATATGTGATGCCGGTTGATAGCATATCGGCATCGACCCATGCCGAGCGCAAGCAGACGAGCGTGGGGCCTGCCGCTGTACGATGATCCTTACCAGCTAGACCGGAGTCGTAATGTAATATGCCAATCAATGGTGACAGACATGAACGACGACTTGTATGAAAGAGAAGATCGTAAATATTATGAATTGAAACGGTAATGACCAAGGAACCACATGTGGGATTCGACTGACTGACCAAAGGGCTATGAGCAATGAACTGCAAATGTACGATGAAGAGATACAGGAGAAGAACTCTGGGTGAGGTACGATCAAAATAGTACAACGGAAAGGACGATGAAGAAGGTACCTGAGTGACTATCAAAGACGAGCAGATGAGCGACAACATCGAAGGGTGTTGTGGGCCCGGAATGGCCGTAGCGAGGCACAGCGCGCCGTGCCAGCGTGCCTATTCAAATGTTGGCATGCTGTCAAAGCAGAACCTAGTTGAAGGTCTGAAATAGCAAGAGGTGAAGCGATGGAGGACTTTCTGGGACAGAAGTCATGAAAACAATGGCTATCATACCCTACTTGCCACTATTTATATCAACATCATTGAGAACAGTTATAATCTAATAACAAGATAACACGTTTGAGCCTGTTATGAGGTCTGTTACAACACTTACACCCTGCCAGTCAACCTCCCCGCTTCTCCCCTAGACAGGCTCAAACATGTTATCATGTTATTAGATTATAATTGTTTCGAGCGAGGTCGACATATACAGTCGAGAGTAAGGTACGATACATTCTACTACGCAGAAGCACTCGACTGTGCTCACTGCAGTGTGGAGGATTCTGTTATTTGAGTTGCCGTAATCTGTACTCTTCACCGATCCCCTTATATGTAGTGAGATCCCCAATGGATTAGGTGAACCGAAAGGTACTTTGCTACTGAAGAGCTCGAAAGGCGAAACAGGCGCTTCTCTAGTACTGCATATGTGCCGTACCACACCTCATCAAAGGCTCAAACATGGTATCATTTTAACAGACCATATCAATCTTCAACAACTCTATAGCTGAAACGATTTTTTTTCAGATTAGAGTATCCGCGTGACAAAAAAAATCAATTTCTCATCGACGACATTATATTTAAAGTCATAATGGTTTTGCCGGTGGTCCATCTGGCTGTATGGTAATGTTTTCGTGGAAATTTTGTAGTCAATTGGTAGCCCGTGGTATGAAAATGGTACTAAGTTGTTCCATAGGTTTGGCACTAGAAGAATGAAGAACAGATTTTTCAAATCAGAAGTCACTAAAATTGCAAGATTTTAGTATCGTTCAGTTGTTTTTTTTTCTGTGAGTATTGTGATAAACATCTTGCCTATACTTGTGTCAAGGTGGAAGTGTCATGGAAACAAATTTGCTTGCTATCAATGCACGAATGGCTTGTGAGCGAAAAGGCTAGTGAAGCGGCGCGCAAGATAAACAGAGCTTCCTGTGGACGGCACGAGCGTGATTTAATCTTGCGCGCCACTTAACTTTCACTTTTCTTTGCGATGAAGTCGTTCATGAGCAGCAAGTAAACTCCTTCCCACGACAGGTCTATCATAAAGCAGGTATAGAATTTGTATATTGAAATATTCGCCAAAAATGCGCAGTTGAACTATATTGCAACCATGAAATTTTAATTAATTCTGTTTCATAAATTTGCTGTTTACTGCTGTGACAAAACTCACAGAACACGTAGTATGACATGCGAAGTCCACAGAAAAATGACCTTTTAGTGACTTCAAAGTTTCTGCTTATAAGAACCTTGTTACATGTGGTGTAACAGAGTGCGCACTATAGTGCAATATAGCCATAAAGCGCTCCTACTTATTCGCTGATATTCGGCGCCTGTGAAGAGCTTATTCTGTGATAAGTTGATTTGTCAGTCGGAGACATGCTTAGAGTGGCTTGGTCGCAAAACGTGAGCTACAAAAAGCGCTTCAATTCTATGCTTTTGTAAGAAAGTTTGTTGCAAATAAACAAGTAAAATATTTTTGTGGAGAATTTGTTAATCACAGAAAGAAAACTCAAAAAAAGATCTTGGTAACGCACTAGGGATGAAGCGAGCCTTTGAAGGGTGATCATGTGCTCAAAGTCTTCCTGAGCCCGCGAGTTTCTGCCAACTCATCGGAATTGTGTGTATCTTACAAGGTATCGGCTTTAGAAAAAACTAAAAATAGAACTCAAAAAATTAGCATTTTTTCTTGTTATTCGCTGTTTTATCTCTTTTGATTTTCTTTCTAAAATCAATACTCTTCAATCAACAACCTCGCGTGTATTAATTTTCGTCGAAAGAGGGTTGCGTGTTTTCATTGTAACTGAGTAGGCGATAACCGTCCACCAAACCACTCCTTTCAACAGATACTCAATGCTGGAACCTCTGATGCCAATATCGGCAGATTTTGGGTGACCTGGAATATGTCGACCAAGAATGGCTCAACAAGGCAAGACTATGGCCCTTGGAAGGCGCTGAAACAGCTCTGTCATCTTCAAGGATTTTTTGAGATAAATCTACCTGTTATTGGGGTATAATTAATGTAAGAAGTTTTGCAAAGAATATCATCGCTGCTATGTGCAGTCATGGAATTGCAATCTTGAGACTTATTGGGTAGAGTCTGACGAACATAAGAAGAAGTGACATTAAGGATCCATGATCTGGTTACAGAACGATGCATGGAGCTGAACAGTGTGGACAAGCGAGAGTATCAGTAAAAACATTAAGTTCGTATTTGAACGCTGATGTGTCTCTCGTGAGGAATACTGACCGAAGGGTATTATGGTGGTAGACCAGGGAAAGTGGAATTGATTACACTTATAATTTAGTAATTATTCCCATGTCAGGGAAATCTTCTACAACGACTAGAAAAAAGTTTTCCTGCAAGGGTCTCTTTATACTGGAGGATCGGAAACACTAGCACAGTGTTGAAGCACAACACTTTTTGTCCATAGATGTATGAGCTCTGGAGACGAAGATATGGAAGAAGTATAGTGTCTACTGTCGTATCCCAATGAAAACAATGAGCTTTAGAAGATTAAACACAGATCCAGCATCCTGTGAAAAGCTTTTTCTTTGTTCTAGAGAAAGCCTAAAACTTAGAACAAAAGCGAAACATTAGGTGCGATACAGAATGAAAAGGAGGAACAGTGGCCGAGCCGTTGCTGTGCTCGTCGAGGCACACGTGAAGTCGAGCTTCACCCCCTCCTCTTCCTCCCAACTTCTTCACCCAGCTGCCAATAAAACGCCCTATGGATCGCCATAGACTGGCTACTCTCGATATTGCGAAGAGACTCGCTCAACCAGTATTTTATGGCGTTCAAGAAAGAAGACGAAGAGGTATAATGGAAGCTGGAAGTACTGGGATCGGCAGAATGAAAAAAGAACATAGTGAAGGCCGATAAATGAAATAAGTAAATAAGTAAATGAAAGAACGGAAAAGCAAAAACTTCGGAAATAATAGCTTTCGAACAAAATCTCTAATTTTGTAGAAGAAAACGAGCACAAACCTCTACGACTTTCTGCCGTAAATGCCGGGTAACACGAGTCGAATGGCGCGATCCGAGTAGTATCGGGTTTTGTCTTCCAGTAAGGGGCACTCCCGTAAGGGAAACATGCAGGTGAGCATCCACTAACAACTAACACGAGCGCTAACATCTCAAGTAAGGACGCGCGCACGTTTGCGGCGCGGTCTTCTCATTCGAGCACGGTTTCATCTTCCTCTATTGGTTTTCCGTCAACATTCCTTGTTTAGTAGGATTAGGCACGTTTTGTAGTATGGGAATTGAGAAAACGTAACAATAAAGAGTTTTTTTCTGAGACGCAAAAAATACTGTGTTGCCTAGAGAATTGAAGTGATATATTTCTAAGAGCAAGAAACATGTTTGAAATGCGATAATTTGTAACTACTATGAATAATGAGAACACCACAGCACAGGTTGGGGACGTGAACGAACGCAGACCAACATAATCATTATGAGTTATTTTCAAGTTCGGCGGCGAAAAATTCATAAAATAGCTTTCAAAGAAATCTAGCTTGATCTTTTCAGAAAGACTTGAAGGATCAATATGGAAGATTTGCTTTTATAAAGTTGAAAAACATGATAAAGACACATCGCTACCTTTAAAATCGTCGATATTGTGGGAAATTACGCTGGAAACTTGCAATAGTGTTGAAATTCACAAGAAGGTAGTTTGAACTCACAAATAAGTATTAATTGACGGAATGTAAGCATAATACAATGACATACGTGAATCTCATCAGTATGAAATTGTCATTTGACGTAATGCAACCTAGTATATTGAAGTGATGAATGTATTTCGCCTATTCAGCTTATACCTTGCTTTCTCTATTCATGAAAATCCGCATTTTGAGCGTGTGTTCCAGCGCAGCATGACGACTTTGCATCCTGCACAGCTACCACTAAATGCTCAAGTATAATTGATTCAATTTGAAATCACGACACTTATGCATCGAAGAGTTCCTAAGGTGTTATCACCAACAGTCTTCCACCTTTGTCGATTGGAGAGTCTTTTGCAATGTAAAGTTGCCATTAGGATGCCGATGGATAGAGTGATTGTTCGGCTCAGTTTTATCTCAAACCAGGACCTATGCGCATGTTGCACAGCATCTTCAGCCACAGCGCTACACGAACCACGAAATTCAAGAGCTCTCAAGAATTCAGAGGAAAGTAAAACAGAATATAAAGAGAAGTTCAAATAAACATTCGTTGCTACGCTCCAAGAGTGTAGTTTCCGTTGACATAGATAAGTAATGCGGAGTGGATTCTTAGCTGTTTATTTGGGTGGAAACGTCCTGCTCCTCCTTAGCTTGAGTGTTCCTGCTGAGGGGATGAACCATCTCCAGATTGTCTTTCGAAACCCGTAAACATTTACCAGCCACGATGAGTTGATACCTCCAAAGGTTTGCTGCTGTGGATCATTAAAGGAGTACTTAGGAACACTTCTTCGCAGTAATGTCACCGAAATCTAGAAGAAATCAGGATAAGGGATAATTGCGGGCAGCAACCGAACCTAAGAAAGGCACAGACATCTACACTCTGGACGAGTCCAACCGTAGGCATTTTACTTACTGACCCGCCATCACAGTGTGTTTTTGTTCACCGTGCGGATCCCTGTACTTCCAACATTAAATTTGTTGTTTCGTCTTCTTCTTGAACGTCGTAGACTGCTGGTTGAGAGAGTTTGGTTGCAATCTCTGTGATAGTCTGGCCATGGCGCCCCATAAGGTGCTGTTGTTGGCTTCCGGAAAGGCTTGTGGTTAGAGTTCAGCACGACGCGTGCCCTGAAAAGCATCACAATCACTCGGCCACATCGCCCCTCTAACCGAACAAGATGATTAAAGAAAGAACCCCAGCCTAACATTATGAATAACCCTTTAAGGAAGCTTCGCGCCGCCGCATGAGCGACGGTCATGGAGGGCGGCATCTGCTTCGCTGAGCGGAAATGTCGTGCTCGTCGCTTCTCCATTCCCACAAACGTCTTCATATTGACGGTACGAGACGCCGCCGACACAGTAGCTGATTGACACCGTAGGAAAATTGAGAGTGACCATGAAGACAGACTAGAGTACGTCCTTGGCATACATATCCAATTTCTAGGAAGCAACCAGAGATGGAAATCGAACAAGATGACAAGATTTTGCAAAAGCAGCGACAAAACAAAGATGATTTCTCACGTTGCAATACAATGGAATTTCCCGACTGGTTCCTATTATAAGCAATGTTCTTCACTGCAGTCTTTGTCATTCTCCGTACTTTGCTTACTCCTTTTAGATCACTATGACGTTCGAATGATTTTTTGCACTTTGTCCAGTCCTCACCCCCCACGATTAACTCAAATCAGACCACGTGCAGCTGGCACTAAAGCTATTTAATATGAGAGAGTGCCTGGCCTGTCTCGAACCCGGAGGGATGGGTGGCTTGGTGTCTTGTGAGCGCGAGATCGAATCATTGGTCTTGTGTGCAACGCAGGGCACCTGACCACTGTGCCACATAGTCCTGCCACTGAAAAATATGCAAATGGATGTTATTTTTACTAGAAAATACAATTTTAATTATCATTATAACTACTCTCATCATAATAAATATCAGTGTTGTTATCATTCAGCGATACAGTTTTTTCGTTGAAACATAAGAAACATAGACATCGAAATAATTCAAAAGTTCGACTTTCTATAAACTTCGGTATAATTGATTGTTATATGAAAATCGAGAAAACTTGTCTTGATTAGCTGACTCGAGGTTGGTAAATTAGTCGTAGAAGTTCGGCTGACGTTTCGGCTATCCGCCTTCTTCAAAGCTTCAGCGTACGTAGTATTGGTCTGTTTGAGTGATTCAGATGGTCTTATATATATGCTGCCTAGGTCAAGTTAAGAGATTGAACGAAGAAAGGGCGCGAAATCTCGTGTGATGGTGACGCACTGGTCCTTCCGGTTCATTTCGGGATTTTGGGCTTTTATCCAAAATGCCTCAAGAGTCTTGCGCGTTGATGTATCTGATTGCTGCGCTAGAATTGTGACAATCACATCAAAATCCTTCTTGTTGTGTTTTTGTGCCTTATGTAAACCTAAATGTTTGATTTTATCTATTTTAGATTCACTATCTAGATGTTCCTTTATGCGGATGAAAAGTGGTCTACCCGTCTCGCCTATATATTCTTCCCCGCATGTTTTGCATGTTAGTAAATGAATTGTACCCGATCTCATACAATCCCCCTCTCTTCGGTTAGGGCAGATCATACAGTTTTTGGTGTTGCACAATCGATCATAAAGTCTATTGCGGATCAGCTGATGGCGTAGGGTGGGAGGTGGGATTGCAATAACTACCACGGAATTTTCAAGACCTCATCTTTTTAAGCACCTTTTAACCGCGCTACTAATTTCGTTTTGATATAAATGGTAAATTGAAAGGATCTTTATTCAGGTGCGGAGTATTATTCTTTCGGGACCTAATTCCACTTTTTGAATCTTTCCAAGTAGCAGATGTTTTGTAGCCGTTGGAAGTGGGCAATTTTTCGTCCACCACTCATCGATCACAGGTATGTAGATCATGACGAATCTCATTATTTCTGCTACTTTTGTACTTAGACGTTCTTCACTTAAAGCTGTGATCAGTGTTTGCTATCTAATACTGTGTTCTTAGGTGAAAGTTTTCGTACAGCATACGCTTGGGTGGGGAGTTATAGGTCTTATCACTGCGCTCAAATCTGTGAGACGAGCGAATGATCCTAAATTGGTGACAGAAATTCTGGCTCAGATGCCTAACGGAAGAAATCAATCCAAGGTATTAAAAGTGCTCTTGAGCACCTAGTTTCTGTTTCTTTATGTTTTGGCTTCACTCCAACAAAATGATTCAGAAGCCCCCACGAGGTAGATTGTCAACCTTGTACTTTGGATATTTGGAAAAGTTTTCTTATGTCGTGCAAGGTATGTAATAAGTGATTAGCTTTTCTTTGGCATTCTTGAGATTGGTGTTGGATGCAGAAGTTGGAAGCCCAATGTTCAAAGATGCCGAGCTATACACGCTGTCTGATCTTTAGTTCGACACTGCCTCAATCCAAGTCCCATTCCTCGGAGGCCGATATTTTGGTAATACACGTATTTACGAAAATTTTTTCGAATTTACGAAGACTGGTTCGTGCTCTGTAAGGACTTGGAGCGTTTTACTACACCTATATCAGAATTACAAGGAAAACCTATTCGGTCAGCATATGATGGAAATTAAGAACAAGACATGCCAGCTCTCATACTGCATCCGAACCTAGGTATAGACACGAAGACCTTCTTGAGCGACCGATGTGACGCAGTGAACAAGTAGAAAAATTAGCGGTCATTGGCAATGTGTTATAGATAATCTAAAATGGACGATTATAAAACACCAAGACGTGACTAATGACTAGTCACCCTTCTCGTATACTGGTGCAGCCAAATACAAATAATATTTTAGTCAGGCATTTATTAGTACTAAGACTTTCCGTTATTCAAGAACTACGAGTCACTCGCTGTAAACTGCTTGATCTTTAAACTACACACTAACTCATTGTTTTTTTTTTCTCTAAACTACCACAGCTAAAATGAGTAACAAGATCGCATCTATCAGGATGTTGGATGTCGGGACTTCCAAAGTGTGGTGATCAAAAATGGCCCACTGTCCTACATTCACGCGAATTACCTGTCAACATTAGCCACTGTGAAGCGATTTATCTGCACGCAAGTGATTGAACAATACTATCAAGTCTTTTGATAAGTTTTTGCGGTAGAGCAATAAGCACCAAATTTGTTAACCAGACGTAAACAAAATTGCTTAACAATAATATACTAAGTTTGCGTCATCAGCTTGAACAGATTTCTGCCATCTCTTAGAAACATGTCAATACCGCGCTCATAGAGTTCGTTATCCTTAAACTAAAAGATAGTTGTCAATCCTCGCCACATATGATTGATGTCTCAGAAATTCTTTTTGCTGAGGAAGTGCGCCACCGACCGGAAGAAGTAATTGTCCGACGGCGGCAAGTCAGGACTGTGCGGCGAATGATCCATCAACTTCAAGCCAAGTTCGGTCAACTTCTTCTCTATTAATCTGGCGACATGCAGCACTGTGCTATCTTGAAGCAGGATGAGATCGCGGCTACGTCGACGTTGCAGGGCCCAGATGCAGCGGTGCAAGTGCTCTCAGTAGCGTTTGACGTTGATCACCTCGCTGGCTGGCAACAAATCCCGATGAATCGGCTCTGTCCAATCCAGAAAGGTGATAAGATCAGCCTTTGAAACTTATTGACTGATGAGGAAATGCTTTTCTCATTGACTTGGTGGCAACTACTGATTCGGACGTCGTACTCATAAGAAAAATAATCTTTTCGTGTGATGATCTTGGCCAGAAACGGAGAGCGAATGTAACGACGTAGTAGTGCCTGAGCGGTGTTCCAACTGCTCTCAAATGTGCTCGTCTGTAATCCATAAACCCTTTTTCCACTTCCAGCTTGATATCTTCAAGATTTTGCTGATTGCCACATGGCCACAATCAGAACCGACGTAAAACCTCTAAATAGTCAAAGTCAAATCAAATCACCTTCATTCGCTTTGATGACGACCTCTCGATCAATTTCGCATAGACGTCCAAAGCGCAACTGGTCTTTCAACTTTTTGTTGTCCATGCCAGCAAGAAATCTTCAGGGTGTTCGCCTAGATTCAGGCCCTTAATCCTTTGCACGATTGATGTTCTTGAAAGTGGTGTGTGCATCATGCCCCATTTCGAACACGTAAAGCAGCAAGTTGCGATAAAGGCCTTGTTGAGAAGCTTACAAAGCGATTGATTTGTTGCCTGAGAGATAGCAAACGTGTGTTTGGGGTGATGGCGCATACTCTGGTTAGAGATTTTGAGCTATCTATGGCTAGTAGATTTGGCATAGTGATGGTGCAGTGGATCTTCGTTAAAGTCGCAGAGAATGTGTTGCCCCTCAGGCTCCACAAGTTTACTTCAAACTAGGGTGATTAAGAGCCATCAACATGTACGGAAAATCTTGTAACATTAGAGTCTTACGCTTTATGCGAAGTTTTCTGAGATAGAAAAGAACCTAATTTTAATATCAAAATTGCACCCCACATGTAAAACGCGTCTGCATAGCCTATCAATCGCGCGCTATCTTTTCTCAACCACCACTTATCGTAACGACAAACAAAGCGCGGCGTTTGTGGAATTCAAGTTCATTTTCCCCTGCTATATAGTAGTAAAAAAGATATTTTTGGAAAAAAAGCACGATAACTTAAGCGGGAAAACTTAAGCTATCGCATAGTTTTTGTAATCTAAAAAAGGAGCTTCGTTTTAAGAGAAATACATATGTAAAATCAAAATTATCTCTTTTGCTAGATTTCTGTGAAAAAGAATTTCAGCAAGCAAACACATCATGAATTTTCAATGACTCTAGCTGTCAAACACTGCAAGCAGCTCAAGGAAATAATTTTGTTCAGCGAATTACAAGCACTATAATAATAAAGCTTCGCTATACGTGTAAATGCGTGTAAATGATAACTTTATTTCCAATGCTGCAGCGCTGTGAAAGGCCTCAAAAAACAGGCTTGTCATGAATTCCGCGAAGGCCTAAATTCTCGATTGATTACTAACATTCTGATGAAATGTTCCTGTTCAGCAAAGGAGATCCGTTCCTTTTTCTGTGTAGTTTAACTGAAAAAAAAATGGTTTTTCTTCAACTAATTTAGCGATCGGAGACAGATGGTGGGTGCCAGGGTGGAATTTGGTCAAGATCTATAGTGCGTATGTTGTACGGTACCTTCCAAATTGTACACCTTGAAATCTATCAATATGCTTTATATCTGACGAACCACAACAGGATGATAGTAGCGTTACACACTTAAATGTATTGATCGAATCTCTCCACAGCTTTTCTGAGAGTCTCAGAATTTCTCGCAAACCATTCTGCGGTCATCATCAGCGTTATTTCTATCGAGAATAGGCGAATCTGATTTCAAAATAACTTGGCTCTCAAATCGCTCGCAAATGGAGCTATATCTGTTTGTCAAGAGCCCAAACACTTTCACTCCTGTTTTCGTCGATTGCTTGGCAAGGAACATAACGTTTACGTTCTCTCAATCCGTGGTATATTCGACATCCGCCGTTTGTCAGCTCTACGTATTGCATAACTGGTTCATGCTTTCGAAATGCTCTAATGTATTTTGAAGGTGAGATAAACGGTTTAGAGTTCGTGGCTTGATGCTGTGCCCTTCAAGCACATTTCGGAACTAATTTTCAAGACACACCGTCTGTGATACCCGAGTCATTGATAGAGCTAAGGCGTCATCCCACGTCTCTGCTAAAAATTAGAGCTCTTTAACGGCCATCAAATTGATGACTGTTTCGTCAGCTCCATGGGTACAATATGCTCATCCCAGTCGAGCAATTTAATCAACTATTGCACTACCTGAGCGAATAAACCCCTTGATACGATGTCATCGTGTTGGAAACCTTTTCCTGTGTAAATTTACGAGTGTCATTATCAATTAAACAGTGTTTTTTCTACTTTTTTTGAAAAATAAGCGATTAGCGAAATTCATCTCATGAGATTATAGTCACGATAAGAATGTGATCCATCTAGGCAAGTTTATGTTGCAGTCTTCTATGCTCATATAGTTCACGTCGTCCAAAAGCTAAATATAACCTATTCTTACGAGAAATGTTCAGCAACGGAGCAGGTAACCGCGGTGATGGCGATGGCTTTTCTTCGCAATCATTTTTGGATAACCCTCATATGTACAAACTTTATCTGTGCTGTTTTTACTCGCCAAATTCTCACTACGGTCTCAGTTAAGACATGAAACTTTCAGTCGTTAGTACAAATAGACTGTTCTTGATTTGTCAGTATGCCATTGACATTATCTGTACAGGTGATAGGTAGAATGTTACACGACGAAGTTGCGAAATGTGGACGTTTTTACAGAAATTTTGAGACTTCAAAACATATTCAATGTGGAACGTTTAAGGTTCAAATGAATTTGCTCAATACTTGCCACTGTCAATGGCAACGAGTACACACATTCGGTGATATCGACGTGACTTTGAAAAACGCGAAATGGGAACTGCAAGAGATAAGCAGTCTGGGTACGACAAATGTGGCAAATTGGGACAAGTCTTAAACTCATTAGCTCCTTTGAAGTAAATGGCCCAACATTAAATTAGGAAAATGTCACCAAAAATTTATATAACATTTTAGTCGGGTTTATCGATGCCCTTATAGACAAAGAGCTCATGATCATGATTTTCAATCAATTCAATCCAGCTCATGATTTTTTGATTCACAGAAGAACTGATTTTAGCTGTTGATCTTTCACATCATGAAAGTATTCAACTATAGACTTTCCCATAAAAATTTTGAGTTTGGACTACTTGGCGGGGGCGCGTGTGACTTAGTGAATAATGGTGTCGTGCAAAACAACGCGTTGTCCAATCCTGCCTCTAAAGCTCACTATACTTTCCACTCCTTCGGGGCCTACATACTTGGAGAGGCTTGTCTAGGCAAAAAGCAGAACTAACTTTATACATTGGTATACCATTCGCTTTATTATGAAAGCCAATTATTCTCTCAGTCACCTAACGATGCTGGATGAAGTCGAATGCATCGCGCCTTCTTCGAGAATTGATCAATGCGAAAAGCTTCACTCTTTTTTAAAATTTTATGCTGATTGGTGGCAAGGATGAATAACTCGTTCAAAAATAAGAAATAAATCGAGAGACCGCCTTTCTCGAAACCTCGTTATGTTAATAATACAATTTGCGAGAATGAAAAGATTAGGTTGAAAGCTCTTCTCGATCGATTGTCTTTCATTTCGTTCTCTGGATTTCTTGGTTGCTTGTGGCTAACGTCTCGCGCCTCCTTCATAGCCTAAAGGTAATATTCGTTGTAACATTACCCATCACCTGTCCTCCCGTTGGTCGTCGAGTAACTCGAGCGGGTACCAGCCACTCCTCCATTTTTCCCTATCGCGTGAAAGAGTAGCCCAGCGAGTCCTCCTGGCTTCAGCGATTCGCTGAGCAGCACATTTTTCTTCAATACTTTTCGTGAAGAAATCGAAGGAAGGGGTCGGTGGTCTACCTGTAGAGGTTTGATGTCCTGAGGATTTTTAGTCGGTAACGGTTCGCGTCAATCGGCTACCGTAACAGCGCATCACATCTCCGATCCACTTTATTTTCTATATCCTAACGTGTAGGACGGCGTCCGTGATCTTCAATCATTGACGTAGGTCGGAAGTCCAGATTCTTTCTCTCATTTGCGAGATACGGGATACTTCTAACATTGACCTTTCGACTGCGCATTCAATAACGCCAAGTGATCTTTCATCCTGCTCACGTAGCGCAAAGGCTTCTGCTGCATACGTTAGGGCAGGGATAATTGTCGAGTCGAAAAGGTTGGCACGGAGTCGGATGTTCTTAGTCCTCTTCACTACATCTTCGATGCTCTTAAACTTTCCTCAAGCCGCTCGTTTCCTCCTGCTCAACTCTGGAGATAGATCGTTCCTCATGTTGATTTCGCAACCTAAATGGACGTAACTGGAACACTCAGAAATTTTCGTTCCGTTGAGCATGAATACGGCGTTGGAAACCCACCCGTTCCTCACGAAAACCGTTTTTGTTAGATTTAGTTGAAGGCCAATTTTTTCACAGGCGTTGTCGAAGTCGGCCAATAGTCGTTCCACTTGGCTGATGCTTGGGGTTATGAGAACGATATCGTCAGCAAAGCTAGGATGGTTTATTAGCCGACCGCCAATTTTCACTCCGATATCGCCCCATTTTAATGTTCGCATGACATTTTGGAGGGTGGCAGTGAATAATTTTGGCAAAATTATATTGCCTTGTCGAACCCCTCTTTCTACGTCGATGGTGATGTTCTTGTAGCATGGAAATATTTTGGTGGTGAAATCTTTATAAAGCTCAGGATCGTTATGTACCGAATAGGTACGCCCTGGTTATCCAGAGCCTCTACAGCAGCTTCTGTTTCCACTGAATCAAAGGCTTTCTTCAGCTCGATGAAAGTGAGACAAGGTGATTGTCGTACTCTCGTGAAACTTCAATGAGTCTTGTGATCTTGTGGATGTGGTCTATGGTACTAATTCCTTTTCGGAGCTCTGCTTGCTCGCATGGCAGTGCTTCGTTCAAGGTTCTCTCAATCCCGTTCAGGATAACTTGAGAGAAGGGTTTATAGACAACGGACAGCAGACATATTGGGCAATAGTTGCTTGTGTCGTGGAGGTCTCCCTTTTTGAACAGCAATACGGTCTTGCTGGTTTTTCATTGAATGGGAACCTTGCATTCTGACAGATAGCGAGTGAAGAGCCGAGCCAGGGTGTTGTTGAGAACTGGCGGTAGGTTCTTCAGGTGTTCTGGTCTAGTCCTGTCTGGACCGGATGTTGTTCTGTTCTTTACCGACGATATAGCTTTCGGGGTCAGTGGAATGAGGCCCAAATTTGTTACCGTTTTTGGCATTTTGATGCCCAACGTATAGTTTGCCAGGCACTAAACGTGGGGACTGGATACTCACGAGTAGCTTGTTAGTCTCTCTCGAAGGAGCGGGAGGAGCTTATCTGTTGGAAGCAACTCATAACCGCCTCCCATGCACTTTCCATTCGTTTGATTGCAGGCTTTTGGCCGACTTGACTCGTAGAAATCGAGTTATGTCAAGTCGGCGCTGCAGAAGCAAGGAGCTCATCCCCTGAATCCACCTGCGTCTCTGGGAAGCACACGATCGCCTTTAGCACTTGTTTATTCTCCTATCCACCACCTGAAGACTCGCCGCGTGTCCTCGCGGCTATCCGGGCGGGATCCCTCAAAGATTGAGATCCGTGGTGAAATAACGTTACTTATGTGATCACTTACTGAGGGAAAATGAAAATGTAGGGCATTGATAAGCGACTAGTGAATCAGGGAAAACTACTCATCATGCAATCTAGTCTGAGGACTACCTATTTTGCTAATGCAGGGTGACGCATAAAACCGTCCCCTTTCCCCCCCCCCCCCCCTTCGTCACTAGGTCAAATTAACGATAGGTGTCAGTTAATACCAGAAAATCAATCTGAGATAAGGTGCCATATGGTTGGTTATGTTAAGGCACTCTCCTTTTCTGCTCATCTTCTGATTTCTGGGATGTATTCAGGAAACTTCAAAAGTTTTTCGCGACGATGTTTTCGATCCGTGCCCTAGGATTTCAGCTACTACTTCGAAGCCTTCATCGTTGCCCCTTTGTATTCTGTATATACCTACAAGTTTGTTTTTGTCTTTATCTACTTTTCCATCAAGATGTTTCTAAGCGATGTGTAGTGGTCTGCCTGTTTCGCCAATGTATTCGTCACTACATGTCTTACATGCGATAAGGTATATTGCACCTACGCTCATGCAGTAGCCGTCTCTACCGTTGGGACAAATAACGTAGTTCCTTTACATAGACGGTATACAAGCGGTTTCGGACTAATTGACGACACAGTGTGTCAGGGGAATTCCTGCAGTTGCCACAGAATATTTAAGACCACTGTTTTTTAGGCGTTTTCTAATAACGTCGCTTACTTCCTCTATTATAAAAGGTAGTATGAGGACCACCTTGCTATTTAGGTGTGGCACCCTGATGTTTTCATTGTGAAGCTTTTCGCAAAAATAAAAGTAATACTGCTGCTCGCTCGAATCACTCGACGTCAAGGGACGGTAGGTGACAGGTGATCATGAAAGTTTTTTTGGAATACCTCAAAGTCAGCCAAATAAACTAACCTTGCTTATCCGCAAGAGTGAGAGGACACGTGAAAAGCCTAAAACTTGGGATGATTGAAAAATCGAAAAGCTTGGACGCAGATGAGAGGAAAGCAGAGCGAGAATAGTAATGATGTTATCTGGAACTCAGTAAGCGCTCTAAAAGGTGACAACACATTCAAACCCGATTTAGGCTCCAGATTTTTAGAACAACTCAGCACTCGTGTAGTCTTTTTCCACATCGTGTCATACGGTTAAATCAAATTTAGGCAGTTAATTCAGTACAATATCCTAAATACTTTAGACGAAGTGGCTGCTTTGTTCTTGCTGGCGTAGATATAACCCATAATTATTGATTGAACCAACATTTCATGTGGTCTGTTATTGGGTTCCTCTAGCTCGCGATACACGTGTTCGACCTTACAGTCTCGTCAGTCGTGTAGAACCTTTCGTCTTTCAGTCTTTTCAACCAATCCTCTCCGGGGCGCTACTCTCCCTATAAAGGGATGACGAAGACGAACGATTTACACTGTAAGTCAAGTGATATTATTATGGAACATACAGTGCTGTACACTCAGTTACGCTTTGGCTGGTATTTTTTACAATGTTATACCTTTATTTCGAGTGTTTCATTAAGAGCACGCTCAAATTTCAATATATCTCATAATTATCACTTGAGCCAACATATCATGTGGTTTGGTAATGGGCTCTTGCACAGACCGATACACGTGTTTCGAACTTACATTCTCGTCAGTTGGGCAGAACCTGTTGTTTTTCAGTCCTTCCAACTAATTTACTCTGGAGCCCCACTCTCTCCATAAAGTGTAGATCGTTCGTCTTTGCTACCTCTTCGTAGTGGCAGTAGGGCTACCACGAGGATTGGTTAAAAACTGAAAGTTGACGGGTTCTACTCAGCTGACGAGACTGCAGGTCAAAACACGTGAAGCGGACTGCATAAGAACCCATGAGCAGTCCACATGACATGATAGCTCAGTCAATAATTATAAGATATATTGAAATTTGAGCGTGGTCATAGTGAAACACTTAGAATAAAGGTAGATATAACTGTCACTATTGAGCTCATAATAATTTGAGCATGTTACCTTATCATTCACATAAAATTCATTTCTAAAGTGCACTCTGCTTCCTATCAAAACCTTCCTATCAAACCAGGGGAGCGCGCGTAATGCTGCGATACACATAAACCGCAGTAGAGATAATTCTATATCTGTTTACTTCTCAAAAGTCGAGTATGATACCGGTCACCAACGACTTGCTCTGCTCCGTTGTAAGATAGTACTTTTCAAAAGTTTTTCAATACCATTTGAAGTTTTGAAACACTTAGTAAGTGAATAGTACTTTTCAAAAGTTTTTCAATACCATTTGAAGTTTTGAAACACTTAGTAAGTGAATAGTACTTTTTCAAAAGTTTTTCAATACCATTTGAAGTTTTGAAACACTTAGTAAGTGAATAGTACTTTTTCAAAAGTTTTTCAAATGCCATTTGAAGTTTTGAAACACTTAGTAAGTGAATCAATTTGTTCATGTCGAATCAAAGCGTGTAATGATAGTAAAGTGTTCGAAATCGGTAGATTTTTGGTAACCTCAGCCACTATAGCAGTGCATCCACGTCAGTGATTTGCACAAAGAATGCAAAGACAATGGGTTATCCTAAAAAGTTTATTAACTCTATAGGGCTTACAAAATCATAGCAAAATAATGGACTGATAGTTTGTTCAGAAATCGGAAAAAAAAAACAAATCTTCAGCTATTCGACAATTGTGCAGAATAAACCCTATCGAGGATAACATTAGCATGTCATAAAAGTGGAGCAGATTATGCATGACATCTATGGTTTTGCCATCTTTCACACTAATAAGATTATTTTTTAAATTCTGTCCACTTTTATTTTTACCACGCTTCACTATCTGTTGCTTGTTTAGTCTTTAATAGCGGCATTATGGAATTTAGGACTTTGAAGAACGGTTATGCACCAATTCAAACTTCTTTCTGTGGTCATCGCACTATAATTCATCTGTGCAAAACCATGAAGCCCACAAGTAGATCTAGATATTCTATCATCCTATCATAATCGATTAAAAAATACAACAAATTATTAGCTGTAAAAACAAAACACCTTTTTGAGCATACCACCGAATTGCCTACCCATTTCAGCACATTTTGAGATAGCAGTTCCTTTCTCAGGAATGATGTCGTTTTGCACGTGCATTTTCTCCCTTTTTGTTTTTCCAATCTCTTTTTGCAACTGCCACAGTTTATTTGATAAGCTTCTGTCGTGTCTTCTCAGTTGCTAAAGTACACTGAAAATTACATTGAAGATGAGCTGGTAAAAGCTTTTCTCTCTTCAGTACACGAGAAGTTTGTTTTATCGCATTTTCGAAAGATTCCAACGGTTAGAATTTGATGCGATTAAAAAGAACATAAAGAGCCTTGGAAAATCGAGCTCGTCTGTATCCCACCTAAATAAATTCTCCTTCTTTGACTTTAGCTCTTTCGAAATTGAGCTTATACGTTATTTCGCTCTTTTCCGCTCGTTATTGCCAGTTCCTGTATTTTATATCGCTAATAATTGTTTTCTTGAATTGCAGGAAGACAAACCTGAATAAGAAGAATTATATGTACCTCATGCAAAGTAATCTGTATAAAATGACAATATCACGCAATAAGTGAGAAAATGTCCGAAAAGCGACTCACTTCTCATTATTTTTTTTAGTTGACAAGCTTGTTTCCTCTGATCAACCCGGCGCGCGGAAGAGTCGAAGGAATTCTGTTCGAGACAGTTTACTTCTTTCAAGAACCTACTGGAGCAAAAATAAGCTCGGAAGCATTTATTTGAAGTTCCTCCACTACGAGTGTAATTGAGACACCTGTAAATCACAGAGCAAATCGAACTCTTTGCCACGTTCATCTAGCACTTCAGAAATCCGCTCAGTTATCTTCAAAGTTTCCTCTTCATCAAGAAATTGCTGTCTGTAGAAGCACCTTCACATAATGTTTATAAATTCATCGATGCCAATCACCTTTCGCTGGCACGACCATCTTGAAGACTTTTAATCCGCGTATCCTCTAATCGTCAACAGCGCCGATAAGTCGTGCAGGGCACTCAGTTTCCTTTTCCTCTTCCTATAGACACGTGCTCGATTTTATGTCTAATTGACTCGGCCTGCGTGTTTAAGTCAACCTATGAGTAAAGCAACACTTTTCAGGAAGAAACTATTCTAAAGCTTATTTCAAGGAACGTGCTGTGCACTATTTCCTGTTTATCATTCTTGATGTGATTCAGATAATAATTCCCATGTTCTCATTATTCTCTACGGCTTCCAACAACTTCAACTATTTTTTTGCTCTACCCATACCTAAGTAAGCGAAATGGTAATATCACTCGCCATAAAACGTTCGTTTATAGCAAATAAACCTTGTTCGCTTTTCTCGTCCTCTGCTCGATTTCCAAACAAAGTTCATCGCTTCGCTCCTCTGCCATGCGCACGTTGAAGCTTTCGATGATGGTTAGAAGTGTTTACTTGCGCAGTAATATTACGGTTAAGGATAGCATCACGACTCACTTTTTCACGACTTTCTTCTGCTGCCCGGGGTACCTCGTCGAATTCAGCTACCGTTATGTCGAGCACATGTGAAGCCTTGTAAAAAGTACAAATTTACTGAACTGCCCAGAGAAATTTATTTTTATTTACTTTGGAAGGGAAGTGTCACATCAGAAGTCTTGAAAAGTGCAGATAATTTTATTACAATTTAAAAACGAGACTATATGCTAAGTAATATATGATTAAGCAAATTAAAATTTTCTGACAAAAGAGTGACGTTGCAGTTCCAGACATCACAAAAACTGTTTCTTTCGCAACGTTTCTATACTATTATACGGCTCTGTACTTATCTGTCAAACTGCGAAAATAAAAACCGATTTTATTGGCTGGACAGAGTCTTGCTGGGTTTTCTGTTGAATGGTGAACTTGCATTCTGACAGGTAGCGAGTGAAGAGCTGTGCCAGGTTGTTGATGAAACTAGCGGTAGGTTCTTCAGGTGTTTTGGTTAAATCCTGTTTGGACTGGGTGTTGTTCTGTTTTTCACAGACGATATAACATATCGGATTTCAGAAGGGAGGTCCGGCGAGTCGACAGATTCATCCTCTTTCAATTTATATGACGGTAAGAGGACGTGGCTAGCGAGCAGATCCGAGTAGTATTGGGGGGTGATTTCCTCCATTGCTTTTCTGTAAGCTGTAAGTGTCCCATCAGGGCGTAGGAGTGCAATAATCTTAGTCATGTAATTAACGAAGCTCCGCTGGGCTTCGCACATGCTCCTCCAAGCTTTTGCAGCTTTTGCCATGACTGCTGCTCGCCTCTTTTTGAGGACTTTTATCGTTTTCTGCAGCATTTCGCCAGTTCGGAAGTGACGGTTCGGTTGCCTGTGGCTCGTGCGATTCCACGTTGTCGTATCAGCCCGAGTGTCTGCGGAGACAAGCGTCTCTTGGTGGCTTTGGGAGGGCTTTCATAACGCTAAAGTAAAAAAATTTTCTATGAGTCATGATATTCCATCCTATATTTTTCATGATATTCTATTATAAAAGATTTTTACAAATGTGTGGGCCCTCGAAAATGGGAAAGATTTGATCACTGCCAATCAGTGTACAATGAAGTACTTTTGTCGTAATCACTGTGCGAGCCACTTTTCATTGTAATTGTGCTAACACTAAAGTTTTTTATCCTTTTCATTGTATACCGCCTTTATCTCTTCGATTTTTACCTTCACTAGCACAATTACCTACTTCATTGATTTGCAGATACGACCGTTACAGTAATTCAAATTCAAGATGGGTCAGATAAATGTTTTGAGCCAGTTCCTGTACTTAGATTACTAACAAACCTAGTGAGCAACTATATATAATAGTTATTCCTTTATTTCGAGTGCTTTGCTTAGACCACGCTCCAATTTCAATAGATCCTTTCATTATTTTTTGAGCCAACTTGTCATGTGGTCTGGTAAGGGCTCTTGTACAGCCGGATACACGTGTTTTGTCCTTACAGACTCGTCAATCGGGCAGGACCCGTCGTCTTTCAATCTTTTTATAATCAGTTCTCTCGGGAGCCTTACACTCCTTATAGAGAGTCATCGAGGACGAACGTTTTACACCCTATGTCAAATGAAAGCCTGCTGGGTGTTGATGTGAAATTGAACCACTCCTCTGGCAACGACTCACCTCATAAATAACTATTTCACCCGAAACAAAATCATGAGATATGTGAATAACAGTTTTCATTAAATAAAAATTAAACCTTTCAAGACCACGTGTACCTGTCATTTTACACGCGCAATCTCATGGTTTTTTCGACGAGCTTCTAGAGAGCTGTAGCAACGAGGAGAAAATTATGTAATTTCCTTCGGATTGTATAGTGTTGATTACATTCGTAATTACTTGAATTTTCACTAAATCAAGTACTTTTACTAAAGCTCTAGCAGTTGTTCGATAGTTTGAGAAATGGCAATTCTAGATATAAACTTGATTAGAAATTACTTAATTTAACGCCGCTTGCGGTGATAAAGTGCTACAATATACTCAATGATGTAAAGTGGTGTACATGTTACATTTTGTACACAAATGTACATAAATGGGTATATGAACTTGATTATTGAATTAATTCTTAATTGAATCTGCTGGCAGCGCTGTCGTAACGACAAACACAATTTACGTTTTCACCTTTGAAGTGTTCTGCGTATGCACCGTTATCGCATATGCTTGACTTTGCAGTAGATTTAATAAGCAATCAACAGCTCAAAAAGTTCAAATTCCGAAGACTTACTTCGTTCTTTTCTTTTATTGTGCTGTAGCAAGGGAATCAAATCACGTTTCACATTCTGAGTAATTGGTCCGTCGCTTGAACATCGCAGTGGATGTATCAGCACTTGTATAGTGACATTCGTCCTCTAGAGGCAATTTATAATTGGAACGAATTATATGTTACTGAGGGCCTCCTCAAAAAGTTTTTTTTTTAGTTGAAAGAACACCCACGCGTCTTAAAAATTCCCACTTGAGTACAAAGCCACGTCAATGAGCAAACACTACGTCTTCATTTCATATGTTTTGACGATATGTAAAAGTGTAAAATCAAAAGACTTTCTCTTTAATGTGAAGGTTTTTCAAAAAACTAATGTGGCGTGACTTCTAGTACGCAGTCGGATCTAGCCTTGTCAGATCCCACAATCATCGGTTTGTAGAAAAGTTCTTTGAAGGAATTTCATATTTCCGGCATAAATTTTTCAATACTTATACTGTGTTGTCAATCTTTTGTTTGGAGTATTCATTCAGCAATCAGTAATTTATACAACAAGCATCGATCGTTAGCATCTCACCATGAATATCAGTGCCGGTTAACATTTTCCCGTGTTGCCTAGAATTTTGCACTGCGCAACATCCTTTTGAACAAACTGGTATTTTTTCCTTTTCCACACTCATACTTGGAAAATACCGCGTTTTTGCTTGATTTAGTCATCTTGCAGCTTGAATTGTGAAAATTAAAACGGCTTATTTTATTTATTGTATGGCTATTGCAAGACTCTATAGCAGAAAAAATCAAATTTTGTTCACACTCAAGAAGTTTTTGCTGAGCAAAGCTTTTCCTCAAAAAAAATTTAGTTATTATTTGACAGCACTAATTTCGACAGATCTAATAGTGTTTTTTCTATAAAACTTTCTATAGCTTTGCAACACTGGCGTAAAGATTGCATTCCAAATACGGCACGCATACGTTTCACCGCTTTGTAGATGGACTTGTAAAACCAACATCATGCCATCAACTTTCAATAACCAGTCGATAGCTTAGATCTCGAAGAATTCAGTAAGGTTTTTGCTTTGTAGGATAATATCTCTTAGCGCGCTGTATCGATGTGAGCAATATTGTGCTGCACATTTGAGTACTTCTCGCTGGGCAGAGCTTTTCATTCACACTTTCAACAATTATTCAATAGCACAAATCTCAAAAATATCGATGACATGTTTAGTTTTTCAAAAATAAGTATAAAAAAACTTCTTGCGCAGTATTAAAGCTAAAATAATATTGCTCCTCGCATGCCGCATGAGAATTGCGCTGTGCGATCGAGACACAGCATTGAATGCGAAACTCAATATTCTTTTAGATTGAACAACGCCGTAGAAAATTTGCTGAAAAAAACCAGGCCTATTATTAGAGTCGTTGAGATTTTGCAACTGAATGGTTATCAAAAGGCTGAATGAAAAGCTATGTCCAACGAAAGATGCTTGAGTATCACATGAAATATCATTTCTATTATTGCAACATAATTTTGAAACTGCTCAAAAATAACAGGTGCTCTTTGAATATCCAAGATCTGAGCTATCGAGTGAGTACTAAAATGTCTGGAAAGAGCAAAAAAAACCTTTTTCATATGTTTGGTTAGATGAGAATAGCGACAAACTATTCATCGTTTTCAGATTCTCAATCACCATTATAACTTTTGAATATTTTTATGATATAGCGAAATAAACTGGCAGATTTTTATCAATATGCTCTTTGTACAGTTCATACGATTGGCGGGATTCCAACGTCAGTGTGATTACATAGTCAGGGAGCTTTTCAATTAGATACCAACGTTATATTTGTACCAAAAGCATACTATACGTGAACAAAGTCGTATAGTATCAAAATATCAAGAAAAAAAAACTCTAGATTTATTTTTAAGCTGATGAAAAAAACCCTAACAAGAAAAGCAACAATCGCGTGCCGGTAGAGATTTGCACCGCCTGTTGCGATGACAACTGATGGTCTCGGAAAGGCTAAGACTCTTTTCTCTTAGAGGGCGACTGATGAAGCAAAATGTAAAGCTCGATCTCACTTTCTCTGCTGTACCGTACTTCCAAAAAATATCTGCTAGACCGTATTCTCACAAAGTAAGCACGTCGCTAGAATCGAAAACAATGTCCTATCATATGATTACTGGTCTTGGTCTAAAAAGAGCTCTGTCCGGTACGGTCTAAAGCTCAGGTCTTACACCAGAGAACATCAAACGATCAAAAGACCTTTTAAAAAGCTGATATATTTTTGAGTTTTTTGAAGCTCGGGCTATAGTATAGCTTTGAGCACTCTGAAGAAGAAGTTTTGTCCAACGAAATATAAGCGAGATAAGAGAACAAATACTTGATTTTATGATATATGATTTTCAGCTTTTGAATAATTACTAACACTCCTATGAAAAATTCTTCTTCAGCGAGTCAAATCGATTTTATATTGTTCGTTCCTAATCAGAAAGGACCAAAGAGACTTTATCAAAAAGCGGCCATCTATCGAAGAAGCCAGAGATTTAAGCTTCAAATGCTTACTGAAAGTGCAATGAAAAGCCTTTGTCCAACAAAAACGACCGTTTCTTATTCGTCGCCGTCTAAGATAAAGAAATCGAAACTGGCTTGAAAAGTGCTCTACTTCCGGATATAGCAGCTATATAGAAGACGTCAACGAAGCACAGCAGTAACTGCTCTACAGCTTCGGTGGATATACTCACAATTAGACTAAATTCGTTGAGAAACAACAGAAGATTCGTTACTCCGCTCCCTTGCTGTGCTGCTGAATGCAGTCGTTCTGTCTTTTCTTCTTTATATCCACAAGATTTCGGTCTAAATCCGCAACATGTTCCGTCACTAGTAACGACCACTCATCGTAATTTCGTCAAACCAATGCAAGTTCATCCTTGAAGAAACGGCAGTTGATTTACTTGAAAACTTGCTTATATAAACCGTTAAGGCCGCAATTTTTTCGTCATATCCTGCATTCGTTTCCAGAATTCGTTTTTCGTTCATATAGCTAAAGTTTTATGTAGGATATTCAAACACTGAATACAGCAAAATTAGAGAGAAAAAACAGTGAGAATAAAAAGTTCATTCGTCCTTATAGCAGTAGACTGTATATTAACCGTAATAGCACGTAAACGCTTACGATAAACTTGTCTCAACATTTCCACTTTACAATACCTGCTTTCTCTAGATAATAAAAACAAACCCTTTTATCTTTGATTTCAACAAAACTTCGATTTCTCCTATTTTCAAGCAACAATGCAAAATAGTTAATACCATCGAGCTACTGAAAACATTACAGTGTGGATATTTACAGTTAGTAAGCTAACAGCTTAAATATGATGGAATAAGCTAAATCTCCACCACATCTACCCAATGATTTTCGACTGTTCACGAGACATAAACGGTATTAGAAGAACGATGAGCCGTTTTTGAAGTTACTTTGGTGATAACGTAATTTAACAGGCCTTCGAAGGCGCATGCTTGTTTTGAAGTGAGTCTGTACACAAAATTTTCACGTACCTGATAGTCATTTCTTGAACCCATGCATGTGATCTGTTATAGCTACTTCTACACTGCAATACACGTGTTCCGGTTTTGCAGCTTCGTCATTGCACGATGCCTGTTCGTTCAGTCATCTCCTAGGGAATCTATCCCTTACATTGATAAGTCGACGACGATCGTTGTATACATGTCGATAAGTGATAAAATCACTAAACGCTCAGTCTTGCGCGTGTAAGACGTTTGTCGAAAAACGATTTTTTGAAGAAAGAGTGCAGAATATGATAAAAAAAACTGCGGTCTTAACGGTTTGTATAAAAAAAAGCCCGCTTATCTCCAATATATATCAGCTTCATGTGAGAGTGAAACTCTGGAGTGGGCGTTTCGTTTTCACTGTCATTTGCAACTGCGGCCCTCAACGGCTTGTTTAAGCGAGCTTTCGAGTTTCACAAAGAACAACTGATGTTCCCTCAAAAATGCACTTACATCTATTCAACGAAGTTACGACGAGTAGTTGTCACCAATAACGGAACATGTTACGGATCTGAATCGAAATCCCGTTAATATAAAGAAAAAAAAAGGACAAAATAACTGCGTTCAACTGCACAGCAAAGGTGCGGAGTAATGATTCTTTTGTTGTTTCTTTACGATTTTGAGGATTATGAAGACTACGCGCACCATCTACGGGGTTGATCGCGCGGAAGTCGGCTTGATCGACCAGCGCGACGTCGCCTGCTGTCGACGACGGTCCCCAAAGGATTGAGCTGATAGCTACTGGATATTCAGTCTGCAAGAGTTTCTCACATTACTGCTCTTAAGACAATGCTACGATGAAATAATTACATATTCAAAGATGCTGAATGATATGAAAAATTTTATGGTGTTTGAGTAGCGAGCTCCCCGCTATGGATGAAACGCGGGTTCTAATCCGAACTGAGGCTCAAAGTTTTACATATACCTCAAATTTTTAGACATCTGGTTATTACATTCTAGCACTGCTTTAGGAGCGGCTCAACGAAATTTCTATAGATTATACATATGCATATTTATGAATACTTTAAATATATTATATTTACATAAATTTGTATATATTTACATATATATATATATATATATCAAGTAGTTACCAGTCAACTGAGTTCGGTGCCGTATATGTATACTGACCCAATTCAGTTGATTCTTGGTCAGTAACAGTTATGATGCATTTTATCGAAGATAGAGTGATAGCGAAGCGGGCACTAGCCTGAATTCTTCCAAGAATTATAGTCTCGCCTTTTTAGGAAATCGGATCAACCTCTTACTCCAAAAATGTTGAGACATTCTTGATCGACACATCCCAGGTTACCTAAATCCTGCCGATATCAATACCAGAGGACCAAAGATGGAGAATCTAATGAACGTAGTGTCTTGGTGGGCGGCCCTCATTTTTTTCATCAACGATAAAGACACATAACCGTCTGTCGACGCCACAAATTTTGCTATTTTACCCAAGGCTTTCAAAAAATTCTGTCAATATGCTTTCGTACATCATATACTAGCCAACGAAGGCTTGAGAACCAGGCGCAAAAAAGCAGAAACCATCGCTAACACTTGGTCTTTTTTAACCTGTTTTTCAAAAATTTTGCGCTGTAGCATAGAAGAAATGGTAAGCAAAATGGGTGTCAGCAGTGTAACGGGTACAACAAGCGCTCCCAAAAAGAGTGAGATACGAATTCTAGTCCCGCCTGACGCGAAAGTTTTGCACATCACTCTACATCAGTGGGTATATCTGAAACATCATACCAGCACAAGAAGCGGTTGGATAAAAAGAATATCTTTGCTCTTTTCCAAATTTTCTAACTTTTCACCTCTGCGCCACCCAATTTTTTCAAGCTTATACTAAAGCTGTCAAAATCTACCCTACTGAACATTGATGTGAATGGTTACTCTTGCTCTCCTCGGAAGCTCCTTCATGGTCGATTAAGGGAGAGCTGGCAAAATTGCGAATAACTTCCAAATAAGTAGAGTTTGAAATACTCTGACAGTTCGAATGAATGCTGCATAACAACCTATTTGCTACCAAGATCGTGTAAGAGTCATGTTTCTGTTGAAAATGATCTAGTGGTGATACACGATCCGATACTAAGTAAGGAGCAATGCGAAATAAAAGAAAGTGCAACTGGTTAAGCACGCGCCCCGCAATAGGTGAAATGCAGTTTCGAGTCCCCTCTGACGTCACAGTTTTGCACAACATTCAACATCATTGAGCATAACGATTCCGTCAGGCCTCCTGTCTTTTTCGCTTTGCTATCTGTTCTCAAAGCAGCTTTACATACGTCATCAACTCTGTTTTCTGTATTCTCTTCCTAATTTTCGTTGTCTCTATATTGAACACACGATACACGGAGGTCGCATAGAAAAAACAGTTCTCTGTGCTGACAACTGCTAAAACTAAGATTTAGCAAATGCTTGATACTTCTTGATGAATCAATATAAGTGTTAGTGGTTTTCAATTGCCATAGAAGACACAAGTTTCTGACTCTTTTTTTCCTCTCACAATAAAACCAGTGTTCTTTGCGTGGCAGAAATTGTAGGTGCACTGAATGGACCAAATCGTGTTCAAATCCCAAATCGACTATGTAACTCACAGCCTCCTTTTGCACTGTTCTGATAATGCTTGTTTTTTCGACTTCTTGTCTTTAAGTGATCTTCTCGAAAGAATAGGGACGAAAGACCGTTTTAATAAGATTCATTTCTAATGTTCTGATAGGACCACGCTCAAATTTCGAAATATCTCATTGTTATTAATTGAGCCAACATGTCATGGGGTCTGGTAATGGGCTCTTGTATTGCACAATATAAGTGTTCCGGCACTGGCAGCTTCTTTAGTCGAGCGGAGCCCTTCGCTTTAGCTAATCGTCTCGACAGACAAGGCTGCAAGGCCGAAGCACGTGTTTCGGGCTGTAAAAGAGCACTCTTTGCCTAAGCACCTCCCTTTGGTTTAAGTCAGAATATTAAGCGCCTGTAAGGTGGCAGATCTCGTGTAACAGTCACGCATTCGTCTTAACAAATCATTTTTGAATTTTTAACGTTTATTCGAACCCCTTAGAGGGCTTTTCGCCTTGGTACTTTCCTCTCCTCTTTTCCTGTATACATGACTAGCCGTTTGGTACATGTTCTTGATGAGTGTTTTTTTTCATGTGCGATGGATAAAAGGAGAGGTGGTGAACTAGTATATTCTTGCTACTTGATTTACGGTGCCATTTTGATATATCACTTTTAAGAGTTTCACATGGGTGTCTAGAAATGGTAGCCAATCCCCTTTTAGACTTTCTCTCGGGAATTCAATGAACTATGATTGCTCATTCAGGACCTTGAGGCATTTGACATTTGACCATTTCCTTCTGGGTGGAGCAAAGAATGGAGCAGTTATCTATGTATCGGCAGTAAAGAGGGAACCCGCGAGTGAGGAGAAGAGCTTGTACTATATACGTGAAGGCAATGGCTAGTTTAGTGCTAGGAGCGGACCCATGATTACCCCCTTACTTGTGAAAAGTATTTCGCTGACCACCTAAGAGATGAGCAGCTAAGACACTTCTTCGAAAGAGGCATTACCTGTTGAATTGACATACCAAACAAACTGATTTTTGTCCATTTTCCTCGAGCAATTCAAGAATGGCCTGCATTGCAAAGTCGTCTGATAAGATGATCTGAAGTGAAGTGACATTAAACGACTCCATTACATGCGAATTGCCTAGCTGCGCGCTTTGGAGGGGGTTCAGGAAGATTTCCGTATTAAACAAATTAATTAAGATGAACTTAAAAAGTCAAACAAAGAAGAAAATTTACTGTTCTATACAGGAAACTGACTGTTGTACTGCTCAATAGAAAGCATCGACGATGTTTCCACAACGGATAACTTTATCAAGCTCTCGTCCATGTAAAGGCGGGAGTCTGAATTTCATTGGAAAACTTCAACATTGTCTTTGAAACACTCTCCACCAGCTGGTTGATCGCATCGCGTGCCATGAAAAAAATCAACATGTTACCCAATTGGACGACAGTAGACATTACAGGCTCACAATGTTGGCCCCGCTCCGTCGCGCGTTTGTCGAGCTGCCCGTTGTGCTAATTACTTGCGATTCAAACGATTGAAAATAAGATTGATAGTTTGGTCTTCTTCTACAACATTTCACAGCGGTTTCTTTTTGTTTTTGCACAGTATACATCATATAACATCTTGCGTCATATCGTAATACCGTAAACACAAGCGATTTATTTATTTAACCTACTAATTCACCATTTTGCTTCGTACCAGAAAATGGTTAATTGTTAATAAGTGAGACTTCTTTACTCTAATAGCGTATATAGAGAAACTTTTAATTCCAATCGCCACCAAGAAGTCTGCTGCTAGGAGTCGTGGTAGGGGATCGAACTAGCAATCTGATTGATAGTGCGCATCGTTAAGCAGACCCAGTGCAAGGGGACTACTCGCCGCCACGAGCGAGTGTAGCGGGCTAACGCCGTGACCGTGCAGTACCTAAAGTTCAAAAGTGTTCCTGCTGCACATGGATGTATATAGATAGTTTTCAAACAGGTTTGGAAACAATGCCCCGCAAATTTTGAAGATTTGGCTTCGAATGCTGACAACTTTGAGCACTACCTCGCGGACCCACAGGTTTGCTGAAATGCATTGCTTTTATCTTCTTCATGTTCTTTGACATTCCTTGGCGTTATAAAATTATTAGGTATGCATATCGATGGAATAGAAAAAGGAACTTTCGCCGTGGAAGAAGCTACCCGCCCTCAAATGTCATCATTTGTTTTTATTCAAAAGGTGATCATGAACTCTTTGAGCGAACAATATAAGCAAATGGTGTGACTGGAGCCTTATCAAGTGCTAACCGCCAGGTATGTGTCGACGATTTAATAAAGTAATATCTCATGAGTGTAGAAGCGACTTTTCCTTAGGTTGGATCTTCGCCCTCACGTGTGAGATTTAACGAGCCATCGTCTGAATGGGACACGGCTCCCGTGTTATGGAAGCTGACGATACGATCATTAGGTTAGTACGTTCTTTGTACTTAACACATTGGGTAACGCTTGAACCGTTCTCGTATCACTGGCTGCTGTGCCGCGTTTCTGCACACCAGGCTGACTGTAGTGGTTGCGCACACCAAGACAGATTTGGTAGCTAATCGATGATCTTGTTGACCATTCGGATTCTTATTTCATTGTGTTGTCGAATGATTTCTTTCACTTTGGAATTTTTGCTAATGAGTTATTTATTCAGTGAAACTAACTAGTAAACAAGGGTAATCACCATCATGATCATTGATACAACAACTTTCTGAGAAAAAATTAGATGTTTTCCTCTAAAAAAAAAGAGGTTGGCCATCAAAGAAGT
This sequence comes from Parelaphostrongylus tenuis, assembly GCA_019055375.1. NCBI lineage: Eukaryota > Metazoa > Nematoda > Chromadorea > Rhabditida > Metastrongylidae > Parelaphostrongylus > Parelaphostrongylus tenuis. Next base: position 37,000 of record JAHQIW010006785.1, on the reverse strand, counting down.
CGATAAGATCACTCTTGGATTGGATGTAGTTTCTAAATTGTGTTCCCCCGCACAGGGTGCATCAAGTCACGGAATAAACAATGATCCGATGGAACAATATCAAAGCTGTTCGGCTGATGTAATCCCTTAGTTCACTTCAGTTTATCCAAAATGTGTTAAGTCGACTTTGCAATTTGACTTAGACCATCACTGCATGAGGCATCCATCGAGAAGCACTTTACGGTCGCGCATTTTATTTAAATGGTTATCAATAGTTTTACGGCCGCATTCAAATGCCTACCCAAACTGCTAAAACAATTGTCAACATACCACGGCCTTATGGCAATAGCTTGTCTTGAAACAGACTCAATGAAACTATAGTGCGAAGGAAATTGAGAGAAAACTCAGTGTATGCTAAATTAGTCATAGAAAGAAAGAGTGTAAGCGGAGATTACATTTCATGTGACCAAACATGATTAAATTTTAGCGTTAACATATTCAATCACGGGAAATCACGGAAATATATATATATATATATGTATATACATATATATACGTGTATATATATATACGTATATATATACATGTATATATATATATATATATATATATGTATCACCTGTATCACCTGTCGTCCCGTTGATCGTCCTGTGACTCGAGAGAGAGAGTGAGTTATCGAAGACTAACGTTTAACACTCTATGTCAAGCGAAATTTTCACCTAACACAGAGCTTTTGGGCACTCGATTGCTCTTTGGCTGGTAATTTTATCATTTTATACCTTTATTTCGAGTGCTTTATTAAGACCAAGCTCAAATTTCAATAGAACCTTTGATTATTATTTGAGCCAACTTGTCATATGGTCTGATAAGGACTCTTGCACAGCCCGATACACTCGTGTCGTCCTTACAGATTAAAGTAAAACGTTCGTCTTCGATAACTTTCTGTAATGGAACAGCAATCCCGAGAGAAACTGACTAAAAAGTATCGAAAGACGACGGGTTCTGCTCGACTGACGAGGGTGTAAGGACGGAACACAAGTATCGGGCTGTACAAGAGCCCTTACCCGACCACATGACAAGTTGGCTCAAATAATAATGAAAGGATCTATTAGCGGGTACCAGCAACACTTCGTTTTTTTTCCTATCGCGTGCAAGAGTAGCCCAGTGGGTCCTCCTCGCTTTAGGATTCGCTAAGCATCATATCTTCTTGTATCGTTTTCGTGAAGAAATCGGACGAAAGGGTCAGCGTTCTTCCTTTAGAGCGCTTGACGTCCCGAGGAATCCAGTCGCTAACGGCTCTCGTCCATCGGTTGTCGTTGAAGCGCATCACGTGTCCGGCCCACCTTATTATCGATATCCTGGCGTGTAGAACGGCGTCTCTGATTTTCGATCGTTGACGCAGGTCGGAACTTCGAATCCTTTCTCTCAATTGCGAGATACGGGATACTCCTAGCATCGACCTTTCGACTGCGCATTCAATAACGCCAAGCGATTTTTCATCCTGCGTTCGTAGCGACCAGGTTTCTGCTGCATACGTTAGGGCAGGAATAATTGTTGAGTCGAACAGGTGGGTACGGAGTTGAATGTTCTTTGTCCTCTTCACTTCATCTTCGATGCTCTTAAACGTTCCCCAAGCCGCTCGTTTCCTCCTGCCCAACTCTGGAGCTAGGTCGTTCATCACATTGATTTCACAACCTAGATAGACGTAACTGGAGCATTCGGAGATTGTCGTTCCGGTGAGCGTGAATGGGGCATTCGAAACCCATCCGTTCCTCATGAACATCGTTTTCGTTAGATTTAGTTGAATACCAATCTTTCCATAGGCGTTATCGAAATCGATCAACATTCGTTTCGCTTGGCTGATTCTTAATGTTATGAGAACGATATCGTCAGCAAAGCAAAGATGGTTTAATTGTCGTCCGTCAATTTTCACTCTCATATCGTCCCATTCTAATGTTCGCATGACGTTTTGTAGGGTGGCATTGAATAGTTTTGGCGAAAATGTGTCGCCTTGTCGAACTTCTATTTTTACGTCATTGGTGATATTGTTGTAGAATGGGGAAATTTTGGTCGTGAAATATTTATAAAGCTCACGAAGATCACTATGTACCGAGTAGGGACGCCATGGTTACCCAGAGCCTCTTATAATCGCTTCTGTTTCCACTGAATCAAAGGCTTTCTTCAGATCGATGGAAGTGAGACAGAGTGGTTGCTTGTACTCTCGTAAGTTTCACTGTCTTGTAATCATGTGGATGTGGTCTATGGTACTACATGCTTTTCGGAACCCTGCTTGTTCGCATGGCTGTCCTTCGTCGGGTTTCTCTCAACCCTGTTTCGGATGACTCGAGTAAAGATTTTATAGACTACGGACAGCAAGCAGATTGGGCGATAATTGCTTATGTCGTGAAGGTCTCCCTCTTTGATAATGGATTTAAGTTTGACTAGCTGACAATGAAATACAGAATATGTACGATCATACAATTTAGTAAGCCACTAAACAAATGTGACCCCTTTTATGTTAATTACAGAGCGCATGTGGCGCAGCAGTTAGAGGTGCTCTGCGTCTCACAAGAGGTCAATGGCTTTATCTGGCACTCATGGCTCTCCAAACCATACATCTCTCCGGGGTCGCTAAGTTGGTAACAGACTGATTCAGGTTTGCCTGGAGGATAAGCAGCACTGACTTGGTTTAGCGGGAGGCCTCCGCGAGTCATTATAAAGGTCAGATATGCATTCAAATGCTTCAAACGAAGTCAGAAATCAAAGGCGAATGCATGACGCATTCCTCAGGGATTGATGTATGCCGAGTACTTAGTCAAAGAAGTCACTTTTGCCAATATCGCGGCATAAGAGGCTTGCTGGTGACGAGAATTTCAAAAGGTTTCACTGTTTTGACACTACTATTTTTGTGTGATCTACGATTATATGACTACGAAATGTTGTAAAATGAGAAGCGAACATAGAGAATTCTGTAACTAAGACGTAGAAACAGTGACAAAAGATTGAAAAACAGGCAAAAAATTGGATCATAGAAAGGTTGATGTAAAAAAATGGCGGGTTTGTTTCGGATGTACCCAATGGGCCACAAAAATTACATACGAACTAAGAACAAGATTGGTAAAAAGATAGGCAAAGTCCTCATTTCCAGCCAAACTAAGTAAGGAGTCATAGCCCACAAGCGGTCATCGGCACGCTGCACTGTTCCTAGAACAGAACGAGATAGGTCTGATGAAGCTTAGAAGACAGAACGAAAATCATCACATTCGTGCTGATAAACTCTTTTAACTGCATGCCGGGCAACATAAATACGAACATAATCAAGAGATATATACAAGAAGAGGAACCTAGGAGCGACCACGACAGTCGTGCAGAATTTCTTAACTCAAAGGATGAAAAGAGTCACGGTGTTGTTGACTGCTGAGATACGCGTCAGTATGTCAACTTCATTAAGTATCGTTTAAGGTGACTGAGTGCAGATCTGGTCTCTACCACGATTTTTCATGTGCTACCAAAGTATCAAGTCAGTGTGTATACTCCGATAGAAATCGGGTACTGATTTATCAACCCCGCAAAATAGAAGACTTGGTAAACGTTGAGCGAGACCAAGCTCAGCACCTCTAACCACTATACGTCTCTTTTCCATGTATGCATCTTTTCACACAACGTTCCTGCTCCATGAATTAGCCTTAAAAAGAAATAGTTCGCGATTTTTGGGAGACCTTTGAACCACAGCTTACATGAGAATGACAAAGTCCTCTTAAACAAAATTGGATACTTTAAACATTGGAGTTGCAGTTTACACTTCCGCATTGAAACTCGGTCTCCACTTTTCTAACTACGGCAGATTTCTGCAACGTTTATACACATATTGACTTATATTTGAAATTGATGAAGGCGGAGGAATTACCTGATAAGTCTTAACGAATTGAAAATATCATAGACTCCAATAATTTGATTTGACTAAATGGCTTACACAACGGGAAACCATACGACTTCTTCTTCTTCAAAATACGACAATTCTTATATGGAAGCCCTTTAAGGCATCCATATCTTTTTTTGAATTTTTGCCACATTTGACATATAATGCTGCATGATAGCGAGTACTAGGTCGTTCAACTATAATGGATCTCTGAGATTGTCTAGTGGTATGCCAGATATTCGACCGCAATCAGAAGTTGTACCCGCATGCCATCCATATGGGGCGTGTGCTACCACTACAACACCAATACTACCGAAGTTCCACCACTCCTCCAACATTATCTATCGTAGTTGTCAGCAACAACTTTGATGTGTTTGATCCGGTAAGCGGATATCAGCATTTAGCCCAGTTCCGACTCAACAATTCGTTTAACACAGAGCGGTGGGCTTCGGTCGTGTAGTGGTAGTGCACGCCTCGGTTTGGACCGCCTAGCAGTCAAATGATTTAATACCACTCAACACTCTTAGGCGCATGATTATAACATTATACCACTGCTGAACAGAGATCGTTTCCGTTATCGGGCATGAATTTTTTGAGTGTATTTCTTTTGCTAGACAAAGACTTTCTATCAGATAAACAGCAATCATTCAAAAGTTCAATCTTGGAAAACTCAAAAATGTATCTCTTTTCTCAGAAAGCCTCTCTAACAATGCTGGGTCATCAAAAAAAAAAAAGAAATTGTATCACAGGCGTTGAGCGATGTGCCGAAAACTTTTGTTATTTATTTGGACTTCTTTTCTCTATTTCGTAAAGATTATTAGGTCCGCTGTATTGAAACACTAGAAAAAGCCGCTACTGAAACCTATGTCTGAGCTAAGTCGAAGCAATCTAAGCCGAATCACGAGAACATATAAACGCATAAAGAAAATCTTCAAGCATCAAAGTCGAATATCTCGTACACGTCTTTTGTCAAGTGGAGAACAATCCTAAATTCAATAACAAAAATAGCAATCCACATAACATTGCGCCTATGCTGTCTATCAAATCGTAGCTATCGATTCACAGTCACCACGCAACCTCCAAATTTTTTTCCCTTGCCACAGTGCAGTAAAACGGTTTTCTCAGAAAAGATGCACGTTCTTGGAATAGTCGAAACTTGAGCGATCGATTGTTTACTGATAGTCTGAGAGCGGAGCTGTATAGTGTGATATATATGCGCGACAAACACGATAAGCCGACTCGTGTGAAACTTAATTTTTTTTTTGAATACTACAAATCTGTAAAGCTTCTTCAAGAGAGATGTTGAATTATGGATTCTCCAAAATTTTAGCTTTCGAATGATTGCTAACTGTTTAGTGGAAAGCCTTTGACCAAAGAAAAAATCTCCATCAGAAAACCTGTCTGATATCGCAGATGATCCATAAACAGTATCAAAGTAATCGATTTTGTATAAAAGATGTAGTCGTATTGACTAAAGCCTGAAGGACATAACTCCATGATGAAATACGCCACGCGAAAAAGGCGAGGTGCTCTTTGCTTCCATTCAGAAGGAGGTGATTCAAAGACGTCAAGAGGAGTTGGTAACCTAAACAGTTTTGATGTAATAACAGATCAACTCTGCTTAATCATGCGCCACTCTATTGAAGTAATAAACAATATTAAGTGCGTAATTAGAAGAGTATGCTCACTCTCACAGATAGCGGCACGTTTGGTTAGATACCGGAGAGATACAGGTGCTAGAAACTTCTGAGGTTGTCCGCAGAAACAAAAAAGGGACTCGAGACTCTAGCTGGCGCCAAACATCCCGAGCATTGCCATTTCCTTTTCATAAGAGAAATAGATCGCTTGTACAGCTTGGAAACGTTTACCTAGATGTGTAAAAACCTGAATGAACTTTATGGACTTTCAAAAATGCAGGAAGCCTTGCAATAAGAAAACAGCATGTTGTAGAGAAGTGATCAATGTCTCGTCCGGATCGCTTTGTTTTTTCTTCTTAATCCATACAACCCGTTATCACATCTTACTGTGCGGATCCCCTCAGTACTTTCCGCATTCGATTCGTTTCCCGCATTTATCCTCCACAAAAAATTTCCACACATTTTACGAGTTACTTCGAATGCTACTTGAGAACTGCATCTTTATGAATGTGGCAGAATGCTGACTGAGACAATTTTCCTCTCTCCTCACAATCTTGGAAACGGTCGAGCTAAGGCTCTTCCTAAAGCGTTAATTGGCGTTCCTCCCAAAAAAAACGTGTTGATATTTGATTGACAGAGGATTATTTGCAGGTGAACTTTCGTAATTTTCGTTATACATCCACGATCCCAATAAAGTCTTTTTCAACTCTAGATAATTTAAAGTGAATCTCAATAAAAATTTCCAGTAGTGGTTTGAATTGCAAAGTTTACTATAAAAAATGTGATTACTGCGGATACTAGGGTGGACCACTGTGCCATTGAGGACGAGATCCAAATCGCTTCGTCGGCTTTACCTTTTCCTGAGAAAGCGAGGCTTGACGAGAAAAAAACCCTGAGAACAAAAAATCCGTTAGAATCTAGAAAACCGAAAGCTCAACTTTGTGCAGGAAGCAGATCTTAACAATTTACTTTCCTCGAAGCGACTATTGAACACTTCAGCAGTCAGTGAATATTTCCGCAATTCTATTGATTTACTTTTTGTTTTTTCTATTTCATACGTGCTTATGTTTTCAAGTTCTCTTATCACAAACAGCGACCTGGAAATCGACTTAGAAATGTCATTCGAAGTTAAAAAACAGCCACTATTTTCGCAACGTATGTGTTGTGTGAAGTGACCACGTCAGGGGGTTGTTGTGGTAAAGCAATGAACTCCGTCGTTGATAGACAACGAACAACATGAACACTAAAGAAATCTTGACGACCGAAATTTTCTGGAGTTTGTCCGCGTCGAAGTGGAAAATAGAATTGTAATAACAATCAGGAATTGTCAGAATACAGGCAGAGGAGGAATCTTGGAAGAACTTATTCAGTAACTAGGGGTGATTGAAGAAAAGAATTACATTTCTGCCATTGTTTTGTACTTTTGAAGTGTTACACCCCTCAATGACAGGAAGCAGAAGCACCAGATACACTCAGTGATGCAGAGGATGTGCGAAACTTTGGCGTCAGGCTGGACTCTAACTCATATCTCACTTTATTCGAGAATGCGCGCTCCAACCCACTGCACTACTGACGCCCGCTTTCTTTTCACTTTTTCTACGCTACAGCGCATTTCACTGTCAGGAAGCAAAGTGCAAAGAAGCTTAAGAGACGGTTTTAGATTTGGAAATAAGGCTGCCTCATGGAATGTTTTTTCTAAGAAGCTTGCGAGATGCTGGTATGTCTTTTTCAGAATTGATGAAAATGACGTTTCATCTATTTCGTCTTCCTCACACTTATACACTCTATTTGGGAAAGGTCATCGACGTCACAAGTATTTATCCATTAATGTTGGGTGGTATGCAAGACTCTGATCTTCGAGCTGGAGTCGATCCCGCATTAACCTTTTCGGGCCGCGCGCTCACCACTGCCCTATCACCAAGGCGCCTGTTCTGCTATCACTCTTTTGTAATAACAAAAACATTGACTCCATCTGCAACATTACGCCGACATTTTTTGGATATATGTGGTTTTGTAACAGAATCCCCGCAAAGGCAGTGATTAGTACACGCACCCGCAAAGCGTGAGATGCTGATTCACTTCCAGCCGAAGCTCAAAGTTTGTATACCACTAATTAATAATGGATATGTTGTTGTAATCTTGGAGACTTTTTCTATGTGAGTAGTATGTGAGTAGTCAAACGACTTTGTACAAAGGCGAATTTTCCGAAATGTCAGTTATCGATTTTAAGGAACATATATCAACCTCAGGGAAGCGTCTCAAAAAGGCAAGTCAGTAGAAAGCCAAAGGTTTCTTCGATACCCTTCAATCGATTAGCGAAATATATATGTTCCGACGTACTCGCACGCCTCATCTGAGCCACCTGCTCTATGGCTTACCCCTACTAATAGCAGAGGTGCTGCAAAGGGATCAGTCCAGACAAAGTAAAATATCACTTGATATTGTGGTCAAGACTGATTCCCAGTCAATGGCTTACGGTTGCTACAAAGCATATAGCACCAGCTTTCAAAAACTTAACTACACAGACTTTTAAGTGAGGTCTTAAACATAGTTGATGGGGAAGGTGATGTTGTATGCTTCGTAGCAGCCGTAAGCCATCAACTGATATTCAGCCGAGACCACATTACCAAGTGATATCTTACTTTGTCTAAACTGATCCATTTGAGGTATCTCTGCTATTACTATGGGGTGAGCTGCAGAGCAGGTGGCTTAGGTGAGGTGCGCGAGCGCGCCAAAACGTAGGGAAACCGTCGGCGTGCCAGAGTCCGAAAGGGCTCAAAAACATTCTAGAAGACTACACTAAAATCCTATCTCACTGGAATCAGGGTTAATACCCGTCAAAGAAGTTGTATAAACGCCTCTGAACTATACGTTTCCTTACGAAAAGTGGCAAAGAGAGGTTTTTGATCGATCGTGGCCACAGTGGACGACCATTTGAATATTACATGAGCATTGTAACCTTCCATATGAATTCTGAAAAAGCAGCTATACAACGATATAATAGAAGACTTTATCGATAAGAAGCGACCAGAGCAGTGGTGGTGATGCCAATCACCACATAACTGATTCTTGTTCGAGCCCAGACCGCGCCCAGCAAGCCTCCAGTCCCTTGAGGAAAGGGAGAAATTGGCACCAGCCTGTCTAAGAGTCTAAGGGTGTCTGCCGCGTAAGCGGAGAGCATTTCCCTTGACCATCACGAGATTTCAGAAGGAGCATGACCGGGCGACCGACATCATGAACTCCTTATATATATCGGCTTACTTTGTAATGTGAGCACTATTTATTCTATTGGGACGCCGCATAGTTGTTTTGGCATGTGCCAATCTTCGTCAGCCGTCCGATTTGGTGGACAACGTGCATACCGATTTCGGTATACATCGTAGAGAGAGGATGAAAGGGTTCGAGCATCATCCGAAACATCACGACAAGACCTTAACCAAGGGTCAAACAAGCAGAAACACCCAACAATAACGCTGACTGCAGCAATTAAGCAAAGAGAAGAGCCCACGCATAGCCTGAACAAATTATGCGCTCCAATCGTAATCGGCTGTCCCATTGAGAAAGATTTAGCCATCAAGCATCATTTCGGCCTTGCAGCTCTGAGGAGCGACTCGATCCCTTCACCTTGGAACTCTCCAGTAAATCGGATTTTTTTACTTTGTTAGCAAAGACGCGATTAAAATTAATCTAAATAAGATTAACTGATGGAAAATTGAAGTAAAATCCCCGGGAGGATCCTAGTTTCAGTGCGTTCCGCCCTCGTCGCAGCTTGGAAAGATCGCTATCTAGTGCGTTCTTTTCTATCGACGTGATGGATCTGTATGGCTGACTTAATGGGTTGTAGAGAACCTCTAGCTCATTCTGGGATCCGAAGAAGGCCAAACTCCTCCGAAACATCGGCTCCTCAAATGAATTTTGCTATAACAAAGTGGTGTCACGGCATTGTAATTGTCTTGACCGACGCTCTATACAACCTCGGCATACTTTAATACTTCTTAATTTCACCTCTGTAATATCCATAAAATCGTTGGGGAGGAGGTGGCCGAGTGGTAGTGATGCTCGTAGCGGCGCGCACAAAAGCCGAGCTCCACCCCCATCACCCTCCGGCAGCCAACAGAACGTCCTATGGAACGTCACGGCTAGGCTATCCTCGAAACTGCAAAGAGACATGCTCGAAGAGAATTCTGTTCCATTCAAGAAGAAGACGAAAAATGAAGCGAATGCTAGTAGTAGGATCCGCACACTAAATAATTCTAATGTCGAGTCTTGTAAAAAATGAAAATAAATACATTTCTATGAAGACGAATACGATTTATATACGAACGAGATTTTTATTAGAAAAATTTCATTTGTACGGATGATGTCGGGTGAATTTCGCCCTCTTCAGAGCCTTCGAACGAAGATACTTGGTGAGTCTTCTCTGTTAAGATGGTGGAGGTATTTGTTTGACTGGATCTGTGGTCAATCTGATTATCCAGGTTCTGAACAATTCGAAATCCGCGGAAAACGTCAGTCTCTAAATAAAATTCCACGATTTATAAATGAGTGATCAAAACGGGCGTCAGTAGTGCGACTGGTTAGAGCATAAGCTTCGGATAGCGTGAGATGCGGGTTCGAGTCCGGCCTGGCAAAAAAGTTTTGCACATCTCTCTATATCACTAGGTATTTCTATAACATCATGCCACCGCTTAAAACGGTTAAATAGAAGAAATTCTGTTGAAATTTTATTGTAACAACTTCGTCTGTCGTCACTGCTCTTCATCGCTCTTCATAGATTGTCTCACAGTTGGCTACTAAACACTTCATACTGGTCTTTTAATGTCGTTAATGAGCAAATAATCGGAAATGATAGTCAGGAGAAGGAACTGCCGACGGTGTTCTCTCAAGACAAGTTCTCCAGTCATCCTCTCATCCCATTCGAACACGATGTACAGTCGTGAACAGGCAAGCAATCGCTCGCTGGATTGAAGGTGAGCCAATCCAGAGAAATTCATGCTCTATTCACCCTTTATCATTGAATTGTTGGAGTCAATAAACCATTATGTTATACAGGTCTCGACGATACTGTGAACTGATGCCTTGGAGCGATCAAAGACATCAGAGGAAGAGGGAAACAAACAGCTGCATGTGATAGACGGCGAGATGACGGATTGGTATTGGAACTGCGTTTATTCGTCCAACGAAGACACCGTCCTTCAGGCCATTCATCTCCTGCTCCGTCTCTAGGTAGCAGCTGCTGCAGAAGTAGTTAACGAACAGTTCATTTTAGAGGTACTTTTTTGATAAGCGGAGTGAGGCTGTTAATATAAAGTACAATACTCTATCACTCTATCCGACGCATATTACAGTTACTTTTCTGCTGTGTCGCAGTACTACTAACTTTCGATTCATACGGCTTACTTGAAGAGTTCGTCTGTACAAACGTCGTGAATTACTTGTTGAGTACGAATCCTTGCAAGCTCGAGGATAGCCAAGCTTGTGCGCTCTGTAGGGCATTCGTTGTCGACTGCGGGAAGATGTTGGCAAGTCATGAGATCTATTCGGTGTCGAGGAGCAGGATCACTCGGTCACAGATTCCAAATACGACGGTACTGCAAAATAGTACAATGGCTGATCTTCTAGCGGTTTCGCCTTGCTCAGCGCCATTTTGTTCCTTTGATTCTCAACCAGTCATTGCGTAGATCAGCCGCATCGAGCTTTACACGGACTTAAACTGCACTTTGTTAATAATGGTATTTATTGAATACAATGAAAGACGCCGCTACGCCAGTGGAGAAAAGCTCCAACCCACTCCCCCCCCCCCCCCCCCCCCGCACCTCCAGCACTCTCTGGCAGTCAACAAGAACCATGCTCAACCAGTGTTCTAGGTCATTTAAGAAGAAGACAAAAAACAAATCGAAAGCTAGAAGTAGTGGAATCCGCACAATAAAAAATTGTGATAACGGGTCTTCTAAATAATAAAGTAATAATGGAATGCAGTGAATACAACAATAATTTTTTTGTGAAAACGGACAATGTGCTTGCCCATGTGGGACTCGGTACGGCTGTTCTACGTGGAAACTGGTGGGCCCTAAGAGAAAGGTTGTGAAGAAGGCGAAACCGCATTTGTGTTTGCCGTCCTGTCATTGTGTTGTATTAATGTCATTATTCATAGCTACTGTTAATAGCCTTGAATTTGCTTAGCGAGAAATACTACAGAATTGTGCAATCTATGGCGTGGCTCGTGGATACTGATTCCTGAAATGAATAGCTCTCTTTTCAAGAATACCTTTTTCTTTTGAGGAATTTCTACTTTCTACTTTTTCAATGTTTCGAGGCGCTATAGGAGAACCTTCAAAGCCTTGCAATAAAAGTTGTTATCGGCTGTAGAGCAGATGGATATGAATTGAGCAAAGCATTGCATTGCAGACGTGAAATGGTTCGTTCAAGGACACCTAAAATAATTATTGAATTGTTTTTCTGTTTTAAAAGTCAGACTTTTCTCCCGTGCAAATTTTTTAAAATTAGCATTTTAGCCATTGACGAGAGCATACGGTGTGTCCGGTTCTGAAGAGCACTTCTCTGTCGATATCGATTCTCGTCTAAAGCGTGGAGAACCTTGTCCTTTCGCTGGACAGGTATTTCTTCTGCAGATTTTCTCATTTCACTATGCGGCTATTGTCTATATTTTTATGAAAAAAATTTTCTTTGCACTTAACGAATCCGTTTGATGACATCAAACCTTGTATTGAAATACGGAATTGAATCGCCCTAACAGTTCCGGAATTGATGTGTAGTGTTAGCACAAATCTTTGTTCAACAATACGTCAGATATTATTCAGATGAGAAGGGTTTTTTATAACAACTGTGGAAATGTATCCCTGAACCGACTATATATTAACATTGGCGTGAACTTATAATGCAGCTTATTCCTCTGTAAACTAATGCGAGGTTCAAAATAACTCCAAAAGAAGAATGCCTAAAGCCTAAACGAGGTTAGTACATTCTTTTTTTGGAATTATTTTGAATGTTTATTGCGAGGTTTTGAAAACAGTCGATCTCAGATATTGATTTAGATCTAAGAGCTGAAATCCGTCAACTGAAAAATGGTAGTGGACCAGTGTCATTGTACACTATGCCATCACCATATACGCCTCCCTCCTTGCTACAGTGCTGGGGCTTAATGTGGGGCGCGGGTCACTGAAGAGGAGACCGAAACCTCCGAAACATCGGTGTATGGCCCTGGCGTACCAACCTAGTTTAGGCTTTAGACATTCTTTTCTTTCGGAATCAGGATTTGGTGACATGCCCTATCAACAATCCTTTGCAGGTAATCTGGGAAACGAATAGATACGTGGTTTGCGCTACACCTCTCCATTACGGAATTCACTTCACTCCGTGCATTTACCGAGCCCCGTAAGACTTTCTCGCAACGACATTTCTGTGAAGGTTCATGAAATTGTTCTTTGGAGTAAACGTGATTGGATCGAGTATTTGATCTATTGGTGCAATGTGCAGTGCCTGCCCGGGTGGTTCGGATAATTGCAATGGAAATATTGGACTATGCTCATGGTGATGTTGGAGCAGCACATGGACGTGGAATATTATCGCTGACTATTCTTCTGCAGTAACGGAATAAGCTTTTTAAGAGCTGTTCATAATTTACACATTACCGGTGTTGGTTGTCTGCAGGAATTGTTGCAATATTCTGATTCGTTTTTACTGCACTGACTACCTTTTTGCATATGCATATTAGTCCATTTACAATCTTGGCATTTCGTTTACAGAATAACAGCTTGTGCTCTCTTGCTGTCGGGTGGTTGTTTAATCATTCAAAATCCTTACGCAATCGGGTTTTATGCCTCTTTGCGACTACACGACCCTTACGATCATACCGTTTCCCCTATACAAATCAGTGATGACATCACAGGAAACGAACCGGTTTATCATGAGAATTTTTTGACACACTTTTTGAATCGACTTTTTGAGTTCTATGGCTTACATTTTCAGAATGACTTTCATGATTCTGTGTCTTGTTTAAGCTTCGCGATGTGATTCATACAAAGACGGGCTGCAATTCTTCAGGTGTTTTAACTGGAAAGATCACTTGTATCACCTGTGGTCCCGTTGATCGTCGAGTGACTCGAGCGGTTACCAGCAAACTCTTCCATTTTTTCCCTATCGCGTGCAAGAGTAACCCAGTGGGTCTTCTTCGCTCCAGGATTCGCTGAGCATCATATCTTTTTCTATCGCTTTTGTGAAGAGATCGGGCCAACGGATCAGTGGTCTTCATTTAGGGCGTTTGACGTCCCGAGGAATCCAGTCGGTAACGGCTCTCGTCCATCGGTTGTCGTTGAAGCGCATCACGTGTTTGGCCAACCATATTTTCGATGTCCAGGCGCGTAGAACGGCGTCTCTGATTTTCAGTCGTTGACATAGGTCGACATTTCGGATCCTTCTCATATCTGCGAGACACGGATACTCCTAGCATTGACCTTTCGACCGCGCGCTCGATAACGCCAGGTAATCTCTCATCCTGCTAATGTAGCGACCAGGTTTCTGCTGTATACATTAGGGCAGGATAATTGTCGAGTCGAAGGGGTTGTCACGGAATCGGATTTTTTTAAGTCCTCTTTACTTCATCTTCGACGCTCTTAAACGTTCCCCAAGACTCTCGTTTCCTTCTGCTCAACTCTGGAGCACGGTTGTTCATCATGTTGATTTGACGACCTAGATAGACGTAAGTGGAGCATTTGGAAATTGTCGGTCCGTTGAGCGTGAATGGGGCATTCGAAACCCATCCGTTCTACATGAACTTTGCTTGCGCTAGATTTAGCTGTAGACCAATCTTTCTAAAGGTGTTATCGAAATCGGTCAACATTCGTTCCTCTTGGCCGATGTTTGGTGTTATGAGAACGATATCGTCAGTAAAGCAAAGATGGTTTCAATTGTCGAGCGTCAATTTTCACTCCCATATCGTCCCATTCTAATGCTCGCATGACGTTTTGTAGGGTGGCAGTAAATAGTTTTGGCGAAATTCTATCGCCTTGTCGAGCCCCTCTTCTTACGTCAATGGTGATATTGTTGTAGAATGGAGATATTTTGGTCGTGAAATCTTTATAAAGCTCACGAAGGATCATTATGTACCGATTAGGGACGCTCTGGTTATCCAGAGATTCTATAACCGCTTCTGTTTCCACTGAATCAAAGACTTTCTTCAGATCGATGAAAGTGAGCAGAGTGGTTTTTTGTACTCTCGTAATACTTCATTGGTCTTGTAATTGTGTGGATGTGGTCTATGACACTAAATCCTTTTCAGAACCTGTTGTTCGCATGGCTGTCCTTCGCCCCGTGTTCTGTCAATCCTGTTTAGGATGACTCGAGTAAAGTGTTATAGACAAGGGACAGCAAGCAGATAGGGCGATAATTACCTATGTCGTGAAGGTTCCTTTTTTGAATAACAATTCGGTTTTGCTGGCTTTCCATTGAATATGGACCTTGCATTCTGACAGGTAGCTAGTGAAGAGCCAAACCAGGGTGTTGATGAGAACTGGCGGCAGGTTCTTCAAGTGTTCTGATCTAATCCTGTCTGGACCGGGTATTGTTCTGCTCTTCATCGATGATATAGCATGTCGAATTTCGGAAGGAAAGAACGGTGGAACGACATATTGTCCTCTTTCAACTTATATGACGATAAGAGAACTTGCCTTGCGAAGAGATTAAACTAGTATTGGTGGATGATTTTTCTCCGTAGACCTTGTCGAAGCTGTAAGTGTTCCGTCAAGGTATCGGAGCGCAATCATCTTAGTCTTATAATTGACGAAGCTTCGCTTGGCTCTGCAAACGCTTTTTTCCAGCTTCTGCAGCTTCCGCGATGACTGTTGCTCTTTTCTCTTTGAGGTCTTCCTTTATCGCTTTTCTGCAGCGTTTCGCAAGTTCGGACGTAAGCCTTCTGTTGCGTGTAGCTCGTGAGATTCCACGATGACGTATCAGCTCGAGTGTCTGTGGAGACAAGCGTCTCTTCGTGACCTTAGGATTTTCGGGTTTCATAGCGCTAATGTGATAACATTCAATGAGTCGATCGTATTCTTCGTCGATGTTGTCAACAACGGTATCTTCCCAAAGCCGACTAATAATTTGAATACCTCTTAATCTATGGTAGATCTGGGGCTCCGTTGTTTAAATCTGGCGGTTTTCCCCTTCTCCTCAAAAAACGGAACGCGGCGCGAGGGAAGCGATGGTCTGATCCCGTATCGAACTTAGGAACAACAGCAACATCGGTGATCAAAACCTTCGATTTACAAAGATATGGTCTATTTCGTTATGGCACTCTCCATTAGGAGACTCCCAAGTCCATCGCTGGAGTAAGGAGGCTTTTGGAATTGGCGAGTTACCATGGAAGGTTTGGGTCGTCATGATAAACTCAAAAAGCCTCTCACCCTTTTCATTCCATTCTAGTCCATGGATCCCTATGTGATGTTCTTCGGACGTTCTTCTAGGTCCAATTTTTGCGTTAAAATCTCCGACAATGACCTTGAAGAATGTATAATGTTCTCTGGAGAATTTTTCAAGGTCTATATAGAACGCTTCGACTTCGTCTTCGTCATAGATTGATGTTGGTACGTAAGCAGCGAAGATGGTCAAAGCCGGCATAGAAGCACATCGTTTCAACCGCAATCGTCCTATTCAGGTTGTTAGTTGTTCAAAACAAATCAGTGTTCACGGTCAAATTCGATTTGACGGACCGCTACCAAACTGCCGATACCTCTGCTATTGCATGTTCCCAGGAACAGTTTTTCTCCGGGGTTATGAACAGCGTGAAAAGGATGGCGTCTTCTCGTCTCTGCAGGCCAATGACGTCGTAACTTGTTCTTCTTGCTTGAGTCAATAGATCATCTACAGCGGATTCGTGAGCAAGGTTTCTTGGATTGTAGGTACAGATTGTCATTTTAGCCCATTTGATTTTTCAGCCCAGTTAGGCGACTGAAATTTCAGCAGCCTCTACGTATTCGCCCTACCTTGCGCTGCCGTATCAGGGCTCTTTCGGGATCAGGGAATGAGGCCTAAAATTGCTACTGTTTTTGGCATTTTGATTTGCGTATAGCTTACCAGGCTCTAAACGTAGGGGCTGAATACTCACGAGTAGCTTGCCATCTCTTTCGGAGGAGAGGAGGAGCTTATTTGTTGCAGGCGACTCTTAACCGCCTCCCATATACTTCCCAGCCGCTTGATTGCAGGCATTTGGCTAACTTGACTCTTAGAAATAGAGTTTTTGTCAGTCGACGCTGCAAAAGCAGGGAATTCACCCACGTCAATCCACCTGCGTCTCTGGGAAGCACACGGTCGCTTTTGGTTCGCGTCTATTCCCCTATCCACCACCCGGGGGCGCTCTACGTGCCCTCGTGGCAAACCGGGTGGGGATCCCTCAAAGAGGGAGGATCCGATGTTCAAATTGTATCCAATAATGCTGAGTGTATGCCAAAACACTGAACGTCGAACAAAATTCGAATAAGTATTTCACTCCTTCCAGGGCGCGTGTTAACCACGCACAGACCGGCGCTTATTGTCCCTATCACTCACCAATGTGTTGTGTGCGACAGAATCGACATGGAATTTGTGTGATCGAGGTTATCGATTAATCGCATGAATCTGAATTGGAACAACGTTATTGCTCACGATTAGGACCCAGAGTTTAGGTGTTTGCTATCGGATCTTGCGATCAAGTAAGAGGTGGACACGAAAAAGGCCTGGCGCATCTGGACATAATGGAGATGGTCAGAACTGCAAAGCATGATGTAACCACACATGGTTAATTTGTTTCTCTATTCAGCGTAACTTCTTACGCTATACGTGTCCGACGATCACCTTTTATCCGTTTTTTTTAACGCACGGTAACCTCGGGAGCTGTTCTCAAGCACTATTGGACTGCCGCGCCGGCACTTGCTTTCGCAGTTTACTGGACCTGCCGCAATCGCGTGCGCCCCGTTCCATATCCGGCGGTTTATTTAATTGCCGTTTTACAACATTGAATTAGCGGGCTTTGCAATACGTTATGGAGAATTTCTATTTGCTAACAGTTAAATAGCCTACAAAAAAAATTTTTTCGCAACAGTGTATCACGACACTCTCGAAAAAAAGCCCTTTCATAGTGTGTCAACGTGACTTCGCAGTTTTAGGCATTCCTACACATTGGTGCAGCACCATTTTTGGAAAATAATTGCTTATCTTATTGTACATTAGGAAGCACTGATACTGGCGTTGTTTCTACTGGCCGATAGCCTTACTAAGCCTCTTTCGTCTACTCCCATAGTTAAATGATTATAAGAAATCCTTCAGTGATCTAAAAATCTATATTTCATCATAAAGCTACCATACTGTTCAATTGCGCCTAGGCACCGTTGACAGCGCTGGCGTGCCAGGCCAAAAATTGACGTGTTTTTAACGACGTGTTAAAAGTTTCAATTAATGTGCCGGTTGAGGTTCAAACACCTATAACCTATTGAATTGAGCGGATCCAAACGGCGTGTACGCCTGCGCATAAGCCAACTCCACCTCCTGTCGCCCGATTAGAGTCGCCGACAGTACCACATTTCATCGCAGAACCCCGCAGATACGTTTTGGACTAAATCGCGTGCGATAATTGCAACGAGTGCTGTAGTCGGCGACTAATCGGGGTACAGGAGGTGGAATCGTTCCCATGCCGGTGGACAAACGCCTCGTTTTGGGTCTGCGGAAATCAGTCGGTTAGTCCCAACAATTGTCAAATGTTTTCTTCCTTTAAATGTTTATTATTTTGGAGTTGATTCTGCACTTCCTGGTAACAGCGATCAATGGGCGTGTACAGTTGCCGGAAGGAGTCAATTAGGACAGCACTATAAATAATCAACTAAAAGGTATTTGTGAAGAATTCTCTTCAAGAAGAGTAATGCACTACCACTACCTGATTTTTAATGATTAGTAATATTCCAAACATTGTATCGTGTATATGTTGATAGATCTTAAGTTTGTTTTCTTACCAAAATTACTGGTCAGATATCCTGAAGCTCATAAAGGAACTTTTAGAGATACTGGACAAAACTACGTAATGGGAATTTGAACCATCACGATAGTAGCGTTAAGTAACGGTCTCAGGTAATTATGATAGGAATCATTGAGGAGAATTTTTTCAGATCTTTTATTATAGATGGTAGAACAACTCGTGTCATTCTACTACGATCGCGCCCTTTGGAAAAGAACTGTTTGAAGAATACGTTTATTAGGCACCAATGTTTGATGTCTTGAAGTGTGTTATCCAAACTGGTGTTAAGGTGCAATCTAACATTGCGAAAAAAATCTGATTGAGCTTTATTGTTTAGATGGTTAGTTTTGCATAAAAAAAAACCAACGATCCGTTGGATTTCTTCGCACGCAAAGTAAACACTGAGATAATGTTTCATAGGAGTGTCCACAGATCATACCCTCTACCTTCACATGTGAGTAATGCAGTAATAAGTAGTGTACTTGCAATATATGTCCATTAGAATGACCAAGGCTAATCGTTGCATTGCTCCTGTTCCACTATCATCATGTAACTGCTAAGAAAGGGGGCCTAGTTAAAGAATTTCTTGCCGAGTGGATACCTTTCAAGGCAATGGTCCCAACCTCTTGATTTTAACCCTCAGTGTGTTGCGTTTAACACTGGCATATGGGATTAGACGACGCCATTGTTAGTTCCGCAACACGCTGGATTTGGGGGGGCGCAAGACGGTTGGGTCCATGGTTCCGAGGGATTAGCGTGCTTCTTCACTTTTATTTCACTTAATTTTACTTTGCTTCATATTAATCTTGCAATAAATGCATTTATTGATCACTTCTAATTACTGTGGAGAGGAATCTCACGTCAGACATTTTGGGGAAGGGAATATCTTTTGAAGTGAAATCTCAATTATGTCCCTGCTCAAAGGCACCTTTGACCTATCAGAACGGTAGTGTGATAACACAAGCGTTTGAAGGGAGGAAGAGTACTGCTATCTTTTAATAAGTGTTGTAATTACATTCAAATGTTTCAGTGGGAAGCTTTTGTTTCGAGAATGATTTACAACAAAGAGTGACCAACATCAACTAGGATGTCAATCATTATAGGTGTCTTGTGTGTATAACCGTTCAATCGTATTACTGTGCGTTTATCCGGAGTTATCTTGCCAAAACTTCACGGGTATCGTAAAGGTAGGCTCTGATAACCAGAGATTGGAATGTTACATGCAGCATCCACGCAGCCTTTTTGACGCCGTGCCTCGAGGGTCACCAGCCCTTGTACTGCTCCCGAATCAGTGAGTTGGCCCACCCTTGTCTGGAATGGTAACACTACTGACTTGACATCGGTTGCCCATTCAATTCATCTTGAATTCCACATATACATTTAATCACTTCTATGATTCTTCATGAAGGTGGATAAAGTAGAGCATTTCTCAGGGATTAAACATCGCCGACAGTTTAACCTTCATCTTTTCTTCTCTTGTTGTTATGTTTTGTTACCTCTGAGCCGTCATATTTTAACTTCGCCATGACTGATGCCTACAGTCTGTCGACAAGCTGCGAGGTCGAGTTTAGCCAGTCAAAGAAAGTGACGCTTGTGTTTGATCATGTGAGGATTTGAGGAGGTTAACCATGAGTTTTTTACAACATAAGAACTGCAAACGTGTTATCAGCGTTTTTTCGCCACGTACTGCGAAAAGACACATATAACAGAAAAGAATAAAAGGCTAAAGCTCTTGGCGTTGAATCAATTCCTGAAAGTTGCACCATGCATTCATCTTTCAATTCTTAACATTGTGGTGATTAAATGCATATCTGGAATTTGAATGACTCGCGGTGCCTTCCGCTGAACCGCGTTTTAATGCTTCTAACCCTTTCAAAAACAAAGCACTACCATTTGTTTTTTTTTTTTTTCTTGTAACCCAACCTACCACTTGCGCTACCGGTGCTCCTAATATAGGTAAGGAGTTAAAAAAAATTGCACAATCAAAAACAGCTCTACTTACTTTCGATTATGGAATATGTTAACCGTTAACTTCACGACCCAACTGGACGTATCCTCCAGCGTGGAGGACGCCCTCCACCTACTCTGCCCCGATTAACCGCCAACTACTACTTTTCGTTGTAAGACTGCACTCTAATCAATCTCATATTTAGCTGCGGGTCTTCAACTAAATGTAGTGCTGTAGTCGGGACTAATCGCAGCAGAAGCCGTTCCACGCTACTGCACACGCTCAACTTGGGTCCGCGGATGTCAATTGGTGCGCATTGAGGAGATAATAAAACAGTAGTAACTTGATAGATGCATAGTGTTTCTGACTCGAAATACTCCTCAAACTTGTGACAGTTATAGTACAGAGATAACTGCCATCTGACTTGCTCGATTCAAAACAAACAGACAAATTCTTCATATCGGTTTATTATGTGCCTTCGGAAAAGATGAGACGCGATTGATTTCTTGCAGGAGGCCCACAGTTTAGACCATCACAACATGCGTGGGTACGTAACTGTGGCACTCCAGTGCATTTCCGAAAGCTTTTACTCTGCTAATAATAATCGCACATATGAAAATATAGTAATACGTCATGAATTCGACACCATTTGTACGTCGTAGAGATGACTGAGTGCATATCTGCCCATTACATTCACACATTAGGCTTAACAAGTCAATACTATCATCTGCTTTGATAGGAATGAGATTTTAATTCACAAGCGTCTAAGTGATCGGTAAAGCTCAATGACGGTAGAGCGTGGGATCGAACCATAAACGACTCGTTTGATACATGGCATTTCTAATTGCGTGCCGGACGCCACAGGGCCTAAATATGCGCGCATACGCCGTTAAGGCGGTGCGTAGGCATCTCGACGCACACGCATCACTGCCGCCACCCGGAAGCGGTCGCTGTCATCGTCACTGCGATCGTCGATGTAGAAGACAAGTGATTCTTCTATTTTTAATTTTTGTTCACATCCTTTATCATTTTTTTCTCATTTTCTATCTTTCACATGTTTTTTCATGATATTTCCTATTATAAGTCCGTTTGTGGTATTATACCCATCTTTGGGGAAATCCTCTTTCAGGGAATGGGCTTAAGTAGTCAATACTACCTACTATCCTCTCAAATAGATTTGGGGAACCAATTTACCGGTGTCAGAGGGTTCGGTAGAGCTCAATGAGCGTCGAACGTGGGATCGAACCACTAAACACTCGTGTGACACACGGCTCTCTAATCGCTGAGCTGCACATGGCTGCCATGTCTGGACAAGCGAAGTGACGCCGCAGGGCGTAAATATGCGCGTGCCGCCGTTGCGGCTGCGGCGGTAATGGTAAGCGCCTTGGCGCACTCGCGTCACTACTCCCACCGCGTGCGGTCGCCGTCGCCATCGGCGTCGATGTGGAGGACAAGTGTTCCTTCTACTTTTATTTTTTATCTTCACACTTTTTATTCCTATTTTTATTTTTAATTCGTTATTTTCTGAAATTTTTTCAACTTTGTTCTTTTTTTCTTTGGCAAACTGCCCATCTGGAGGGAGTCCCTCTTCCGAGGAATTGGTTCTCATGCTCACGGGATCTAACTTTTTTGCGACATTCGTGTATGATATGAAAATTTCCTATACTTGCATTTACTAGAAAATATATGAACGGCAACTCTGGGATCTTTTGGTGTTCTGGTTATCTCATTATTGCAACCGTGACTCCTCGGCTCTATTTCATCACTCACATGAATAAAAAGGGAGAAAAAGAATCATTTAGTAGTCACTTGATTATTATAAATATGTCCTTTGCAGAGAATTCAAGTGGTACTCGATGAAAATCATTGGGAACATAGGAAAAACCACCCGAGCACAACAAAGTCATTCGGCCCTTGTAGAAAGTTGTGGTCCTATCAGTTTCCAAAGTATTTCTCAAACTAATTACTTGAATAAGATACGAGCACGAAATTACGCTTAGGTTCCGAGCTTAGCATTAGGCTGAGGCTTGAAAGATTGATGTGATCACAGCTCTTCACTAGCGTCAGTTATTCTGATGCAAACGTGGTTACTAATAATGGTTTTCGATCTCAAATCTTTGTAACTTTGTTGTTTTTCATATTCCATGTTAATTAGAGCTAATTTTAATCTTCTATTGATCGGTCTCAATCTTTCAGAAATCGCTGTTAATTTCACAAATTTTTGAATATTTTTTCTTTCCTTTTATCTTACAAGCTTACAGATGGTTTTCTCTATTTCGTGTAGAAAATGCTATCTTTCTCAAACTGCTGTATACATCTCCTATATGAATTCTATACTAAACATAAATTACGTTGTTACCCATTTCGAGGTGGCGTGTAATGATTTTCAAACGCAGCTCTTTGAACTGGCTCTTTCAAACCATTTGTTCAATGCTCCAACTTTTCTCCTTTGATGAGCCGAAGGGCAACAGATCGACAATCTTGGGAATTTGATTCACTAATTACTACATCGATACTGACATAAGTGACATCACCACGTGACAACGCTGTGTGATTGGGTCGTCTCGAATAAGTTATTCAGGACCTCTGGTTGGAGTTAATGAGTAGAGAGATTTCGATCGCCTCATGTTCAGCAACTTGGCACACTTGACTTTTCCTTATGTTGTTTTCATAACCTTCTACAATAAGATATTCCAACAAACTCCTATACCTTTGATGTTCCTGCACCTATGTGCTTATAGCAACCTTTGCCTGATATTAGTAGAGGTGCAATGCCACTCTTCATTCTCCAGTTTATCAATCTATATTTCGCTTTTGCCGTACTATCAATCTGTCGTTTATAAAGAAGCTTGAGCACTCTTCTTCCAGCTTCTGACGTTGTAAATATATAAATACTACGATGTATCTCATAGTTGGATCAGAAAAACAACTTACTATTTCGATAGATATCCATCAGTTCCACATGCTTACTTATCTGGTAATGGCAGCGCCGCAGATTATGTATCTTTAGATAAAGTAAAATACCAACTGATGCTGCGGTCCAGACTGACCGGAAGTCGATGGCTTACGGAAGTTATGAGAGCATGCAACGATATCTTCCAATCGACCATTTCGAGACGTCACTAGAGAATTCAATATATTCTGTTGTCATTGTGGAAGGCATTGCTAAATGCTTCTTTAACAGCTGTAAAACATCGACTTCCAATCAGTTCGAAGCGCAACATTAAGCGATATTTCACTACCCTCAAAATGTTACATTTTCGGCGCCGCTGTTGTTGTAGGGGGCGCTGTAGGAGCAAACCATGGGGCATATGGCACTAATGAGGCGTATCAGAGAGCCGAAACTCTCTATGAAACTAGCATATCAGACCTCTGGGAGGCTTAGAACATTCCACCAAACTCCATTAAAATTTAGGGTAACAAAATCGCCGGTCTACTCGAGAAGCGCGCTGCGCGATCAATCAGGTGCCATCCAGGCCGGGTTAATATTATTCCAACTTACATACTTTAGAACATTGCTTAGAGTCCATAGAACTTACTTTGTGATATTTCCAGGCTTTGTTCTTCTCACTGATTGCAAGCCATAATGCTTCGCCATTGGTATACGTTCAACCGTGGTATAGATCAACAAAGTCCCGCATCACTACAAGGCAGCGAAGTTGTTACCAGACTAGATTCGAAAGCCATCCGCAGTCTTTAGGACCGATGAAATTTTTGCACGGCTACACAAGCATTGGCCTCAAGGCAAAAAGAATCAACCGGCATTCAACGCATTCGTGACGAAGGCGAAATCGGAGTGGAAATCGAACCTACATGCGAATCCGAAGACCCTGGCGAATGATGAATGAAAAGAAACAAGCTGAATAGAAAAGTTTTGCAATCCCCAAAATTCGAATGAAATTGGTCTATTTGAAACAAAACCATGAAATTATAATGATTATGGGAAGGGATCCGATCTTTTCAAAATTCTACTCTGTCTAGAAATTGGAAAGTCAGCTACGAATGGCAGAAACATGTCAGTTTTGAGCAACCAAAAGTCTACTTGAAACTAAAAAAATTACTTATAACGTATATCAGTATTAGCAGAGTGGTGGCACGAAAGGAACCCAGGTTGTGCAGTAGTTAATATGCGCCTTCGCAAGGGGGAGACGCGGGTTCTGCGCCCGCCGGAGGCTCAGAGTTTTGCTCATCACTCAACATGCTTGGGTTCGTAGCTATGACACGCCGACACATTTCCACGAAGTTTTTCTCTATCACTAATGATCACAAATATTAGAATATATAGAGAGGCATAATCACGCATATTAAAATATATAGAGAGGGCTTCAGGTACGTCAGATACGATTCTAGGGATACGTCGCGAATTCGAGTACGTTAAAAACATCGTAGAGATGACTAGGTGCATATCTGCCTATCACATTGGCATGTCAGGCATAACAAGTCGGTACTACTATCTCGAATAAGTCTGCGATACCGATTCACCGGCGTCAAAGAGATCGGTAAGACTTCATGACGGTGGAACGCGATTTCGAACCATTGACCACTCGTGTGTCGCATGGGATCTCCAATCGCTGAGCTACACGTGCATGACATCATACCTGAATAAGTGGATTGGCGCAGCAGGGCGTAAATAGGGCGTGCGTGCCGTTGCGGTGATACGGTAGTAATGTTGACGCGCAAAATTTGCGTCAACGCGGAATCTTGGCGCATACGCATCACTATCGCCACCCGGATGCGGTCGTCATCGTCCTCGTCGGTATGAGAAGAAAGTTTCTTATTTTTTATTTCTTATTTTCACTCTTTTCTGCATTTTCTTTCCATTTTTTGTTTCATACTTGTTTTTTTTTATTTATTTGTTCTATTTCGAATTTTCTTTTTGATATTCTGCCCATCCGGAGGGAGTCCCTCTTCCGCGGAATGGGTTCCCATGCTCAGCAGCTCTAACTTTTTCCTACTTTCATGTCTGTTATAAAAAATTGTGATTCTTGCGGTGACAGAAAATATTTTAACTGCACACTCTAAGAGCGATTGGTTTTCTCTTTTTCAGTTATCTCATCATCTTCGTCATAACTTCTTCGCCCCATTTCCTTACTTATTTATATAGAAGATGATGAAGAGGTTCACTTCGTAGTTACTTGATCGATATAAATATCTCCTCAGCGTCCAATTCAAGTGGTAATAGGTGAAAATTATTAGGAACACAGGAAGAACGACCCGAGCACAACACAGTTATTCGGCTTTTGTGGAAAGATGTGGTTGCATCAATTTTTGAAATATTGTTTGAATAAGATGTTACGAAATCACGCTTAGGCTTAGGCTTAGGCTGAAAAAAGTCGATGGGCTCACAACTTTCCACTAGCGTCAATAATTTCGATGCTGACGTGGGTATTATTGATGGTTTGCAATTTTGAATCTTTGCTGCTTTGTTATTCTTTCACAACCTCTAATGTCTGGAGACTCAGTTTAGTCTAATATCGATTAACATCAATCTTGCAGAGATTGCTGTTAGTTTTGTAATTTTTTTTACTTTTTAAAATTTCTTCTTTTTGTTTTACACCCTCATAGATACTCTTTCTCTACTTTGGCATGAAATTGTACTCTTTATTCATAATGCTCTATGCATTTGCTATTCAAATTCTACACTATGCATAAATCATGCTGCTTATCTGCCTTGAGAGGAGGGGGGGGGGGGTGGGGGAAGGCACGTGTACTGTTTTTTGCGCACGCGACTCTTCAAATGGGTTCTTTGGTATCATTTGTTTGAAGCTGCCTAAGCGTTTTTCCCTGAATACTACATCAATACTTATTTCAATGCAATGATTAACGATCCTGTGTGATCGGTTTGTTTCGAATGAATATTCAGAAGCCATGGTTGAAATTAATGAGTGAAACGATTTTGATCTTCTTATATCAGCAAATTGACATCCTCACCTTCTTCTAATGTCAATTTTATAATGTTCTACGATGGAATTCCTATCAAAATCCTGTCCCTTTGATGTTCCCATCACCCATTTGCATAATGCGATTTTTTGTCTGATGTTAGCAGAGATAGGTGATAATCCCTACTCTTTATTTTTCCTTATCCATCTATTTATTGCTTTTACCATGTTGTTAGTTTACTGTTCATATAAAGGCCTAATTCTCTACGTCTAAGACGTGACGTTGTAAACATGTAGATACTACGTTGTATCGCGTAGTAAGGTCAAAAATAACATAGTGTGTATATGAATGCTCTATCAATTTCACATGCCTACGGTTTACACCATCTACAGTTAGCAGCAGCGCCGAATATGTATCAATCTAGACGAAGTGAAATATCACTTGATGTTGCAGTTCTGAGTGATTGAATGTCGATGGCTTACTGCTGTTAAGAAGCTTACAACAATACCTATCGATCGATTATAATTGAGACATCGCAAAAAAATTTAATATAGTATGATTTACAAGTGGAAGGTATTGTTAGATGCTTTCCTAATAGCCGCAAACCATCGACTTCCAACTACTTTTCGTGCAACATCATGTGATACTTCAATTCGTCTAGAGTGTTACGTCTTCTCGCCTCTGCTATTAGTAGTAGTGGTAAACCTGGGGCATATGGACTGATAAGGCATTCGAAAAAGCCAAAGCGTGCTTATGCCATGGCACACCAGACCTCTGAAAAGCTTGGAAAATTCTATCAGAGTATAATAAATTTTAAACGAAGTCTCAAAAACATAGCCAATTGGAAAGTCCATTCGAATGTAGTCATCAACTTCAAGGCTCATTTCTTCATGTCAAGACCTCAACTTCACCCCTTCTCTGCAATATTTCTTCATTGATGTCATATTTGAGACGTTTTCATATCAGACTGAATGAGCAGCTATAGTTTTGTCGAATTTCCCACTTAATTCACCATGACTCGTTTCTATCTGAATTCTCCTGACTCCAAAGCATAGTTTCTTTGTCGCCGTCGTTATGATATGTGAAGAGTGTCGCTTCTGCTCACCGAAATTCTCTTGATTGGGTCACATGAGCTTTCAGATCTTCTAGATATTCTGTGAATTGCAAGTACTTTATTGGTAAAGATGGACAATTTCAACAAACAATTCGGCGCTTCGGAGTGTTGTGCTTTTCTATTTATATCCAAGTGCTCATGAAAAATCTACTTTAGAGGCAATAACTTCTCAGATGTACAAACCACAGACTGGTATTTCAACACTGCAAGAAGAATTGGCGAAAGTAAATTTAGCTTATTTACATGCATTTTTTGCTTCCCGTTAAAAGTTCCTTTTTACTTTTATCAAAAACCATGTGCAGCAAGATAAATTGAACACCGTTTTATCATAGTCCATATGTTATTCAATTTTTGGAATTTTAACACTTTAGATTTGAGTTATTTGTACCAATCTGTCAAGTGCCACTTGCGGATTCATTTGCCATCAACAAACAGCATTTAATCTGCTGCGCAACTCTCATCATCTAGTTATCATGTCACTTATCTGTGCTATCTGCACACACTTTCATATAATGTAGTTTCTTTTAACTGCATATCACTCGTTCACTTCAAAAAACTTGCAGTAAATTTGTGGACACCTTCACTATTTGGGTTCGTTTGTAGCATACTGAAGGAATCAATGGCAGCAACACTTTTGCAGAACATTCAAACGTGCAACGTGTACATTGGATTCTAGCGTCAAACGAGATAGCAAAACTAAAATGTTCATTTCTTTATATTAGAAAAAACAATGAAATAATTTTGAGGCCGCAAGACAAAATGAAATCAATGATAGACGTTTTGATGACTTAGCATTAAAAGAAACACAATATGGCAAATTATTAGAATCGCAAACGTATGAACTTGAGAACTGAGAGCTGATATAGCCAGTCAGAAGCAAAAACAGGTAAATACTAAACACAGTTCAGATGTAGCAGTTGTGACCAGTATAAGTGATTAGAGCCTTCTTTGTAATTTGCAGGCTGAAACTGGGAAGAAAAAAACCTTGTTCGTGCATGAAATGGAAGAAAGGAAAGCAAAAATTTCGCGCATAGAAGACGTTCTAAAAACGATGGAGGAGCAAGCGAATAGCAAGAAAGAACAGATGGCACTTGAGTTAGAGAACATGACAGTAAGTGTTTTCATTAAAATCTGATAGTCAATTTAAAATTCTCGGAAAGCTAATTTATAGAATGACATTCAACAGCAACAAGACATTATATCGAGGCTAAGAGAAACATATATGAGAGCTTCGGAGAACGTCAAAAAACAGGTTCTCTTTAACGGAATACTTTACGGATTTTTTCAAATGAAAATAACCTTTTTAATATCTATATATACTCATACAACTGCTATATCTAAATTATTCTTTTCTCAAATCCAACTATAAAAATCGTTGAATGACTCTATGAGTCTTTGCACATGAACAAATTGTTATTTTCGAAAATTTAGATCGAAAGATTCACCAGGTTGAAGCAATCTTTCGTCGCACATGAAAAGCTGTGCCAAAGTATAGCCGAAAAGCAGAAAGAATTATTGAAGTTGAAAGAACATCACTGGAATCCTTCCAAAGAGATCGAAGAAAAGAGAGAGAAATCTCTCAAAGAGGTTTCACTGTTCTTTCTATAATCAGATCGCTAATTACAGTTTTCATTCACAAGCCATTTAGGCAACATTTTCTTCTTATGTCTCAGTGAATGCTTTTCACACATAATTTTAATTAGTTTTCCAAATGCGGTGTT
Source organism: Parelaphostrongylus tenuis (assembly GCA_019055375.1). NCBI lineage: Eukaryota > Metazoa > Nematoda > Chromadorea > Rhabditida > Metastrongylidae > Parelaphostrongylus > Parelaphostrongylus tenuis. Next base: position 7,805 of record JAHQIW010006785.1, on the reverse strand, counting down.
GCGTCAGCTATAGAACATTTATTTTAGTTATATTTATATTATATTATATTCTATTGTAGAGCATATATACGCATATATATATATATATATATATATATATGTGCGCGCGCGTACACCCATGTAATATATATAAACATTGATATACGCGTGTATACGCCTGGGTACATACATATATATATGTATATATGTATAAATATGCATATAAATGCATGCATGCAAATGTAATGTATATATATATATATATATACGTAAATATATACCTATGCACATTATATATATATATATATATATATATATATGTATGTGGATACAGTATCTGCTATACGCTTCAAATATCTCTGTCAAACTAACATCACGCTTGCAATTTCCATAGTTTCTTTTCTTTATTCTTTTCAATTTTCTTTTTCCTTTTAGGCAAACATTGAAAGACAGAATGCTGACATTAACGCCGTAGAATTGAGTGCCGCAGATCTGGAAGAAAGAAATTGTAAACTTGAGGCTGAAATCGAATCATTGAAAGCTCAACTATCAGTTAAGACGCGCGAGCTTGAGATTGGGAAAGTGAGATTTCAGGTGAAAAGTTTGCTACAGTTTGTGCTAATTCAATGAGCATTAGGAGTTTGTATGCTCGTAAGGAAATGGATATCAGTGTGTAATTATATAGGAAAATAAGCAGCGAAATCTCGCTCAAGCAAAAGGAGATGGTTTCAAGGTTTTAATACAGGAAAAAGAAAAGCAATTACAAGGTCGCCGTAGAGATCTTTGTAAGGCAAAGATTTTTCGGTACTTTTCGGATATGAGGGAACAAAGGATTGTTCAACTTCAGCTGCTGAACAAGAATTTTCCTTAAGAGTGTTGATAATTATGAAAGCTTAGATTTTTGGCCAGATCCCTACGTGGCCGATTTTTCAAAACACGTTTCCATAACGCTGTAGCATCCAGGAAACAAAACTGTGTTTCATAGCCGCCGTGCGCTTCCATTTCTATACGCAATAATTCGCTGGGAGCACGAAAAAGCTTATCAAGGTGTAGAGGAGCTTTCGTAGCATCTTAGTAAGTCATTCCATCTGCGGTTTCTTTCAAAGTGAAGAAAAAATTCCTAATTGAACAACAGTATGCCTAGCGCGATCGGTTGTCCCTCCTCATCCACTCCCTGCTTCCCCTTGCCTCATGGATTAATGGTAAACAAGCACGCCGAGAATGTAAAACTCAGTACTACTTTACTTGCTATCAGGTATTTCCAAAAAAATAACCATAGCGTTGTAATCATTAATACTTGAGCTGTCAAATGATAACTGATAGTCTAAAGAACTAGCTTTGTCCGGCGAAGTGGATTTAGAAATCTTCTCTTCCTTCCACAGCGCTATCAAATGAGCTTTCACAAAAAACAAACATTTTTTGAGTGCTTCGATACTTGTGTTATCGAATGAGTTTTATCACTCTAACTAAGAAGTTTTATTCAGCGAAATATAAGCGAGATAAGAAAAAAACACGTGCTTTTATCGAACATGACACGTGTTGTTATAGATCTTACATCAATATGAAAGGGTATTTTTGAAAAAAACCGGCTCATGCGGGGCTGATGTGGAAAATTTTAGCTTCCAAACAATTACTATCGCCCCTATGAAAAGTTTCTGCCCAAGGAATGAGGTGAACATTCATTTGTCCTCATGCAACCAAAAAGTACCGATTTTTTGAAATTTTTGTTCACGGATATCTGGTTCAGAAGATGTCATACGTTCAGACTGTGTGATGATTTTTCTAAGAAAATATTAAGGAATCAGCAACGAAGGTTGGAAACAGATGTGGGCAACAACAGAATGAAGTAGTCTCTACTGGAGACAGAAAAACAGACCGTCATAAGGTGCAGACGGAAGACGAATTGGTAAGCAAACAGATAAAGAATGGTCACAACGCTAATGAACTTATTAGTGGCTAAAGTCCTACAATGTGATGCTTATTATGCCAGATAATCATTTTTTGAGCCACGCATGTGGTCTATTATAAAAGGGCTGACTCATAGAGCTTGGTGCACGTGTTTCAACCTTGACGGTCTCATCAGTCCGTCGGTATCCTTTTCATCTTTTGCCAATTTTCACGGGGCACTCAGTTAACTATACTAAGAGTAGTAAGAAGAGTGATTATTTGGCATTTTGATATATGAGCGTGGTCTTAAGAAAACACTTAAAACAGAGGGTGTGATGCTTACAGTTCTGCTATGGGATAATCGACTGATATATCGCCTCAGTTTACAATAATCGTTTTGTGGAGTGATGTTTAGAAGAATGAAGTAACTATCTCTTCTCTACGTTTTTGAAATTTTCTAATAGTTTTTTTCAGACTGTGCCTCTAAAAAAGCAAAAGCAAGGCGCACAACAATACTTGAGCGAAGAAGTCAAGATATGTTCTCAGCCTAACATTTCAAAGACTATTACAAAAAAATGGAGGTGGAATATAGTTAAAGTAATTTTCGTTTCTGTATAATTTGTTATTTCATTAATATTAACCATTGTCCCATAGTACTCCACAGCCGCCTACTGGCCGTTCTTGACTAAGCAGACATAGAACAATATTCACTTTCATGTATGATACCTAGGTACTTTCATTGTTTATGGCTCATAGAGTGTAGTTAAGCTTTTTCTCATTACATACAATCTATACCATGTGGAATCTTGCAGTTAACATTTCAGGACAACAAAATCCAATGTGTTGAAAAAAAGAACGAGGTAAACAATGTCAATGGAGGAAGGAATGACCAGTCAGCCTGTCATTTGGGAAGGGAGATTCGTCCCACAAAAGCTGGATATGTTGAAGTTGAAGGCGTACGTCCATAAATTTGTTACTAATAATTCTGCAGAACTGAACATCAGTAGTACTTTATCACTTCAGGATCGAAGTTCTAGTCTGCGGAGCACCAAAACGCTTGCTTCAATATTGGCTGAAAAAAAAAGTACTTTTTCAAATATTTTGATTCAATGTATTCTCAAATTGTCCAACTCTAGTTTAGTACTTTTGTGATACTGAAACGAAGTTTGACGAGACAATTTTTCTAAACAAGTTCACTAGACTTTTATTACTCGAAAGCGTAGGTCTCGGAGATTTCAAAAATGTCTATGTTTTTAGAAAGACCTCTCCACAGCGCTGTATCAGTGGGAATAAAATTATGTTTTACACGCGTCGCGCCTTCACGCGTATTTTTCTTACCATCTGAAAATCTCTCCTCGCTTTTTAGATATTTCGAAATTTCCTCGTTAAAATTTCGAAAAAAGCTTTGCTCTATTGTTCCGTATGCTAAGGTTTTTCAATCTCATTTCTTACTACTAAATAAACACGGCAAAATGCCTACACTTGAACAGTCCAGTCCTATGCAATAAAAGCATATGTATGTGTTGAGGAAATCTTGGAGTGACAGTGTCATATATTTTATCTGAAGTTATCTCCAAAGCCAGAAAAACTTTAGATTTAGTAACAAAAATCGCGCGGCACATGTGAACCGTGCTTTGCGATCGATACCCGGCACTCACACATCTATCCGATAGCAATGCGCGGCATGTGTGATACTTATTCTTATTTTCCATGGTGTAGTGCAGTAAAGGGGTCCTTCGAAAAACTAGCCCAGTATAATCGCCGAATTTTTCGTTATCGGATGATCACTAACGGTTTAGAGGAAGAAGTCTGTCCAATGAAAAAATGCGCGATATTACGCTTCGTGTGTGGAATGCAATTTTATTTCTAGTGCCACAGCGCTGTAAAAGGCTACTTCAAAGACAAGTATTTTAGGAAAATCTTTGCACAGCAAAAAAGGTTTTTTCAGAAAACTTTTCCGGTAACAGAAAAGTACCTCTATTTTTTCTAGAGCGAGACATTGCAGCGGATTGGGACGATAGTGTGGTGGAAGAGGACGATGGAGGGGACTTATTCGCCAGCCCTGAGAATGATGTATACAACATATCCGAACAAAATACGACAGACACGACTCTAGAGGCGGATCCAGCCGGAAAATCGTAATTTTTTTCATTATTCAATCCTTTCTATAATACTTTATTAGAGCGTGACTAGTTTTTGATTGATTATGAAAGTGTGGTGATAACGTTTTTTGAGCACTTGGTGTTTTAGTTTTGAGGATATGGATGATTCAATTCTTCTCATAGAACCCAGCAAATTTCGGACTTCAACTCCTCTTCTTGTAAAGAATCAGTAAGTTTTCCTTTTCCTTGTCACTCATCACTCATTATTTCCCTGTCGATGTTCTGATCTCTATTTTGGTTTTGAATAGATTGAGTTACTGCTTTGTATGTTTTACATGCTCCACTACGCCTGATTTTGTGTAGCAACTGCACAGAGTAATGACAAGTTTTTCTCCTCTCAACTCACACTTTAAAGCCAGTGCATATGGTGTGATCTACTGCCTGGAGGGTGACCACACATTTCCTGTATTTCTGAACTCATATTTCCGATCTTTTTATTCAAGCACTATAGCGTTGGTATGATGTTACAAGTATGCATTCAATAATGTTGTGGGATGCAAAACTTCGAACGTCGGGCGGATTCGAACCCGAGTTTCACCCTTTCGGGGCGCGTGCCAATCACTATCCTGCCGACGCTCCTGTTCAACCATCACTCTTCGACGCAGTTTTACCAATCTGTCAGCAGATAACCGTCAACGGTTCGGCCTGGAAAGCCGACATCGGCTTCGAATTACGAAGTGCAGGTAGTGTAATGGTTAGCACGCGTCCTCGGAAAGAATGAAATAAGGGCTCGAATTCCACCCGACATCCGAAGTTTTACATATCACTTAGCATTACTGTATATATTCTTTAGTTTACATTTGTAGTATTGTTTTCGAGGTTCTTAGTGACTTCTATATTATTTTACATGGCTTTGCACAGTTTTTAGAACAATTATGACTCTTATATATCACATAGAAAGCTCATCACAAGTTCAAACGTGATGTTCTTGGTTATCGGTAGTTAAATCATCATAATATGTTGAGCGGGCCTCCCAGTATTCATTTAAGAATATCAAGTCCTCAGGCAAGCGAGGCACGAATTGTCTACTAGAAATACTGGGATTTTCACAGCAAAATGTGGTACGGGGTTAAGTAAAGTGCTAAGGTGAAAAGTTATACCTCGCAGTTCTTATGCTCCCATATACCAATGTCTTGATACATTTGTGATGAAAACTTGTAACATTCTCAAAAAGTTAACAAATTGATGAGTAAGCAATTTGTGTGCTACAGAAGAGTAAACAAGTCAGTATAGATAGCGAGGAGCAGCTTTTCACGAACAAAACATAACGCAGAGTGTGCTGAAAAAGCGACCGATTAAACTCTTATAGCAAGAAACAGTGTGCTTTGAGAAAAAAAATGCGACATGGAAAGTTCGTTGATGTCATCACACAAAGCGGCACATGATGACTTTACGTAGACGAAATTTTCAGTGTCCTGGTTTATAATATAGAATCCGAAACGAATGTTTAGGAATACTTTTCCGTTGAATCACTGTCATTTTTCTTCACCAACGTACTTATAGACTTAGGTTCTGGAGAATCGTGACACCTAAGGGAGATGCACTGCAGTTTCTGAGGAACGTTTTGATTTTTTCTCTACCTAGAGGTATTACAGACACCATTCGATTGAATAAAAATCATCAACACAAAGCACTTCCGAACCATCGCAGCCCATGCACAGTGCAAGATCAGTGCTTCCGTTCAAAACAAGTGGCAAATGTAAGGCTACCGAACCGACTCGCGGAAAACGTCGTGAAAGAGAGAGAAAAAAGCCTTAGTTGAGGTTTTGCTGTTCTTCTTGAGTTTTTTATTGATTTCTTTCGATATCCTGCATTTTTGTGATATTTTGTCTTAAGTCATCTTTGAAGCTTTCGTTGAACAATTTGAGTCTACCGTATATGCCTTCTTCACAGTCTTGTGCGTAGATTTGAAGTGAAATCAACATTGATTGAAGTGGATCTAGTTGTATTCCTTTCTAATCTATCAAAAAGTTTTGAGTTAAGGTATGTATTCTGCCCTGTTGTGACATTTTTTATATAATTGAGTACACACTTGTTGAGTTTTTAATCTGTGAATCTTGCTCTCTGTTTTGTTGATCAATGAACATGTGAAAAGGACGTTGTCTTATGCTTTTGAAAGTCGCACTGGTTTTTTTTTCTTAGAGTTGGTGACTTTGGACATAGTGTGTTTTTTTCCACAGTTCCCTCCGCAACTAAGGATCAGATTATACTACCTCCTTTTCGTCTACAGAACTCACCTTGTTTGTCGTTCTATGTAATCATTTTATAGAGAGTGAATGAGACAATATTCCTTGGAACACATACAGACTTTGCTCAAAAATGAAGCCAATATAATATAGGAACTGAAAAAAATTGGCAGAAATATTCAGAGAGCGGCAAGTGTGCCACTACTTTTTAACAAAACCGAACACATGTTAGTGAGATGAGATATCTTTGAGAATTATTTACATAGACCCATATTAATAATATATTTTTTGAAAGTGATATGTCAGTGAGTTTCTAAGTTTTGTTTATGCCGCCGGTTTTGATTAAGATTAATCAGACATATTGTCCAACTGTTAACTGTGCGGAAGGGCTTACAGCTCCAGGTGAGGTTTTGTAAAAGGAAACATTTCTGAATCAATAATGCGTTAATGTATTTCGAAGATGGCTGCCTATAACAGATAAACTGCCTCTGCACCTAAGGAAAAACTGGATAGGATATCCACTGATTGCTCCCACACCTCTATTAAACGTAGCATGCATACGACGGTCGGTCGGTTTAGAATACTCTATAGAATCATATGCATTAGCGTGAGTGGCCGAAATGGAATCTATATGGGTCGTTCGCTTTCTGTACACTTATTCCGACATACAGGACTTTTTTCTAGTCTGCTAATGAAATATGATTTTCAAAAGGACGATATCATTTCAGAATTAGCACACAATACGCAAAATTGATGTGATATATGAGATTGGGAGATCTCGGACCATAGGTAGAAAGTTGACGACAGAGATTTTCTTCGTTAACATTATCATTTTGATTTATTGCTAGAAAAGTAATGTCAGCATTGTTTTCAGATTTTAAAGCGATGATCAAATGTAGTCAGAAAGAATGTTTCGAACCATATCGAGGTTGGTACGTCAGTGGTTCACCACGTTTCGAAGTCCTTGCCCACATCATCAGAACCACGTTCCTCGCATGCCTCTCCTAGTGATAGTAGAGATGAGAAAACATTGCTACGGAGAAATAACATGAGACTGTGATTATCCACTTTTCACCATTCCATTCCACTCGATCACATACGGCTGCCTGATCAGACAGTGCACCATACATTCGACGTAGCAACCTCGAAATGCCTTAAAACATTCTCTCTGACTACATTTATCGTTTATAACGAGGTTTTATAAACCGGTCGATTGTAAATAGCGTTGCCTGAATAACAGCCATATGCCATGAGAATAGTGTAATGAGAGAGTAGAAACCACATCTTCATGCTATTTTATCCTATCAACGTTGCCCTCGTCCCTAGTACTGACAGGGTAATAGTGTGGAGCATGTGGCTCTGGTCAAGTGGGCGAAATCACCGAAACGCACGTAATCCGCTGACAAACCGACCCCGAAATGGCCTAAAACATTTTCTCTGACTGCATTAACCCTTTAACTTCCATAGACGGAAATTTGCATGTCCAGGTGGCACACGTCGACTGTATGACACCTCCTCCGCCACCCTCATCCCTAACGAGAGAACGACTCCACGTCCTCCTTCGCGATTGTAACCGCCAGCCTGAAGATCA